>OZ024834.1:29355331-29667551 GCA_964016985.1 Anodontia alba
TCTGTGTACGATTCATAGAAGTTTTACTGTTTATCGTTTAGTTTGTGCCTCTGTTACATGTATTACCGTGCTGTTGAAACAGACATACGCATATATTTGGAGTAAGTACGTAACGATCGTCTACCTGTCCATTGTAAAATCCAATGCCTGCATTCCTTCATTACCGCAGAAGAATTGTTGGTAAAATAAAAGTCAAAAAGGATTGCCTTTGGTAAACAAAGAAAACACACAATCACGAAAATCGGAGACTTGGTTCGATTGAGTCTCTTCCTATACAAAACTGTAGTTTGCGAGGCTGCATACGACCCCTAGCGCCGGCTTAAACGGCATTCGATTTTCAAAATAACCAGGATGGGCTCAATGATCCCAAAGGAAATGAAATATAACCTGCCTTATGATAAACTTGGGCCCAGTTGTTCAAAGCGTCGTTAGCTTAACGAGCTCGTTAAGGGTCATTTCGTTAACTGTTTTAGCAGATTCAATATACATTATTCTGATATTTTTTGCTGAAAAAATGTGAAAAGCTACTCACATTTTTTTCAGCAAAAAATTTCAACATATTTGCGTATTACTCCATGTAAATTTTAACGAATCGTTAACTAACGACACCGTTAGCTTTGAACAACTGGGCCCTGATTTGTAAACCTATGTAAACCTGATTTGTCTGAACAATTTAAAACAAGTATTTATTGATATGAAAGTATAGGATATACGGTAGATGATATGCTACAGGTTGTATACTTAGTGATATTAGGAAGATTCATTGACTTAAACTGATATCGAGTAAGTCTCTCAACATCCAGTTCGCACCCTCTCCCGATCCCACACCCCACTTAAATCCGTCATTCCCAGTCCGCACCCTCTCCCGATCCTATACCCCACTTCAATCCTCCATTCCCGTGTACCTATATTTTACTTTGTTGAGACAGGAAAGAGACATCTGTATTAACATGCATGTGGACTTATCGGAATCATGCTATTTGCTCTTCTTAACTTCACTACTTGTCCCTTTACTTGTTTCGCACGCAGCGGAATAAATAGGACCTTTATGTCATATGCGATGAGTTTAATCGGTAGCCTGATGGGTGCCATCAAAAATTAGGCAAGCGAAACAAAAGTCTGATTTGATTGTTAGAGTGGTTTGTTTTTGTGAACGCAATAAAAGCCCCTTCCTGCATGCACATCATTTATTTTGATACGTACTATGACAACATTACGAAAACACGCCTATTCAAATATATAGAAAATTTCACCTCCAAAAACTGAAAATTTTCAGATAAAAGAAACTATTATATATTTCAAATTTATGCTCAAAACATAGATTGTGGGTATTCGTTAGAACCGCCTCGGCAAGGCGGCTCTAACCAGTACCCTCAATCTATGTTTTTAAACAGAAATAAGAAAAATAATTTATACCCCTGTAAATCCCAGTTTTACTATATGAAAGTGGGGTTTAAGGGGATGATAACGCAATATATTCATTTTTCATGCGTTCACAATACGCTTGTACTTACAGTAAAACTCCAACGATTACACCGATGGCTCGTTTACCTTCGAGTAAGCTGATTCGAACTCGTGTTTGAATCCATACGAAAGTGTTACAATAGCTCAAGAAAACAAATATTTAGGGATATTTTAGTTGTTTTCTTTCCTGAATATGGATAGTGTGTGTATTCGTTAGGATCACCTCATCGAGGCGATTCCAATGGGTATACTCAACATACCATTATTTTAAAGAAGACCGAGTTTGCCTCCTGATCTGGCGCTATGATTAACTCTCAGTGGTTGGAATTTACCATGTCTAGAACAAAAGTTCATGATCCAGAAGGAGTCGAGCTGTTGAAGTTTGACGGTATTTTAATTTGTACCGCAGGTGTAACTTGGTTTTCCTTCCAATATCATGAGGTTATCACACTCAGAATGTTAATTACTATGTGACGCATGACTTTTCAAGAGTATTTCCATTTTTATATTTGTGATATACAAGCATCCCACTTCATTACGAAAACATGCCTATTCAAATATACTGAAAATTTTACCACCAAAACATGAAAATTTTCAGGTAAAAATTTTGATATCCTTCGTATTTTTGCTCAAAACATAGATTGTGGTACTCGTCAGAACCGCTTGGACGAGGCGGTTCTAACGAATACTCACAATCTATGTTTTTGAGCAGAAATAAAAAAAAAATAATGTATACCCCTGTAAACCCCAGTTTCAATATATAAAGTGGGCTATAAGGAGGTCAAAATTATATAGGCTTGTTTTCGTTATGTTTATGCCTTGTATGCAATAATGTCCATTTTCCAGCCAAATAAATCAGTTAAAGTCAAACTTAAATAATACAGTGGTTAACACGAAACGTCTGGGGAAAACAGCTCCAATAAAAACCAGCAACTGTAAAATTTGATTAGCACAATACGTTTAAATATGTTTTATGTATTATACAGATTGTTGATTTATCTCTGGTGTATAATGATGCAACACCATGAGAGCGATTTCATATATGTATGAACACATAATTAGTCGTCTATCTGTCAGTCGCAACCGCATCCCGTATAGTACAGGGCTCAGTTTTTTATCATTAAATATGGCATTTATGCTAATAGTTTTTCAGCAAAAATAACTGTGAATTAGATATTGTACGTACTAGAACAGTTAACTTTTTGACCACTTACAAGCTCGTTAAGCTAATGATGCTTTGGACAAATGGGCCCACGTCTAGTGTAAGTGCGCAGATTAAGATTATCTTGCGCATGCGCGAAATATTATACGGGCCTTTGCTATCGATTCATACATTCTTTAGTAACCAATAATTCTGTTAACGGCCAGGGAAATCTGTGATCAGACTGCGCGGATATTATCTGTTAATAACCGATGACACGTTTTTGCTTGGAACGGCCAAAATGGTTTTGCGTTTATAGTTTTTTTAAGATTTTTTTTATTGTAGAAGAGTACCAATCAAAGACGGATGATTCAAATGCGAAAGCAAACTATTTTATACAACAAAAAGAGATTCAATACTTTTTCAGCAAAACATACCAATACACCGTTGTATATGTATGCATTAGAAAACCTGAGCACTGTCTTGTTAAGGAAAATGTATGCATTTTCAGGGGCTGCAACACTGTCCAAAATATCTCCTTTCTGACAAGGGATCAACCATTAAACGGATGATTTTTTCCCATTTCCAGAAATGTAAATATAGGAATATCCGGTAAATGCCAGAATCATGGAAAAATAGCCACCGTAAGAAACCGACATCATACAACATCATTTTTTACGAAAATAGAACGAACAAAACAAAGAAGAGCCGCAACAGAAGTACTGCCCTGGAACGGTCTGCAGCACAACTGCTTTGATGGGAGGGATTAAATCTGGTTGTACGAGTGCTGAACCCACGCCTTCAAACCTTTACTCCACAATTCAAATACAGTTGACTCTCGTTATCTCGACCTCGCTTATCTCGAATAACCGCTTATCTCGAAGTGAAAATCTGGTCCCTGCCTATACATGAAAACCTAACAACAGATGGAAAATATTGTAGAAAAGAGGAGAAATTGCTCCTAAGGAGCAATTTCTCCTCTTTTCCACAATATTTTCAATATATCTCTTAACTTCAAAAGTCCAATTACCTATCAGTTTGTTAAATGTGGTTAATCAAATTATTTTTTCCTCAATTCTGCAAACCTGATATGTCGAACTACGGATATCTCGAAGTATTTCAGAGAGTCCCTTGGAATTCGAGATAACGAGAGTCGACTGTAGTTTTGCTAGTGAGCGTGCCAAGACTGTATTTCTGTTATCGTGTCTCTTTATTTATTCATCCTGTTTTCGATAATGAGTTGTTTCGATTGGAGCCAGCGCACGACAAAACCTACAATAAGACCTGTGTGACCAGCAAAGACAGATCAGACTGTAAATTTACACAGTATGGCAAGGGTTCATGTTTATCTTTCTTTTGATAGCCCAGAGGCAGCAGAAGGCATATGCGACCAGCGAAGACTCTGATCAGACTGTGCGAATGCGCAGTCTGATCTGAGTCTTCGCTGGTCGCACGTCTTATTGTAGGTTTTGTCGTGCGCTGGCTTATTTGTCATTTCTGGTCATTCAACCCATATCGGCTGTGTGTCCGTGGATATGGCCTGTTTAGGGTAGCTCCACATTACGAAAACTCGCCTACTGAAATATATTGAAATTTTTACCACCAAAAAAAAAACAAACTGAAAATTTTCGTATCTGCTCAAAACATAGATTGTGGGTACTCGTTAGAACCGCCTCGCCGAGGCGGTTCTAACGTACCCACAATCTATTGTTTGAGCAGATATAAGAAAAATAATGTATATCCATGTATACCCCAGTTTTACTATATAAAAGTTGGGTTAAATGGGGTCAAAACTCTATAGGTATGTTTCCGTGATGATATTTATTTTGTAATGCAAGGATTTTTCTGAAACTACAATATAAAACAAACGTCAAACACGTGATCAGACAGTGAATATATACATGCTGGTCTATACTACTGACCACCAAGGTAAAGAACAAAATAGAAATATAATCTCATAATTCGTGGCTAACCCATATTCAAGAAAAAAAAAATGTAAAAACTGGGGTCTCCAAAAACGTTTATTAACGTTCTCCTTCCTATTTGTTATGTGTCGCAGAGACAGTCAGTTTCATTAAGTATTATATTCATGCATATAATAAATAATTTGAGAATACCGCGCAAGCAGGTTAACATTGTTACATATGAGCCAGCGCACAACAAAACCTTCAATAAGACTTGTGCGACCAGTGAAGACTCAGCGTATCCTGCACATCTGCGCAGTCTGATTAAAGTCTTCGCTGATCGCATGTGCCTTTTACCGCCTTCAAGCTATCTAAAGAGGGACAAACGAGAATCACTGCAATACTTGGCCATATTGCTCATTCGGGGGGTCGGGGGGTAACTTAGGGGTAATTTTGGTACGGGTGTGCGAGCCAGTATTTCGAAACCTACCCCATTCATATACCTGGCCTTCGAAGAAACGGACCCATTCATATACTTGATCATCCAAAATGTTGACCTATTCATATACTGCCCTTTGACTTTTTGTACCCATTTTTTGCTGGTTATTACACAAATATCACAGTCACTTCGTGTAATACCAAGAGGATAAGCAGCCTCGAAAAATCTCTGAGCGTAAAATATGTGCATATACCAGGATGTCAGAAAAATGGGGCCTTTCACACAGGAATCCAGAAAAATCGGGCCATTCATATACTTTTTGTTGAAAAAAGGGGGCCAATCATATACCTGGCAGCGCTGAAAAACGGGGCAATTCGGCACGCACATCCGTATTATGCCATATATAGGGAGTTTTTAGACCAATAAAAGCATCGGTATAGAGGTCTACCCTGAGAGATGAAAAACAAACGCAGTCATTTCGTACAAATGCCTTGATTTTTTTTTTTTTTTTTTTTTTTTTTGTTATAATATCTCAACATAAAATTTATCGCTCAACCGAGCACAATTATTTGTATTCTGTTCAAAGCCAATTTCAGACGATCCACATTATTAATCAATGAGTAGATGTTGTTGTCCTATAACAATGGTTGACGTTACATTATTAGTCATTTATGTTTGTTGTCCCAAAGTGTATTTGGCAAATGTTGCAGACCTAGATCGGACGCAACAGAACGCGGCATCTCATCAGGGTTTGCACTTTTTGCAGTGACATGAATCTACAAGGAAACTATAGTTGTCAAAACATCCTATTAAAAATTAATAGGATTATTCCACCAATTAGGCCTAAAAAGGTCAACGTTATAATGTCTGAGTCTGCTTCCATGAACTTACATCAGGGCCCAGTTGTTCAAAGCTAACGACGTCGTTAGTTAACGATTCGTTAAAATTTTAATTGAGTGATACGCAAATATGCTGAAATTTTTTGCTGAAAAAATGTGAGTAGCTTTTGCAGTGCAAAAGCTACTCACATTTTTTCAGCAAAAAATTTCAAAATATTGTATATTGAATCCGCTAAAACAGTTAACGAAATGACCCTTAACGAGCTCGTTAAGCTAACGACGCTTTGAACAACTGGGTCCAGAAACTCGGTAGAATGCATTTTGTATTGTATTTACTCAAACTGTTTTGACACCGGAACTTCTGACCAAATGTTTGCTGTAACCTGAAAAAGTCCTTACCTCTTGCTGTGTCTGAACACCACTGTAAGAGTGGCACACAGTGTAAACCCTGGTCGGGCACTGCGTCTTGTGGTGTGTCATTAGGATCTTCACTGTTTGCTCAGGCCAGTTTGTGCCAAAACTTAAGATAAATATTTTATTAGCGTACAGACTAAATGTCTGATAAATTTTGACCATTCACGTCTAACTGTTTGTTGCATGACAGTCCGTGTATATGTTAACCCTTGTCCTGCAGAATACATTAAGAAGCCACGCTCACTTTTAATTTTCAGCCAATCAGATCACTTGATCCGGATGGTTGCTATAAATTAACATACTTAATCGCAAACAGTGCAGATCCAGATCAGTTGGCTTCTTCAGAAGCCAACTGATCTAGATCTACACTATTTGCAAAGGCAGGGTTTATCCGGGTTCAGCAGGACAAGGGTTAAAGTAATGATTTAAATGAGAGCTCATTTGTAAGGCGGACATAAGCTTTGCTAATGAGAGTATAAACGCAGTTACTTATTATCGTCTGCAACTAAAGTAAAGCTGTGCCCGAGATCAAATATAATGTTATGAAGTTAGTTTATATATGTACAAGAATATAAGCTTTAGAGATTAAAGTTCAAATTCTATTTCTCTTGATGATATGCTTTTCAAATATTTCTTTGCTATTTTGTCTCTAAATATTCGTGCAGCTCAACTCTTTACCCTTTGTTGTTTTTTTTTTGTTGTTTTTTTTTTTTTTTTTTTTTTTTTTTTTTATATAAACTTAGAAAGGATTTAAACACAATCGTTTTCCCAGCTACAATTCTACTTCCATCCACGTATATCGGACCGCTATAGGTGTCCGATATAAATTTAACCCATTTATGCCTAGAGGGTGACATAAAAGGGACATTGGAAAACAGTGTAGACCCGGAACAGATGCCTCAATACACGGCGTCTGATCAGGACTACTCTGTTTGCATTAAATACGGAAATTTCTATAAAACATAGTAATTATGAAAACAAACATCCCTTCTGTTGGAAAAGGACCTACCCAAAAAGTTGAGATAGCTGAGTTCACTCGGGATAAATGGGTTAAGTAGAATGATAGCTGGGTTACTACTTGATAGTATGTCTAAACGCAGCTGGATGACGGACAACCAGTATAGAAAATGATCTGGGTCTACAGTGTATGCGCGGACCAATCTGTCCGAATACTTAGGGTAAATACGGTATATGCATCGACAACAATTACAGTCGAACTTTAATGGCTCAAACATGTTTTGGACCATGGAAATTTGCTCTAGACATTGGTGGTTCGAGCCATTGAGGCCTAATCATAGCGCCATGTCATAATGTAAATGGGATAATTTAGGAATCTTTTCGACTTCTACTGTATAATTGTATCTTGGGTGTACTCAATAGAATCGCCTTTATAGAGCGAGTCTAATAAGTACATACAACATACATGTTCATGATTAAACAAGAAATACCCTAAAATATTCTTTAAATATTTGTTCTTTTGAGCTATTAGAAAAACTTCCAAGGAACAAAACCAAGTTGAATTCAGCCAAGGTCATCACGAAAATATGCCTATATAATTTTGATCCCCTTAAACCACAATTTTATATAGTAAAACTGGGGTTTACAGGGGGTATACATTATTTTTCTTATTTCTGCTCAAAACATAGATTGTAGGTATTCGTTGGAACCGCCTCGCCGAGGCGGTTCTAACGAGTACCCACAATCAATGTTTTGAGCAGAAATTTGAAAAATATCAGGGTTTTTTATCTGAAAATTTTCAGTTTTCGGAGGTGAAATTTTCTATATATTTGAACAGGCTTGTTTTAGTAATGTTCTTGAACTATTAAAGCTTTACAGTATTAGTTAATTTAAGATTTAAGCTTGAATTTACTTTTGTGCTGTTTGTCACTAATATACAAGTTCATATCATTTTTCGACACTACAATGCAAGCATTGATCTGACTGCACAGATGCGAAAATGAATATGGGTGACCTTGTTCGTAACAGCTTGAAAGGTCTTATTTTCCCCGCGATGTAATTTACATACAATTGTATGTTGTAATCTCCATGACACCATACAGTCAGACTCCACTTAGGGATTCATTTGGGAGACTGATTGCCCTAGTAATACATAATAAAGATTTGCTTGTATCCAAAGAGCTTGATATAGTTATACTACTGAAAGCCTCCTTGACGTAAACATACGCATTTCTAATGCAATTCGCCAGCACAGTAATGTAGCGCTAAATTTAATGTTTAACCAGTCACTTACTTAGACGCTTGAACCTTAACTCTTATCTTGGCAGATTCAGTAGACGATAAACATTCTGTTATTTGTGCAGAATATGGGGTTTAACATTAAAAATTGTTTGATATTTCATGCAAATTATCTCCTGTCAAACGCTAGTTTCTTATAAAAATTAGTAATATATTACAAAATGACATCTGCTGAATTTTTCCCAGTATACCTGTAAATAGTAATAACGTGTTAAATCTAAGTGTTTGGACAAACAAGCTTGAACAAACAGTATAGACACCGCTCAGATCAAAACGCGACGTCTTATCAGCGTCCACTATGATTGTCACTCCTCTACCTGGTTTTAGACATATCACCTGGCAGCCAAATTGATTTGTGTCTTGGTTTCTTGCCTTGTTCTTGTTAATCAGTTTGTTCTGCTTATCTAGGGTCGTTTTCCATTTCTACTACTTCTCAATATAGGGTGAAGATTTGGAATCAATGCAATAGATTTGAACCCCCGATAGTTTCTATTACTGACCGTTCTAAGGCGGTGTTACTGGGGTCGTTTGTTTTTTCTATGGCCTTGCGACTACTCGCTGTGGGACCTTTTCCGTGTTTTGTCCTGGTTCTTGGTCTAATTGTTGTGTTTGGTTGATCCTGTCTAGTTTTGTGACCACTTGTTGGGAAAGAGGCAGGTGGCTGATTTTCTTTTCTTTGGTTTGTGAATTGTGTACTGTCTGTGATGGTTTGTTTGCGCTTCCTCTTGTAGTCATTGGTAGGCTATGTTCTGTGATTTTGGCTCTTCCTAGACATCTTCTGTACAATTGTTTTCGTTTTGTATACCTCACTGGGAGAAGAGGGAGCTGGTCGTGTGGCTAGTCGTTCAAACTGCAGTAAAATATCAATGACTCAAACACGGATGTCTCGTTTACCATGGCTTATTCGAACTCGTGTTAACACTACATGTTAAAACACGACAAACCGCTCAGATCAAAACGCGACGTCTTATCAGCGTCTACTAAGTTTGTCACTTATATAGCAGGTTTTGGACATATCACTTGGCAGCCAAATAGATTTGTGTTTTATTTTCGTCCCCACTCAATTTCTTCCGATAGCTCAAGAAAACAAATATTTAGGGAAATTTTCTTATTTTATCATGAAATTGTATGTTGTGTGTACTCATTAGAATCGCCTCATCGAGGCGATTCTGATGAGTACACACACCATACCATTATTGTATATAAGATATTATTGATCGAAAAATACTTCCTTAATTTATCGCAATTGCTTTCGGACCTGGCGCCATGATCATCCCTCAGTAGCTCAAACTACCAATATCTCAAACAAATTTCTATATTCCCAAAGATTTTTGAGCCATTGAAGATCGACTGTCGTTATATGGTCTGGCTTTGAATGTTACTATCTGTTTGCTCTTCCTGTTGGTATCGAAGACAGACTGCGATCTTTTGCTGAACTTCTTCAATAGATTTTGTTCAAATCATGTATTACAATTATGGAAAGGAATAAAGGTGTCCGGATACTTAGGTTAAATCCGGTATAGTTCGTATGCCAGCTATAAAAACAAGCTTTTACTTGAAAATGCGTGTAATTATTTTGTATAAAACAGCAAATTTTCGCCTATATTATTTTATTCCCTTTACATACTTGAATCCAAGGTTGCATACTTTTGTCTTGTCATAATCATGTCTTTGTTCATTAAATTCAATAGAAAACGTATAATACTGTCGACTCCCGTTATTTCGACTTTGCTTATCTCGAATAACCGCTTATTTTGAAGTAAAAATCTGGTCTGTTAAAACATGAAAAGTTAACAACAGGCAACAAAATATCTCTAACTTCAGGATTTAAATTGTATATTCATTTGTGAAATGTGGTTGTTCGATTTTTTCCCAATTCTGCAAATCTAATATGTCTTGCTTCGAAGTATTTCGAAGTATTCCAGCGAATCCTTTGAACGACGTTAAATGTAACAGCGAAACGGCCTCTTAACATTTCATCATTTAGTTGATCTGTTATTTTCTGCCTCATTTGCCTATATAGAGGATCTTACATGAGTGGCCATTTCATATGAAATTTATGAAATAAGCTTCCGGCCAATTTCAATTGAAATGAACTCGAATGTAAGATTCTGTTTATCATATGACATTTGAATTGTATTTTATGAGGGTGTGATGCATTTTCTAACAGAAAACATAACAGTGTGATGGCGTTATGCGTTAGTAACAAAGTATATGTGACGTATGTCTATATCAAATTTATGACATGATGTTATCCGCTAAATAAAAGTGACGTCATATGATAAGATTACTTATGCACAAAACAAATGAGAAACAGATATTCGCCCACTTTATAGGTATTTCCGTCAACCTTATACATGTATACAGTGAACGTATACTTGTCAAATGACTTTTAAATTATACTTGATGACCGAAGGAAGTAAAACGAGGGCGATAGTTGGGAAGTGAAGTTAAGGTTAGGAAGTTGAAGCGAGGGCTAGGGTTGGGAAGTGAAGTTAGGGTTAGGAAGTGAAGTGAAATGAGGGCGAGGGTTTGGATCACGTAAAGCTAGCTTCAGCCCCTCCCCAGTAATTCATTACTGACCGTTCCAAGGTGGTACTCCCATTGTGGTACTTTTTGTTAAATGTTATATTGTGTTTCACTTTCTAATTTTTTTTTTTTTTTTTTTTTTTTTTTTTTTTTTGTTGTTGTTGTTGTTGTTGTTTTTTTTTTTTTTTTTTTTTTTTTGTTTGTTTTTTTTGTTTTGAGAAACTGATGCCAACTCTACTTGCCGTCTGTTTATTTTGTGACTGCTTTATTGTATTTGTCTGTCTTTCCATTTGGTGTGGGATGCTTGATGTAGATCTGATTATATCAGTTCCTGAGTTATCGTATTTACTTTATAAATCTTATCAATAATATAATCCAAAAGTCAAAGCGGCTGGTCAACTTGGTCAGCCTATACAGAATGTGGTGACTCTTTTGTAATAAACATGCCAAATTTGCTCTCAAAGGCATATGTTTGAAAAGAAATATATTTTCTTTTTATTCTGAATGTATTCTGTTGGAAAAGTCTGCATTTATCTATTTCGTAAAGAACTCACGTGATTTCTACAGTACAGTGCTAGATGCTCTCGTTTTTGTTTTTATATATTACTTCTTCTTCCGGATAATGATCAGAGCCCAGTTGTTCAATGCGTCGTTAACTTAACGAGCACGTTAGTGGACAAAATGTTAATTGTTCTAGTAAGTACAATATCTAATTCACAGGTATTTTGCTGAAGAAATGTGGGTAGCGCTTAATTTTTTTTTCAGCAAAAATATTAGCGTATATATCTAATGATCAAAGTTTTAACGATGCATTAACTAACGACATCGTTAGTTTTGAACAACTGGGCCAAGGATTCTCAAATGAAATGTACTACTGACCAGCGAGGAGAAAAGAGACAGCCTCTTTCCAAGTTAAAAGCAGATAAAAGCAGCTGTACGGGTTAAAAAAAATTCAGACGTCTCCTCTTGCTTAACGAATCGGCTCTAGCTATTGGAGGCCAACTCGGGACTCCTCAATAGTCTGGGAGTCTGTGATACGTGCTTGTAGGCGGTTCCAGTCTTGGATGGTCTTAGAAAAGAAGGATGCCTTGTAGACGTTGACTGTGGCTGTAGGCTGGTTGAGTCGCTACACATTGACCTCTGGTGCATTTTTAATTTGATTTCAAGATACTCAGCACAATGGTTGTGTTTATAGCCAGTAAACGGCTTATAATAAATGAGCCAGCACACGATAAAACCTTCATTGAGACGTGTGCGACCAGCGAAGACTCAGATCGACTTGAACATCCATGCAGTCTGATCAGTCCTCGCTGATTGCATCTGCCTTCTAAAGTGTCCAGGCTATTTAAATAGGAATAAAACGAGCTCGTGTCATACTGGGTGGATGTAAACATTGATCGGAGTATTTTCGGGTCACACAGGTCTTATTGTAGGTTTTGTCATGCACTTGCTCAAATTATCTTTCCGTCTTGTGATTCTCAGGTAGCTAAGCATTTAAATGGTTATGTTAGATGTCTGGGTACAGTTCAAAGAGAAAACTCACTGTATCGAAAGTATTTGCCTTCATTTTTGAAGGCAGATCCCTCATAGACTAGTATTGTTATAATCACCATGTGAAATTCCTCATCGTATACCCCCTCCTCCCATGATTCCCCCTTCATACTATAAAATGGCCAATCGGAATAGGGCTACCTATTCAGAAATGAAGCAAGTATATGGCTATGTTTATATTCATATATATGTATAAAGAGCAGTCGAAATGCTGGCACAAAATTCTACATTTTAATAAACGTTTCATTGCTCATTAATAATGTTTAAGTTGTTTTGGATTTCAAAACTCGTACCGTTTTTTTCATAGAATAGAGGTATTTTATTTAAGCATCCTAAATAATTTTTGTATAATCCTTCAAAATATGTTTGGCAGTGAATAATAAGTTGAAATGTTGCTATACGTTGTTTCGACATAGTATCCGCCGATCTAAAGTATGAACAAAAAATGCTTGGAGTTGCTGTTCCTCATCACGAAAACATACCCATATAATTCTGACCCCCTTAAATCCTTCTTTTATATAGTAAAACTGGGGTTTCCAGGGGTATACATTACTTTTCTTATTTCTGCTCAAAACATAGATTGTGGGTACTCGTTAGAACCGCCTCGGCGAGGCGGTTCTAACGAGTACCCACAATCTATGTTTTGTGCAGAAATATGAAAAAATATCTAAGTTTTTTATCTGAAAAGTTTCAGTTTTGGAGATAAAATTTTCTATCTATTTGAATAGGTGTGTTTTTGTAATGTGTTTTTTCGACAATATCGCGTTGTCGTGTCATTGGGTATATACTGGTATATCTGAAAACAGACTTGTTATGAAGCCAGTGAAAGGTGATAATAGCCGCCTTTTCAGTTGCATTTACGTCCTATAGACGTAATAAAAACATCACGTGAACTTCCTTATACTTTCCGACACCCAAACTCAGTTTTACAATGTAAAGCTGTGAATTCTAAATAAATGGAGCACTTCTATTTTATAGGCTTGTTTAAAACCCAATTTGCGCAAGCACGTCAAAGAGGTTCCGAAATTGAAAGCTATAACTAAAAACACGGCTCATGATAAATAAAAGCCGACAACAAAACTGTCTGATGCGCAACGTAAAACAAACGGGGTCATTATGTCATATATGAACAGAGAAGGCCCTGATACGCCGCGTAGTCGTAGCGGGGCCTTCTCTTTCCATCCGCATAGTTAATAGTATTCGTTGATTCTGTCAGAGGACAAGCAACGCCCTGATTAGACTGTGCGAATGTGCAGGCTGGTCTGGCTCCACATTTGTCACGTGTGATTAGGTTTCTTTTCCACGTTTGTCAAAGAAAATAAGACTGTATTATTCATTCAAGTTATCTCGGGAGACAATCTGAATAAAATGTCAAGACTTATGTTCGGCGAAAATTAAGGGAAAAAAATATCAAGATTTAGTTAGCCTAGTGAGTGCAAAGCTCAAAAGATATACCAGACGAAACACGCTAAGCAAAGTCTTGTGTCTCATTTCAATTTTTTTTATGTGTGAGTGTGATGTGTCTTTTTGTAAGCTATTTAAGAGTTAACTAAATATATGTCAACTTTATAGTTGACGGATGTTCATATTGAATTTGTACTTTGCCATTTTGTCTGTTTGTATTCACTTTATAAAATAAATGATTGTGAATTAAGATAGAGTTGGTCATTTACTTTTATCTGACTGTATCTGAGAGGAATTGATTTCTATGGTTATGTTAAGATTTATGTTTAAACTCCCAACTTTATTATTTCATGCATACATAAATATTTTGTCTGTAATATCTAATTATTTAAATGGACAAATGCTGCTCATGCGCACTGAATAAGAACTTAGTGTTTATCGGTCGGTTCACCCTGATTTTCGTCTTTCATTTCAGTCACAATGTCAATAGCGTGATTCTTGTCCTCTACGCCTTCACTTCCAGACTTCCCTATCCTTACAAATGAGCTCATTCGTCTCTTCACATCGTCTCTATATATATCGCTGTCCCCAATACTGTTATAACTGTTGGCATCTTTTCGTTTACCTATTCTTACAAAGTTACTGAGCCGTCTTTTAAATATTTCATCATTTATAAGTTCTTTGTCTTTACCAATACGGACAAATTTGCTCATACGTTTCTGCTCGTCATTGTCACTGCTACCATCTGAAAAAAGGGATAAAACACAAAATTAAAACAGATGATTATATCAAAAGAGCCGCAAAGTTAAACAATGCACATTCTGACATAAACGTCCTACTCAAATCAGTCCGCGCCATCACGAAAACATGCCTATATAATTTTGACCCCCTTAAACCCCACTTTTATATAGTAAAACTGGGGTTTACAGGGGTATACATTATTTTTCTTATTTCTGCTCAAAAACATAGATTGTGGGTACCCGTTAGAACCGCCTCACCGAGGCGGTTCTAACGAGTACCTACAATCTATGTTTTGAGCAGAAATAAGAAAAATATCAGATTTTTTCATCTGAAAATTTTCAGTTTTTTGGTGGTGATGTTTTCAGTATATTTGAATAGGCATGTTTTCGTAATGCATCCGTGCAGTCTTATCATTCTTTGTTGTCCACACGAAGAAACTTTGCATCCTCGGCCTTCCAGGGAAGATTCTAATTAGGTTGCGCGGATACGCAGGCTGATCTAAAACTTCGCGGGACGCGCATATCCCCAAAGGTATATTTATTGAAGTTGCGGCACTAATTAAAACAGATGATTACATCAAAACTTGATGAATAATCATAACGTAGATTCTATCTATTCAATGCAATAGAAAGACGAATTCGTATATATCAATGTTAATGGGCCTGGATACAAATCGTACATCTTCCGCCATTTTTCACAAGGGAAACAATTTTTATGGTTTCTGGCTGTGCTGCACTGTATATCAAACCCCTTCTGAAAAGGTATCAAACCCCTTCTAAAAAGTGGTTTACTCCAACAGGAGAGAAGCTGCCCCTTAGGGAAGCATTTTGTTCCATTTAGAGTAGATCCCTTTTCAGAAGGGGACACAAATCGACGCAAATCCCCCCTAAAAGTGTACCAGTTTCCATGTTTTCATCCTCATGCTAAACATGATAAAAGTGGCGCTAATTATCTCGCAACCGTCTGTTCATACCATTGTCTGTAACACTATCTCCTTCGTCAACCAAACACGCATTTCAACCAGATTTCCGTTTTACTTTTGTGCACTGCGATACATTCATGCAGTATTACATGTATTTCTGTGTCGGTCCCTGTGACCTCGATAAGCAACGAAAATGTCTCGAATGTACGGATATTTGTAAACACACGCACGCTAGTTTTTGTTGTGTTATGTTCTGTTAAAAGCCTAGAATAGTGTCTTATATGTTATGGGATGGTGTGAGTATTATCTGAAAGAAACAAAATCATTAAATTCCTTCTGATGCAGATGAAAGTTTAGGGTGAATAGATACACTCTTTCCCTATTTCATTCTGCAGTCATTCTAAAAAAGGGCTACTCTGAAAGGACACCATGTTACAATGTAACCAAGATTGGGGCGGGTGCATAAAATAAATCAGGAAGTGACAGTTGTCTGACTTGGACAAAAGGACATCAAATTTTCAAATTGTAGCCAATCACCTTCGCTTCATACAAACTCATTACGAAAACACGCCTATTCAAATATATAGACAATTTTACCTCTGCAAACTGAAAATTTTCAGATAAAAACTCTGATATTTTTCATATTACTGCTCAAAACATAGATTATGGATACTCGTTAGAACTGCCTCGCCGAGGCGGTTCTAACGAGTACCCACAATCTATGTTTTGAGCAGAAATAAGAAAAAATAATGTATACCCCTGCGAACCCCAGTTTTACTTATAAAAGTGGGGTTTGAGCGGGGTTAAATTTGTATAGGTATGTTTTCGTGATGTTGAAGAGGGATACTCTGAAAGGAAAGAATTTCCACTGTGATGACTACAGTGTTGAGGAAAGAAACCAGGAAGTTATAATGGTGTTGCACTTGAACAAACTGTTCAGCTGAATTGATACCGAAGTTTCGATCGCGTAAAACGTGTCTAAGCTCTCGGCATCACGAAAATATGCTTATATAATTTTGACCCCTTAAACCCCACTTTTATATAGCAAAACTGGGGTTTACAGGGGTATACATTATTTTTCTTATTTCTGCTCAAAAACATTAATTGTGTACTCGTTAGAACCGCCTCGTCGAGGTGGTTCTAACGAGTACCCACAATCTATGTTTTGAGCAGAAATATGAAAAGATATCAGAATTTTTATCTGAAAATTTTCATGTTTTGGTGGTAAAATTTTCAGTATATTTGAATAGGCGTGTTTTCTTAATGGTAACTTAACTGATATTTCCGAAAGTACAGTCGTATTTTTTTTATCAAGGAACACACTTTTTTGTTGAAACAAGCGACTAAAAGTGATATAATGACACGGCAAAACACAAACAGACTGGTCGCTATTCAGGAAACATGCAAATACATGTATATATGGCTTGCAAGAAAACGCAGGAATCACGCCTATGTTACTCATATCGCGCTTACCCTAACTGTCTGTACAGACAGGCCGGAACAAACAGTGGAGACCCACATCAGACGCCACAGAACTTAATTTTTATGAAACTCCAGGGCCCAGTTGTATACAACTAACGATGTCGTTTGTTAACGTATCGTTAAAACTTTGATCACTAAATATGGCATATGCGCGAATATGTTTGCTGAAAAAAATGTGAGTAACTTTTGCATTTGCAAAAGCTACTCACTTTTTTCAGCAAAAATACCTGTGAATTAGATATTGTACTTACTAGAACAGTTAACAATTTGACCACTAACGAGCTCATTAAGCTAACGACGCTTTGAAAAAACTGGGTCCAGGTTATTAATTTATATTCGGTCCATGTATGGGTCTTAAATTTCATTAGCGAAAGGTAACAGTAATTCATACAACGATAAACAATACAGACAACCCTCTTTATACCGACACCCGATACAATGACAAAATTTGTTATAATGACAATTTGACTGTCATGAAACATTCGCTTAAGAGGTAACAATTAGTCACACATTATGTAGCAATATTATATTGAATACTCTTAGAAACATATGTTTTGGATATTTGTTAGAATCGCCTCATTCATTGAGGCGATTCTTACAAATATCCAAAACATATGTTCTATGAGGAAATAACAACAAAACAAGGCCTTTCTTACTTATCAGTTTGCTCATTAAGTATTCTTTACAATAGAACATTTATTTTAATGGCAACGTCTTTGGGAACAAATGCCGTCGTTGTAATGAGGGATTACTGTATGTATAAAATCATGAAGTATTCAAAGTACTTCTCTAACACTGCTGGGTCAATTTTACCACATTTCTTATGAAAAACTATAAATAAAGTTATTCAGGATAGGCAAGAATCATAACACACAGTCTTTCCGAGATACACATGTATAGACATAAAAATGAGGAGTTAACAATGAGAAGACACAACAGGGTATTTGCAATATCCGATATACAAAGAAACTAAAACTGAAACCGAGGGACCTCCTTGGAACGATCAGCAGAAAAAGTAACTACTCGCTCGAGACCTCGCCCTTATTTTGATGCCGCTAAAATAATAATAAAAAAATATGTGTTCAGTGCAACGCATGGTCCTGTCTAAGCGGGGATTGTGAATTTGTTTAGCTGCCAGGCTCAACTGAACAAGATAACCGCTATGTCTATATATGGTGAATCTCACTTAAAATCGTCTTGTGCAGAAACAATAAAGCTTCAAGGCAGAGAGACTCCACATATATAGCATCGAGAACGAGTAGTCTACCAGGTTTGTTCAAATGATAATCCTATGTTGACCTGGGGGTTTTTAGGACAACGATAGATATACTTCCTAGTACATCTGAGAAATATTGAAATTTTGTCACTACTTGTTTCACGGCTATTTTCTGAAAATGTGTAAATTGTGAAGAAATTCACAAAGTATAATGGAAATAGCACATTCTACCACCTACAGTCCGAGTTCTATTCCCAAAATCGACTCTCGTTATCTCAAAATCCAAGGGACTCTCTGAAATACTTCGTGATATCCGTACCTCGACATATCAGATGTGCAGAATTGAGGAAAAAAAATCAAACAACCACATTTCACAAATGAATATGTAATTTGATTCCTGAAGTTAGAGATGTATTAAAAATATTGTAGAAAAGAGGAGAAGAACAATTTCTCCTCTTTCCCACAATATTTTGTTACTTAATGTTATTCGTGTTTAAACAGGGACCAGATTTTTACTTCGAGATAAGTGGTTATTCGAGATAAACGAAGTCGAGATAACAAGAGTCGACTTAATAGAAAGATAAATAAAAATGATAAATAAACAATGAGAAGACACAACAGGGTAATTGCAATATCCGATATACAAAGAAACTAGAATTGCAACCGAGGGACCGCCTTTGAATGAGCAGAAGAAAATGAAACTACTCGCTCGAGACCTCGCCCTTAATTTTGATGTCGCTAAAATGAAAAACAATATGAGTTCAGTGCACCGTATGGTCCGTCTTTCGGGGGATTGAGATTTTTTTTAGCCGCCAGTGTCAACTGAACAAGATGGCCGCCATGTCCATATATGGCCAATGTCACTTAAAATCGTCATCTACAGAAACAATAAAGGTTCAAGGCAGTGAGACTACATATATAGCATCCAGAACGAGTAGTCTACCAGGTATGTTCAAATGATAATCCTATGTTGACCTGGGAGTTTTTAGTGCAAAGTTAGATATACTTCCTTGTACATTGAGAAATATCGTTTTATTTATTTTTTTTTTTTTTTTTTTTTTTTTTTTTTTTTTTTGTCATTTGTTTCACAGCTATTGTGAAAATGTGTAAATTGTGTGAAGAAATTCACAAAATATAATGGAAATAGCACATTCTACCACCTATAATCCAAATTTTATTCCCAAAGTGGACTCTTGTTATCTCGAAGTCCAAAGGACTTTCTGAAATACTTCGAGATATCCGTACCACGACATATCAGATTTGCAGAATTGAGGAAAAAAACAAACAACCACATTTCCCAAATGAATATGTAATTTGACTCCTGAAGTTAGAGATGTATTGAAAATATTGTGGAAAAGAGGAGTATTGCTCCTTAGGAGCAATTTCTCCCCTTTCCGACAATATTTTGTTCACTGTTTTTAGATTTTCGTGTTTAAACAGGGACCAGATTTTCACTTCGAGATAAGCGAAGTCGAGATAACGGGAGTCGACTGTACTTATTTGTCATTACGAAAACACGCCTATTCAAATATATAGAAAATTTCATCTCCAAAAACTGAAAATTTTCAGATAAAAAACTCAGATGTTTTTCCTATTCCTGCTCAAAACATAGATTGTGGATACTCGTTAGAACCGCCTCGCCGAGGCGGTTCTAACGAGTACCCACAATCTATGTTTTGAGCAGAATTAAGAAAAATAACTTATACCCCTGCAAACCCCAGTTTTACTATATAAAAGTGGGTTTTAAGGGGTTCAAAATTATATAGGCAAGTTTTCGTGATGTTCCTAATCTCTCCCTTCTTTCAGTGCCTCGGAATGGTTATGCTTCATGATTGTGGCATTTCCTGGGTATTGTCACTTTTTTATATTTGGACTTTTTCTGCATTTCGACTTTTTCCAATTCTTTTAAATATCGTGTGCATTTTGCATGTATTTGCAAGCAAACTTTGTGATAACAAACAACCTTAACAGGTAAGTAAATGAGAAATTTTAAAGCGTAATAACAAAATATATTAACAACAAACACAAAAGTGCTAGTTATTGAATCAAGCAGAAAGCTGGAAAATGGAACATGCGAATACCAAAATCTGCTGCCCAGAATATGTATTTTAGTGCCTTGTCAGTGTCTTGACATTCCTCTACTCTGCTTCCGACATCTTTCAGAAGGTCGTTTTTATGTGGCACTTTACTCAGAAGAAGTAAAATACACAAATTTTGGCATCGTTTGGGGCAAATCGTTTTGTCGTAACTACATATTCATAACAACTTTTATTATATTCAATGGTTTTAAACACATTCGAAATTTTCCATTTTTCTTATAGTAAAAATGACTACAAATTATGCAAAAATCTATAGAGTAGGTAGTTTGGATGCTAGTTTTTAAACGAGTTCCACTTGATAACATTGCTTCGAAATTTTCATAATATTGTTACGGAACATCAATAATTTAAAAAGCATTTTTTTTCAAACCTCCTATTTACTATAGCAATCGCGTAGGTCAGACCCATTTTTCGCCGTAAAATTAACTTGACAGTAAACATTTGAAAACAAAGCGCAGAAATAGAAAAAAAATAGTTTATGATAAGATGGTCAATCAGAACAAGACATTTTCATTTAGAATAACACGCCAAGCGAAAAATGTCTTTCCAGAGAATGTTGAAAGAACAGAAGATGATTTTGTCTTAGAAGATTCTGAGTGAAAACTGAAATCTTACATAACTAGCTGAGTTCACAATTAAAGTTTCTGCCATTTCTGTTATGAGTAAATATATAGCAACTTACCGTCCTCAAACAAGTCATATCTGCTTGGTACCTCTTCATCAGCTGTTTGACCAGGAACCAATGCTTTTCCAATTCGAACAAAGCTACTAGGCCTCCCAATTCGAACGAAACTGCTAGGTCGTCCAATACGAACAAAACTACTTGGTCGACCAATTCGGACAAAGCTGCTCATTTTCTTATCTTCAGATTTTATATCATTATAGTTGTAAGTGTCTTCAGCTAAGTCCGGCAAATTTCCCTGTGCTAACTCCTTTTCTAATTGCATATAGCGATCATATTCGTCTTCTTTTGCTTGATTTTTCAGTGTATTGCTTGTATCTCTTTTTCCTATTCGTATGAATGATGAGTGTCCAATTCTTCCTGTGCGTCGATAATATGGTGATTTATTGCCAGTGAAACGACTTCTATAGTACCCTGAAGACGGAAATTTTCCTACTCTTATAAAGGCTCCGGCACGTTTTTCATATGGGCGATATATATCAGGATCAGCCATACCGCGACCAATACGTACAAATGAACTTATCCTCTTCTCTGGATAGCTCAGTCCACCTTTACCTGCATTATCAAAGGCACTAGTTCCTTGGCTGTCATCATCGATTTCTTCCAGGTCATCGTTAATGGAATCATCATCATATGGTAAATAAAGTCCGTTTCTACCGATTCGTATGAAAGAACTTAATCCTCTTCCAATGCGCACAAAGTTACTAAGTCTTCGTTTCTGTAAATCACCGAATTCATCTCCGTCAGAATAGCCTATGTCGTCATTGTCTACATGAACTAGATCTGTGTTTGTACCAGCAATAGTTGACCATGATAAAACGGACACCAGAATTGTCAAAGATGTAGAATAAAGTTCCGTTTTCATTGTTCTCCTGAAAAATATAAGTATGATATCTACCTTTAATATTTGGACAGAGAAACCTCTGCAAACAATGTAGACGCACATCGCAGGACGCTGTGTCTCATTAGGGTTCACACTATTTGCCACTTACCCAGCAGTTTTAGACGCATCAATACATCATGAAAACTTGCCTATATAATTTTGACTCCCTAAAACTCCACTTATATAGTGAAACTGGGGTTTACAGGGGTATGCATTATTTTTCTTATTTCTGCTAAAAAACATAGATTGTGGTACCCGTAAGAATCGCCTCGACGAGGTGGTTCTAACGAGTACCCGCATCTATGTTTTGAGCAGAAATATGACAAATATGACAAATATCAGATTTTTTATATGAAAACTTTCAGTTTTCGATGGTGAAATGTTTAGTATATGTGAATAGGCGTGTTTTCGTAATGGGTAGCACAATGGAATTGTTCTCTGGCAACAAGTATGCTTAGTAGTTATGGTGTCGGAATAATTAAAGGGAACTGATATATTTTCAGACATGGCAGTTTCACCAAGTTTGTTCAACTCCTTTCTGAAAAGTGGCCTAAAGAAAGAACTTGCTGAATTTAGGAGCAAATTCGTTCCCTTAAGCCAATTTTCTAAAGGCTTTGTGTGCATTGTTGAGCAACCAGTAAGTCACAAAATTGTCTCAGTTGTAAACACTAGCGAAAAACGCACCAAGTGTATCCAGTTGCCTTAAAGTAAATACATGCAGATAAATGTGCTGCCTTTCCAGTATGGTAAAGCCGCGGACTATCTACATAACATTTGTTATCCTAAATAATAGGAAGTGTTTCCCTGGCATGCTAATTCTTAATTTTTAATAAGCCCGTCTAAGTACCAAGTGAGGTGTCTGAAATCTGCTGAATAAAGCAAGTGCCAACCAAACTGCTCTAGTTTGTTCTAGTTCAATAGTGTTTGCTCGGGTATGTCTGTCTAAACATTTCCTTTCGTAATAAATGGCTTCAAAGTCTAGGTATATATATTTGACCTTTGTGCGTCTACATATTTCGTATATAATTCAACGCACGTAACTCTTATCCATGCCCACAGTGTACTGTTTACAGAAATTCAAAATAGCACAAATTCCGAGCAGTATATGGTAGTTTATATATACCTGCGAAAGAAAATACGTGCTGTAAAAGATAATTGAAAATGTCTCATTGGAGATACTTTTTTTTCTACATTTCTTTCATCAGTGGTAAACAGGAGTTAACGAATCTATATATTGTACATACGCATCAACAGGAATAATTGCCTTTACTGAAAGGAACCATATGATCTGCCTCTGAGATATTCGTGCAGAAATAAGCGTACTAAGTTCACCAACGGTGCAGCAGTCTTTGCTATTTGTTTTTATTTTCAGTCGCAATGTTTCCATAAACATCGTACAGTAATAAATGGAAAATTAAAATATCTCACTTTGAAACGTAAAAGAACTATTGGTATATTTGTCTGCTATGAAAGAAACTGAAACTGCAGCTAAAATAGTTTTACCATATTTATCTTCAGTATACGGACCGAAAGATCTGTTCAAGTAATGTAGAGATGGATCAGACGGCTCACAACATGTCATCTGGTTAGATGTTTGGCATTGATGCTGGGTGAGTAAAATAGACCCGCTCTAGTGACTATTCCGGTGCATATAGGAGCAAACAAATAGGAGTTACCCAGCAAAGTACACAATCACGAAACACAGCCCTTCCGCTTCATAGGGTAAAAATTTAAGCACACGAAGTGACATCAGAAAACAACATAACGTTGAAAACATTAACGGTACTCAACAGAAATACTACTTCGAACGATCAACAGGAAAACATTTCGGGGCTTAAACCTAGCCTATGAATACACAACCTTCGCATTAAATTTTGATGCAGTTCAGCTACATATATTTGTTTGCCCCGGAATAGGGATCTTTAACTTACCAGTGGATGCTTACAGATTAACAAACAGATGCGTTTGCCGCTATGAATTTTTACTAAACGCAGATGAGCGACCGACTACAGACTGAAAGTCAAAGCGAGTAAAAATTGCAATACAACCATGGTGATCCCATCCACAGACGAGTAAAGTCAGGCAACATAAATTATAAAATGAAGCATACTTTAGCTATGGAAACACATATAGAATGAAAATAGATTAAATGCCAAATTTCTGAGCCAAGTTATCTTGTTTTGACAAACTGAGCTGTATTGTATGCCTCATCAAGCCATCTGCCGTAGCACATTACGAAAACATGCCTATTCGAATATACTGAAAATTTTAGCACCAAAAAATGAAAATTTTCAGATAAAAAATCCTGATATTTTTTATACTTCTGCTCAAAACATAGATTGTGAGTACTCGTTAGAACCGCCTCATCGAGGCGGTTCTAACGAGTACCCACAATCTATATTTTGAGCAGAAATAAGAAAAATAATGCATGCCCCTGTAAACCCCAGTTTTACTATATAAAAGTGGGGGTTAAGGGAGTCAAAATTTTATAGGCGTGTTTTCGTGATGATGTGGTGTATGGCGTAGCAGGTAAAAATTCACCATCTAAAAATATCAAAGTTTCTAAAAGGTAGTAATTCTAAATCGTAGAGGTTGTTGCACTCTCTGAAAGGGTAATAGCGGCGATGTTCTTGGTAAACAGGTGTATTTCGGTGCTCAGTAGAACCATGTACCGCCGGCATGAATCGGTGTTTGACAATCCAGACATTTGTGCCGAATTAGCCGTAATCCATCATAGGTCTGTTGTTCTTTCAGCGGACAAGGCGTCCAACAACATTGTGTTTGTTTGCAAAACAAATTATATCAATTGCTTAATGGAGGAGCTTGGTATAAGTACAACAATAGGAAACCCAACATACAAACATACTACGTTGTCTAAGTAATAATTTCAACAAAACCACAAATCGGTTATGGTGTCATTCGGAATTTGTCTCTCTGATGAAGATCTTGATCTTCCTAAATTATATTGGATTCCTAAATTGCACAAGAATGTATACAAACAACGTTACAAAGCGGGTTCGGCTAAGTGCTCAACTAAGTCCCACCCAACAATTCTTACGGGAATCCTTACAGCAGTCAAAGAAGTGCTGCAAAAGTATTGCAACACCGCATAGAAGCAAGAAGCGATGTCAGATGTACATACAGGAAATCTACAAAGATCACCGACAAATATTACAACACGGTTATTCTGTTCTGTAAACAATATTAAAAGTTTCGATTGCTTAACTATTTTACCACAGTATCTCATGACAAACTTGAAACCACATAAATGAAAAACGTCGCTCCCATTATATTGTCTTTGGCTATTCAGACACACATACTTTGTTCAGGACCACTCTGATGCACCAAAAAATTCTCTGATGTTGCAAAGATGCTGGAATATCTAATAGACAACATCTTTTTGGAGTTTGGCGGACGGATATCTCAACCGACAATCGGCATTCCGATGGAAACTAACTGTGATCCATTTCTTCACGACTTCTATAAAACAGAATTTATACACGAGCTCATTATTGATACTGAGCAAATGCCCGGATGAGACTCTGCCCATCTGCAGGATAATGTGAAACCGCATATTTTGCGCATGTTCGAAGGCACTTTATTGCTTGACGCATAAATTGCCGAGAATAAAAATAAGCTCATTCCAAACAGGTCAGAATATGGACAAGACTGGGTATTAAAAAGCTTGGCTTGTTATTTCCTAGCAGTTAATATAATAACGTGTGCGTATATTACACGGAGGGTACACGCCAAACATAATAAATGCTAAAAGATTCCCATATACACAAAATCTCAGTCTAGTTGTGCACTATTTTAACTTTGTTTACCGAGAATAAAAGTAAGCTCATACCAAAAGCTCAGAATATGGACAAGACCGGCTATTTAAAAGCTTGGCTTGTTATTTCCTAGCAGTTAATTTAATCACGTATGCGTGTATTACACGGAGAGTACACACCAAAATATAACAAATGCTATAAGATTCCCATATACACAAAAACTTAATCTAGTTCTGTACTATTTTATCTTTGTTATGGAAGAACTGACGGAGTTATCGCAAATATCCCGAAAGTGACCAGGTCGAAATTTCGGTTTGAGCACTTCCTATAGATTTCTGACCTCCACCAGGACCCAGTTGTTCAAAGCATCGTTAGCTTAACGAGCTCGTTAGTGGTCAAAAAGTTAACTGTTCTAGTAAGTACAATATCAAATTCACAGGTATTTTGGCTGTAAAAATATGAATAGCTTTTGTAAAGCTATTCATATTTTATCAGCAAAAATATTTGCCTATATGCCATATTTAATGATCAAAGTTTTAACATCGTTAGTTTTGAACAACTGGGCAAAGTTCGTCTACTACAAAATTAATTTTTGTACCGATCGGCTTTGATAACTTGGTGAAAAGCGTCGTTATTATCAGGATGATATTTCTTTCTATTCTTTAGAATGGAATGTTGTTTCATTTGTGTGTGTGTGTGTGTGTGTGTGTGTGTGTGTGTGTGTGTGTGTGTGTGTGTGTGTCCGTGTGCGCGTGTGTGTGGTTCATTTTTAACCGGAATTAACAATAATTCTTGCACCATTTATTCGAACGATAATTCATGTTCGGATAAATATATTCTACATGAAAACCGTTTGTCTATTCTATTTCATTGTGTCGTTTTCAAATGTATACCCTTTATATTAAAATCAAGAATCAAAATGGTCTGACCAATGCGACATCTACTGTAATCTTTAAAAATATGTTTCTCTCTTACTTTCCAATTATAGACGTCACATAAGAACACGATCAAAATCTGAACGGGCACTGGAAAGTGTAGTGTCCATCTGATGCATGACAATACCTCCTATTTAAGCTGCGAGGATGTTAAGTTTCTCGGCGTTTAAAACGCCCATGTCTTAACAATCCGCTTTACTCACCGGAACTGAGTCCTTGCGACTTCCTTTATATATCCAGTTCTTAAGAGACTTCTTTATGTATCAGAGAGATACCAACGGAAAAACTGTCTGACTGCACTTTACGACTAGGTAAAATGTGTTTAAGTAAAAAGAGAAGACTTACAAGGTTTGTAAGGTGGTGGTCCCGGTGTTGGTCTTACTCTTTGTTGCTTTGTGTTGTATGTCTTTCCGTGTGTCATTTTGTTCTTGTGTTTTTCAGTCCTTTTAGTATTGCAATTACCTCGCTTGGGGAAGAGAGAGCTAATCTTAGTGCTTTTCATACGTTTGTTCGGTTTGTGCTTGTTTAATTGTCGGTTTCCTCTTCCTCTTGGGGTCTGGGAAGGGCTGCGGTTTGTGATTGTGGCACTCCCTGGACTTTTCTCTTACCTTTTTTGCATTAAAATATTTTTTGGTAAAACGCTGCACGTAAGAAATCAAACCTTATTGACAAAACGCTTTGCAGGACCCTCGTAATATACAGATACAATAAAAACAGTTTTAATTACAATTTATCTCGCTTTGTGTTACAAAAGATCTCTGCCAGATAGTAGACAATGCAGTGAATACTAGAAATAAACTCTCGGCTGATGAAATTTTCCATATAATTTTGTAGATCTGCGGTTAAACCATTGTTCATACATCGCCATATATGGCTTTAATACTTCTATTGGTTACCAAGTGAGAAACTGTATTTTCTAATATGTGTACTCAGGTAGACAGCAAAGACTAACCAGACTGCATGCATGACGTAATAAAGCCGAATTAAACATTTAAATTGGTGGCGCTAATAAAAGCAATTCTGAAATATTCAAACCACGATAACAAAAAACTCTTATCGCGAGTTCACCAGTGTCTACTTCACACATATATTTAATCTTCTTAATAATAAAATCGTTTTTTTCCTGTCATAATGTCTCTACAAACTGTACACGAGCTTTTAGGAGAAGAACTAAGTAGACCTAGCTTACCCTCTGATCCTAATGTTAGTTTGCATATCATACTTTGTGTATAGAAAGGAAGGCAATGATCAAGAATCGATACAATTAACAAGTCTCAGACATCAAAGGGAAAGAAGGACGCACTTAAAGCAATGCATGCAAAGACATACAATAACAAAAATAGTAAACCACAGCAGAAGCAGCGCCTTGGAACGGTCAGTAAAACCTTACTGGGGCGGGGAGGGGGGAGTCTTAAATCGATTTTACGTGGCCACAACCCTCGTCCTTAGTTCTGTCGTGATATACACAAGACATTTGTTCAGTCCAAAAGAAGGGGTTTTTACTCAGCAGTGCATCATCTCCAAGAACATTAAAATCAAACGAATACAGAGATGAAACAACGATAAGGACTCGACAGTAAGAAATAACTGAAATGCTGAAGCAAAAGAAAACCAACAGGTGGACTCCGGTGGGCCCGACCAGAGCCAGAGCATCAGGCACCAACCGACTTACTTGTATGTTGTAACAATATTTGATGATTAATAACATATTTTAAACCAACCTAATACAACCACATTTTTCTCGTTTTTCCGTATTATACAGTTAGACAGAAAAAAAACAAAGAGTTTTGAATCAAAGTCTTGATCACACAGTAGTATATATTAAGTTTAACGCTCATTTAAAGATAAAAAAAACAGCGGTTAGGATGACTGAAATGAACGAGAACAACAATCCTGTCAAAATCGATTGACAATAAAAAAAAAAGTTAAAGATGCAATGTGAAACCCCCTCTTGATCCTCAATAATAATAGTGGAAAGAGTTGTCTTTTTTCCCCATGCCAACACGACATTGGCGTTATGAGCGTCGCCAGTGTGATCAATTAATGAGATTTTATTGTATGATAAATCCTTCGTTTAATATGCAAAGCATAATTAAATAATATTTGCATCAATAGTTTACCTCTAGATTTGTGCATATAGATTTGTCTTTAGAATTATATTGATATATGGGCCAGCGCATGACAAAACCTTCAAAATGGCATGTGCGCCCAGCGAAGACTCAGATCAGCCTTGGCATCCGCCCAGTCTGCTCAGTATCTTCGCTCTGCGCTCAGTGGGTAGCTGTAGGACCTAAGCTTTTTTCATGCGGACAGCGAAGACTGATCAGACAGGGCGGATGTCAAGGCTGATCTGAGTCTTCGCTGGGTGCGCATACCATTTTGCAGGTTTTGTCATGCGCTGGCTTATAGAAAATAAGAGTTAATTTAATATTCGAAACGTTTAGAACCTCACTAAATATTCTAAATGGCGGCGCCTTTTAATAACCGTTTTGGGTTACTTAATCGTCATTACAGGGCTAATATCTGATCTGGTTTTGAATAAATGTGCACCAAAAATGCATTGTTTGTAAATCTCAGTCTTATCAGACTTTTCTTACGTTGTTTTAGTTTTAAATTGAGTCGGAGCACAGCATTCCCTACAATACTGCATTTGCGTCCAGCGATTTGCATAGACTGATCTAAGTCTTGACGCACGTGTAATCTTGTAGGAAGTGTTGTACCATGGCTCAATTGTTAAACCTTGCAAAGACTTTTAAAGTTTAAACCCCGTAATGCCCACTATAAGACTACATGATTAGACGGCTTATCAGGATATACACTGGTCGCAATGATATCTGTTTGGCTGTGCAGGGCTGAACGGTAAATGTCCTTTCCCTGATCTTGAACTATACATACACATGTGTGTGCACTATGACACTATGGTTTCTGCTTAATTGTATTATTCTGCATGACTTCAGTGCTAGTGAGACTGTGAGCTATTGTAACCCACAGTACACTCATATGATGTAGTAACGGTGTATATTCTCGCATCCTTTCTCGCGTGAGTAGCCTTCTTTTTACTCTAGGAGACACTGATAAATAGCGCTGCCAAGAGAACTTCTAGACGTATACTTATTTCCAGAAAGCATTTTCTTAAGCCTTGGAAATAAAAAGAAGTTACAAGGACTCAGGTCAGGTGAATAAGGTGGATGGTTTAAAACTTTCACCTTTTCAGAAGCCAAAAAAGACTTAACAACCTCACACTTATGAGAGAAGGCGTTGTCATGTAAAAGGTGGACTCCTGACCATCCTTTGCTTGGTCGTTTCTTATTGTAAAACTCTTTCACTTTCTTCAGTACAGAATTCTTGTAGAATCGGCCAGTGACTGTATGACCAGATGGACAAGGCACTTGAACTACTGGCCCACTTGAATTAAAGAAAATTGCGTACAACATCTTTTTCAAACTTATACATGGGTGTTTTTTTATCTTTTCGCTTCCATTGCTTATTATCAGTCCTACTTTGCGGCTCAAAAATGTGCACCCAAGTTTCATCACCTGTTAGCAAGTTAGAAATAACCCGACTATTACAGCCTTTGTATGTTTTCAAAAGTTCCCGGGCACATTTAAGGCGTTGTGTCTTTTGCTTCTCAGTGAGCTAATGAGGTACCCACCTAGCGCAAACCTTTCCCAGGTCCAAACGCTTTTTCAGAATTGTTTGCACACTGTCTTCTGATATGCAAGTACAACTAGCTATATCTTTGACAGACAATCGCGCATCCTGTTCGACCACAATCCTTACAGCAGCGATGTTAGCCTTGGTAACAGAGGTTTTAGGCCTTCCAGGACGGGTATTATCTTCAACAGAAAATTTCCCAGCTTTAAAAGCTTTAACCCACCTAAAAACAGTGCGCATTGAAATGGTCTGAGATCCATATATACCACACAATTCATTAAATATCTGCTTTGAATCTATATTAAGCCTAATGCGGCATTTAATATAGCTACGAATCTCAGTCGTCTGCTCCATGTTCCAATGTAACAAGTAAATTGGTCAGTGAAAACGACTGCATCTATTTCAATTTGAAATAACTCGGTCAGTTGGAAAGCAATTTGCACGAAATAAACGGGTATCATTAGCTATTCAACACACCATTCAAGTGCAGTGAAGCATTTTAAAAAAGTACCTGGGATAAAACAAAGGAAGCCTATTAGTGACAGAACTTTTTGCACGACCCTCGTATTGAAAATAAGTTTATATGTAAAGTTGAAAGACGGAATGTCAAACAGCGTAGATCCTGATGAGACGGCTCATTATGAGCCGTCTCATCTGGATCTTCGCTGTTTGCAAAAGCCTATTATCATCGCCTCCGGCAGTGAAAGAGTTAATGCTGACTAGCACGTGTAGTGCCAACGCGTGTCACTGATAACTTGAATTAAAAAGGTGGATGTACTTTCCAGTAATATTTTAACATTTACGAATAACCGACATTTAGAAATAAGCTTATTATATAGAGCACAGCTTTACATCACGAAAACATACCTATATAATTTTGACCCAATTAAACCCCACTTTCATATAGTAAAACTGGGATTTACAGGGGTATACATTATTTTCTTATTTCTGCTCAAAAACATAATTGTGGGCACCTCGGCGAGGCGGTTCTAACGAGTACCCACAATCTATGTTTGAGCAGAAACATGAAAAATATCAGATTCTTTAATCTGATTTTTTTCATTTTTTGGTGGTAAAATTTTCAGTATATTTGAATAGGCTTGTTTTCGTAATGATAAGTACCTAGCATTAGAAAAGGACTTATGAGAAAATATGAATTCGGGACATGTACAAACACACAAGACTAAGCTAAAATCCCGGTCCCGTAGGCAACGTCATTATAATAAGCATGTAATCACAAAGTGGGAGTGATTTCGTTTTTTCCAGTATCAGGTATGCTTCAAGCGAGCCACTGAAACAGCCCTTTGCCATCTCTTATAATTACTCTTTAGACCTTGGTTAAGCCCTTCTCGTCTCTTATTGACTTTGCATTTAAAGAATCGCTCAATGTGGGTATGCTATTCAAAGCTTTTTACATTTTACAGACATATAGCAATCAAAGATCTAGCTTAACTAAACGATGTGTGCAGTATTTGCCTACAGAAGTCTTATGAAATAAACCGCATTGCATGTATTTTGCGCTACTGTCGTCGTAAATGCATATTAGATATTCCATCATTAACAAGAATCCCTGAAATACCTGTGATGTATGTAGATTTATTAGCTTTATTTGCCTGACTCAGTATATTAGATCAAAGGGTTTATTGCGTTGGGTGGAAAGCCACATACCACACCAACAGCCACTGTCGAATACCGGTAACGCAGTAGGTCGATACCTTGCCTGTAGACCATTAAAATGAAATGAACTGCGTCGAGAAAAGCAAATTTCGTCGAATCAGTCTTGCAGAGTGCATGCTCACATGTCTTAGCAAGGTCATATGTCTTGTTCTTCGGCTGAGGTTTCCCTTTGGACTATAGCTTACTTCAGCGAACAGCATAGGTTCTGGCATGGCCCTGAACCTTTGCTGTTCGCATAATCTATAACGTCTCTTTTTCCATGACGCGACTCAACATATTAACTCCTAGTACATGTATATGTAAAACGAATATTATCTATCTGTGTTCATACTCAACAATTTAAAATATAAGCTTTTAATATAAGATTCGAACTCGGACCGCTCGGCTGAAAATCGAAAACTCCAAACACCGAGCCAAAAAAGGTAAGAGAAAAGTCCAGGGAGTGCCACAATCACAAACCACAGCCCTTCCCAGACCCCAAGAGGAAGAGGAAACCGACAAATCTAAACAAGCACAAACCGAACAAACGTACGAAAAGCACTAAGATTAGCTCTCTCTTCCCCAAGCGAGGTAATCGCAATGCTAAAAGGACTGAAAAACACAAGAACAAAATGACACACAGAGGAAATACATCAAATCGCCTCGTAGAATAAACCACAAAGCAACAAAGAGTAAGACTAACACCGGGACCACCGCCTTGGAACGGTCGGTAGAGCAAACCACCGGGGGGTTTAAAGCACTTTTACAGCTAGCTAACTTCACCCTGGGTCCCGATGCTACTCTTAATACAGAAATACATAAAAATTCGGTTCGCATAAAGGCTCCCAAGTCAGTCAATGCATCAAAGCGAAAACATTAATCACTATAATAAACAAAGACGAGTACTCATGGCTAATTCTACTGTATGCCAGAGTAAATGAAAACCTATAGTTGAACCAAGTCTGACGTGGTTGCAAGAGATTGAAAATATACGTACAAGCCATGCGAAAACTGCCGAGGCAGATACTCGAAGGTAGGTGTAATAGGCTGTAACACTGCTCTAAAAGGAAAGAAATGGCACTCCATTTTGCCAAACCAAAATGATTGTTATCGATGTGAGATAAGTTCAGTGAGTAAAGATCTGCACCAAAACCATTGTATGAGTAGTATTGCTACATTTTCCATAGATTTCTGTACAAAAGACGACCTTTGCGACTTCTGTTTCTGTTCTTCAGGTGCGTAGGCTGATTTGAGTTGTTGTTGAGTGCACATGATAGAAAAAGTCATTCTATCACGTTGAAGGCCATTTTATTTACCTTATTCTTATATTAAATTATATTAAAGTAAAGAATAATAGAGTGATTCGTTATTTTAACGCTGCGAAGTTGTGTATTTGTTGCTATGTAAGTAGGGCTCGGTCCGAATTTGGATCCATAAACTGACATATGTTAGTGCATATTGCATAAGGTGCATTATTGCAAAACGTAACCAAGAAATAAACATCTGTTAGAATTTAGGTAATTTTCACGTAGAATCGTTTAAAAGGCTCATGATTAACCAGTAAATAGGTTAAATTACAATAAACTGGTTTTCGTTCCATTATGAAACATAGAACTATGAATTATTTAAATGAAGAAATAATCAAACCTGTTACCACGGCTGCTGCCGAAAAGAAGCCGTTTATTTATCGATTTTTTATTTTATTTTATTCTTTATTTTATTTCATCTTATTTTATTTCATTTCATTTCATTTCATTTCATTTTATTTTTATTTGCAAGGGGTCAAATGGTCTGGTAGAATTGTGCATACGGTATTCTAATAAAATATACTCACAGACAGCCATGATACAGTTCATCGATTTGCTGTTGTATGCATGAGTGAGCGTTTTTTTTTAAAATGATTAACTCATAACTTAAAAAACATCGAACGTATACGTAGAGCGTTTAACACTCCTTAAAAGCATGTTTTCCGACACTGCTTTTGTACTACTTAACAATTAAGGGATGTGTTTACTAGTGACAGTTTAAATTCATACAACGAAATGACATCAACAGGATTTGCACCAACAAACCTCGAGAGAACAAGATGTAGTCATTTAATTGACATGTCCTTGAATCGGTGAGAACGGAAATTTGGAAGCATACAGATAAACAATTGTGCCACAATGTAAGAAAACGCTTTTTCGGACATGTGCACACAGCAAAGTTTCTTCATATGAACAACCAACACTCTGATCAGACAGCGCCGATGTGATTAACTTAGTTCAGAAAACCCTCTTTATACCGACATTCGATACAATGACACAATTCGTTATAATGACAATTTGACTGTCACGAAACCTTTGCTTAAGAGGTAACAATTAGTCAAAACATATGCAAGATAATGTATTTATTACTTTAAAGAAACATACGAGGTCCCTCGTATGTTTTGGATATTTGTTAGAATCGCCTCATGGAGGCTGGTCTGGTTAGTTTTTTATATTAGCATTTTTATAGAAATTCCGGTATTTATTGCAAACAGTGTAGACCCAGGTTAGACGCCGCGTTTTGCGGCGTCTGATCTGGATCTACACTGTTTGCCAATGTCCCTTTTATGGGACGCCAGGCACAAATGGGTTTATATTCTACAACGTGACCAGGAGATCAACAGTGTCGACCCAGATCAGACACCGCAGACAGTGTCTGCACTGTTTACAAATGATCCCTTAAAAAAACTTAACTTCTAGAACTAGGCCGCTGGCCATCTATGGTTTACCTCTCCCCACAGGGGGGAATTTTTTGACCATGTTTTTTCTTATCGTCTATTGTCTTGCGAGTATTTTGCAGTATGTTAGCTATCCGGCGATGGGGGCATTACCTAGTAATAGCCTGTTACATTCGTTACCCCTACAAAACATGTAATACCATAGGAAATCAATTAAACCTATGAGATTTTGACCAAAAGTAATTATATGTTCCAACTAAATATATGAAATTACAGCAGTCCAAAATTAAATGTTTAAAAGTTATTTTTTGACCTTACCTGGCGTTACTTATGTTACAGTTTCTACTGTACCCTTTAGAAATGAGTATTTTAACTCAAATAGTTTATTTTCTTAGATTTTTCGTTGCTCATATGACCTGAACTTTGTAATTTATGATAAGGTATTTGAAAAATATTTCCAAAGCTGCAAAAATTATCTCTCTAGCTCGCATACTTTGTCAGTGATAGGGTGTTAAGCAAAGTCACCCCACTTTGAAATATAATATTGAAAAAATCATTTTTACATATTATTACTTCAAATGCAGCCTAGAAATTGTACAAATAAAGTGAATTATTAATATAGCATTTGATCTGAATAATATGAGATGCAAACCTGTCTCCGCCATATCATTATGCACACAGTAACGTAGGTAACACATAAATATCTACATACTCTGGGCTTTGGTGGTTTTCTGTATGTTATTCTGTATTATAAAGTTTTTGAAAGCATTTCCAAATCTGCAGATTTAATGCCGCTATTCTTTGTCAGTTACATTATTTTAATACGGATAACAGTAATGTTGCTATTTGCATGAAGACCACTTTTGCGTAAACTACTGGATTTTGTCCTGAAGTTGTATGTATGACAAATAATTATAATTTCTTTATGGCTAAATAAAATATCTACAGATGAATTATATATCAGACCCTCACATGACTTTGCTCAATAATTTATCAATAATAATATATGTATCACCTTAATGTCTTAATTTTAAGGGCGTGTTGCCTCTATAAATTTTCTTCACCTATACTTTTATCTCTTGAATCAGTAGTTAGTTTTAGAATGATATTTTTTTCAGAATAAAAGAAAAAAAATGACACTTTTGCCTTATATTTGGTTACATTATCAGCTGTGTTATGTCATTTGTCTGCAGTCTAACTTACCAATGCATATCAACTCAAGACTTTATTGGGTATATTAAGAAGATCCAAATTATAATTTGCTACACTAATTTTTGTTTATGTTTTTGTGACCTCCAAATTCTATTTCAAAACATGGCATATTATACAGCTTACCACAAAAGCTTTCTGTTACATGTTTAATGTACGTAACATAAAACATTATTTTTGATACAACTATACTGGTACAAGCCAAGAAGTGCATGTTCAATACAAGAGTAATATTTACATGTAGTCCTGGTTAAACAAAATGTTAACAATCATAAGCTGCCGCAGGACATATAGGGTCTGTGAACATAGCAATGATTGGTCAATATCTTCTCTGTGCGCTCAGTAAATAGCTCAGGCACCCAGCTTTCTTCAGACTGAGCGGACAACCAGGCTGATCTGAGTCTTTGCCAGATTCACAAGTCAGTTGTTAGTTTTGTCATGCTGCGGCTATAATACATTAAGATAACAAAATAAATCATATAACACTTTGCCTTTCGATAATATGATTTTCTCCCAAAACAAACAAGGCTGCTTAGGCAAATTTAGAAACACACCTAACACAATACAATTGAATATATATATTAGATCAATTCAGTGACTTTAGCACCGTTAGAATTAAACTACACTCTTTTGTTGAAATGAGAAATGGTTTGCAACTTGATTATCATCTGTTCCATCTATATCGATATTTGTACATTTTTTAATTTAACATAAACCACCAGTACTTAGCTAAAACTCATGAACTCATAAACAAAAATCACATCAATATTGTTGGATATAATTGGCTATAGTTAGCACTACATATTTACATATGATTTTGAAATTAACTCTATGAAAGGGCCCAGAAAAGGTAATCTTAGTATCAGAGTATACATTCTGAGAGGTAAATGCTGTATTCTAAGCTCTAGACTATGTCTCAAGTATGTAAATTTTAAGACTGAACAGTGTCTGGGCAGAAGGAAAGTGGCCTTAAAGACCACATGGGACTTAAATAATAGTAATGAAGATTCATTATTTTGTCTTATTTTGGTAGGGATTGTCTTTAGCACAATAAAAGTTGTAACAGTTTAAGTGGTGATAAGTGGAGATATGCAAGGAATCTGATTAAGAAAAACAGTTACAGATGGGTTACATACGTTATCAGACATGTTAAGTATGATAATATTTGGTAATGGCATTTTATATTGGTGGTAAACTATTCACTTTAACACAATCATTGACCATCAGCAGGTACTAGGTCATGTCATGTTTTAAATTGCAATGAAAATAAAAGGTGGTAATAAAAAGCCTTATCATATCTTTTAACAATCTAGTAATGAATGGTATATCAGCGGTAGGGACCAAAGAAAGTTTGTTTTCTTTATATCTCATTCTAATTTCTTATTCAGACTCTTCCGTAATGCATATAAGGCTCAGAGACACAACCGATCCTATCAGTTATGTAACACTAAAAGTAATATAGTGAATGGAAATTGTTCAGATTAATGTTGTTGTGTGTTATTCTCATTAATTATATCACTAACAAAATTTATAACAAGATTTTATATAATTTTATATCTATAATAGTTTTACTTTTTACTCTATAGAAGATAAAAAAATAGTACACATTTATTGAATATCTGTGTAATCAAATTATATTATGTACGACCTATGCGTGTTGTTTACATGGTGTGTTTTAATAAAGCAGATTCTATTGAAGCAAACTGTCTTCTAGCCAGTATAAAACATTTTATTTCTATACACTGTGGCAACAGAGAACTGCCAGAATGTACATGCTGTGTATTTGGCTGCATCTTACTTAAAATTGCAGTAAAGTGTTGATATATGTTTGATATTATTATCGTTTTGCTTACCATGCATTTTTATGAAACCTCAAATAATGAATTATTTCTTCTTGAATAACTTACGCCCTCAGAATGTTAGTTTTCAATTTATTCATGCTTTTAAGTTGATATTAGAAAAGTAAACAGTATTTCATTAATGGAGCTGTATTGAAGAGATTTCTCCTGTATACATTGTTTATATGAAACAGTGTTCTGATATCACAGCACAAAACCTGACAAATACCGTGTGTAACAGTTTTATGTGTGCAATATTTCTGGCAGTCTAAATAGAGTTAAAGATAATCAGCTTATTCATAGAACATAAGCGATGAAGAGCTCATATCATGTAAGTATGTATAAAAAAGGATATTTCTGTACTTGTTGTAGGGTACATTTTACTATTTTGAAAATACAATTATCAATCAGATACACCAGCTGAAAGTTTGCAAGGGTGTTTTCTTTTACTTAACTCACCTAATTATTTTACTTAACTAACCTAATTATAAAGGTTTCTGAGAAATAATTTACTATGTTTGTTATTAAAAGTTTCAGAGCTGACTTTCCTTCGCCTTAATGTACAAACTATCAACAACCTTTTATACAATGTGGATAAAGTATCATTCACTCATAAAAGTAACATAAGTAACATTAAGAGATGTATAAAGCATCTATTCAAAGTATATAATGCATTAAACCAATCATGATAGTTAAATACATTTTACTAAGTGCAAAAACAGCAAATAAAATGTTAAAAAGTTTGAAATAAAGATACTTTTCAGAAGAGAAGTTTAGGTTGCTTTACAGTAACTATCGTTCCTTATGTAATTTGTTGCTTATTCAAGCTGGTTTGTTTCTATTTCTTCATGTTCAGCTGAGGACATATAGTGTTTATCTGTTGTAATACAGCATTAGATTAAATTTCTAGTCACGGACTGGTCATAGTCGTCCAAAACGTTGTATCAAGAAATTTTATATGAGGTCTATGACTTTTAGTAACGTATGTAACAATTATATCACACGTCATTGACAGTTAAACATATTAAGACACCTGTCTCTATAAAAAAAAAGACACATGCATTGGTGTCAAATAGAATGTTAGTAAGAATATGGATACTTATGTATTTTACACCAAAGTATTTTTTCTGAGGGTAACGCTGGTAACATGGAAGGCCCCCATCGCCATAGGGCCTACATGTGTCATTTTGTTTTAGTTTTTTTTTATAATGTAATTTCAGAAAATTATAGTGTTTAAAATTTCCCCTAGGAGGAGGGGGGTCTCTAGCCGGCCCAAGGTCTAAACTGACTAAGCATAAATGGATAAATGATGAAACACGGTACTAAAATTACAAACGGTAATAAATAGTTCAGTTGTAACATGTTAGTAAAGTAATGTTAGATTTCCGCTTTAAATGACTTCTTTGAGAAAGTTAATTATCGCGATGACAGAAAAAATACCTTATACATCAAGCGACTAGAGGCGGCGATCATGCTGACAAGTCAACTGCGTTATTATCGTGGCGATGTTGATAATTTATAGTTTAGAACGCCGCGTTAGGTTACTGATGGTTATGCTTGCCTGCCTAGATTCGTGTATTGTACAGTTAGACAATACTTAATAACAGAAAATTCTTCCTATTATTTACCCTAAGTACTCATAGACCTTAATTCCTTACAATCCTTGTCCTAACATTTGATCAACTCGATTTGACTACCTGTAGATATATCCGAAAACGGCATGATGAATGGCAAACAGTGTAGACCCTGATCTGAGTGTACACTGTTAACTCACGCACTGGTTGAATGCTTTAGGTAAATACGGCATGCATAAAACCGCCCGTAAAGCATTTATCAATTTTTACTGACGATGACTGGAGAATCCACCACATGCATCTGATGTAAATCCATCAAGAAAACACGCCTCTATAAGTTTGACCCCCTTAAACCCCACTTTTATAAACTGGGGTTTACAGGGGTATACATTATTTTTCTTATTTCTGCTCATAACATAGATTGTAGGTACTCGTTAGAACCGCCTCGTCAAGGCGGTTCTAACGGGTACCTACAATCTATGTTTTGAGCAGATATGTAAAAAAAATATCAAAATTTTTTATCGGAAATTTTTCATTTTTTGGTGGTAAAATTGTCATTATATTTGAATAGGCATGTTTTCGTAATGCAGAGTTACGAGCTTTTTTTTTTCAAAAATGAAACGCCAACCTGCATGTCTGTAATCTTGACAATTTGAACTTTTAAACATTGAATTATTACAGATACAGAGTGATCTTTTACATGTTAATAACAATTACAGAAACAAACTGCAGCGCATTCATTTTCTCGGAGAGTTTAATAGGACACTTATTTTTATTGTCTACCATGACGCTGTTGCAATTATTTCTGATTTTTGCATGTGGCGTACAAACAAAAATCTGTTTCGGCAATATAGGAATGTACAATACTTGCTTTATCTCTTGTCCTGCTGCACCCGGATATACCCTGCCTTTGCAAACAGTGTAGATCCAGATTAGTTGGCCAACTGATCTAGATCTGTATTGTTTGTCATTAATTATGTGTATTTATAGCAGCAATCCGGATCAAGCAATCTGACAGGCTGAAAATTAGAAGTGGGCGTGGCATCTTAATTTATTCAAAAGGACAAGGAATAAGTGTTTGTTTCCCGATTTTGTATTTTCGGGGACTAGATACACTTGCTACAATTTCCGTCATTTTTACACACGAGACAATCACTGTTACATGCTTGCTTTTCCATGCGCCAAGGAAGCTTCTTAACAAGAGGGGACTACTCTAAAAAGAAAGATTTTTACTCCCAAAGGAAGAAGACAATAAAAGATAGCATTACGAAAACATGCCTATATAATTTTGACCCCCTTAAACCCCACTTTTATATAGTAAAACTGGGGTTTACAGGGGTATGCATTATTTTTCTTATTTCTGCTCAAAAGCATAGATTGTGGGTACTCGTTAGAACCGCCTCGGCAAGGCGGTTCTAACGAATAACCACAATCTATGCTTTTGAGCAGAAATATGAAAAATGCCGAGGCGGTTCTAACGAGTACCCACAATCTATGCTTTTGAGCAGAAATATGAAAAATATCAGCTTTTTTATCTGAAAATTTTAAGTTTTTGGAGGTGAAAGTTTTTTGTATGTATTTGAATCGGCATGTTTTCGTAATGGAATATTTACACCATGCTATTGTAGAATAAATCGACGTACAACAAATGCTCTTATTATAAAGTCAATGCGACGTCATGGTCTTAATTGAACCTTTTTCGTTGCCTATAAAGGTATGATATAATATACATTACGAAAACATGTCTATTCAAATACACTGAAAATTTTACCACCAAAAAATGAAAATTTTCAGATAAAACATTCTGATATTTTTCATATTTCTGCTAAAAAACATAGATTGTGGGTACTCGTTAGAACCGCCTAGTCGAGGTTGTTCTAACGAGTACCCACAATCTATGTTTTTCAGCAGAAATAAGAAAATTAATGTATACCCCTCTAAACCCCAGTTTTACTATATAAAAGTGGGGTTTAAGGGGGTCAAAATTATATAGGCGTGTTTTCGTGATGGATCATTATGGAAATGCGTTTATGGCATCTCATCACGAAAACATGCCTATATAATTTTGACCCCCTTAAACCCCACTTTTATATAGTAAAACTGGGGTTTACAGGGGTATACATTATTTTTCTTATTTCTGCTCAAAACATAGATTGTGGATACTCGTTAGAACCGCCTCGGCGAGGCGGTACTAACGAGTACCCACAATCTATGTTTTGAGCAGAAATATGAAAAATATCGGAGTTTTTTCTATCTGAAAATTTTTAGTTTTTGGAGATGAAATTTTCTATATATTTGAATAGGCGTGTTTTCGTAATGTGATGTATCTTTTCTAGCTCTTATTGTCGAAAAGCTGATCTTCTGTCTTTTAGTCTGCAAATTTGACCTAGAGTGTGTTAAACGTTTAGCCATTTAAGGAGGGTCTGATTGGAAAAGTGGTGTATGTACGTCATGCGATGAAACAATTATGTAACGAGATTGGAGTCGGCGTCCGTTTGAACTTTCAACTGAATTTAATGGTGCGGCTAACAACCGTTGTTCGACCCAGAATGCACAAATTGCACGCATACAGATATACAGTGCACCCATTCTTTTAGATTATGTCTGTCTAATTATTAATGCATGTCAAAGATGACACATTATGTACTGTCCTTTTATTGAATAATCGCATGTCCTCCCTCCTGTTGTAGAATACAAGCGCCCCTTGGGAAATCAAACTGCGCTCAATGACTCTTTAAACTTTGCCACTCTCTGGGCGAATTCGGCAGACGACAGATTAAAATATGTTACACACTTTCCCCCGAAAATAGGCGTTGATTTTGTCTTCAAATTGTGTCCCTAAAAGACAATTTGCAGGAACTTCCAAAGCCTATTTCTTGGAAAAATATGAAAATATTCCAAACTGTCGTCTGTAGAAGTGCTTAACCAGTATGCAGATCGTTAAGACGTATTAATTTAGTTCAATAACCTATAGTCTGCTTGACACTACAATGAACCGTGTCACGCGAATGAACGAAGAAATGATATTTGACCTTACTTATAAAAATCAAATTTTAGCCCATTTATGATAAGTAGAACCTTCTACATGTATCTATCTGTTTGGGCTGGTCCACATTGGATAAACAATGGCATATGGACAGTTATCATTATCACCGTGTGTTAAAGAAATTCCCATCACGAAAACATGCCTATATAATTTCACCCCCTTAAACCCCACTTTTATATAGTTAAACTGGGGTTTACAGGGGTATACATTATTTTTCTTATTTCTGCTCAAAACACAGATTGTGGGTACTCGTTAGAACCGCCCACAATCTATGTTTTGAGCAGAAACATGAACAATATCAGAATTTTTTATCTGATAATTTTCAGTTTTTGGTGGTAAAATTTTCAGTATATTTGAATAGGCGTGTTTTCGTAATGTGTTGTTTGTTTTTAAGGCTAATAATGTTTCTGTGACGTCTAGTTCTGGTCTACACTGTTGGTCAATGTCCCTTTTATAGGAAAACACCATGCAAAGATGAGTTAATGTACACATATATGCATTCGCAGCCTTACAGCGTGATCAAGACCGCAGAGATGCTTTCACATTACAAAAACACACCTATTCAAATATATTGAAAAATTTCACCACCAGAAACTGAAAGTTTTCAGATAAAAATTCTGATATTTTTTCAAATTCCTGCTCAAAACATAGATTGTGGGTACTCGTTAGAACCGCCACGCCGTGGCGGTTCTAACGAGTACCTACAATCTATGTTTTGAGCAGAAATAAGAAAAATAATGTATACCCCTGTAAACCCCAGTTTTACGTTATAAAAGTGGGGTTTAAGGGGGTCAAAATTATGTAGGTATGTTTTCGTGATGGAAACAGAATGTAGCGATCCGGATTAGTAATAAAAATAGGAAGACCTAGCTACTGCATTAGTTGTTTTATTCTTGACGCTGAAGTAACTTATGCCCGTTCACAATGATTATGTATAATGCATTAAAGGAAAGTCGACGTTTTGTTGTCACGTACACGCAGTCTAAGCGGATCTAAATAAATCAGAATGTACCACAAACCACCTGGTGAGCCTGTGCGAATCCGGATGGCCTGAACCTGAGTCAGTTCCTATAGTTAAAACCCGTAAGTATCATAAGTATTGGAATAGCTTAACTTCTAAATTTGCTTGTGCTAAGTATTTAAACAAGTACATTCAACTACCTGTTTCTGCGTCTTAAAATGCTGTGTGAATGGCAAATAGTGTAGCATTATGAAAACAAGCCTATTCAAATATATTGAAAATTTTACCATCAAAAAATGAAAAAAAAAAAATCAGATAAAAATTCTTATATTTTTTCATATTTCTGCTCAAAACATAGATTGTGGGTACTCGTTAGAACCGTCTCGGCGAGGCGGTTCTAACGAGTACACACTATATGTTTTTGAGCAGATATAAGAAAAATAATGTATACCCCTGTAAACCCCAGTTTTACTATATAAAAGTGGGGTTTAAGGGGGGTCAACATTATATAGGCGTGTTTTCCTGATGCTCTGAACCGATGCAGCGTTCTGTGATGGCTGATCTTAGTCAACACTGTTTGCTCTGGTATTCTGTCCTAATACTTAGCATATGTAAGGTATTGTTTCCCCCAATTGTGTGGTCCATCTGGCTTAACTGCCAGAGAGGCACGATATGCAGAAGAGTTGTTCATGTTACAGACGAACAGATTTTTCCGTGCCGACCCTATGTATGTGGACAAACAGGCCTGAGCAGACAGTGCAGCCCCAGATAAAATGCCATGTCTGATCACGGACTACATTGTCACTCATCCAGTTAATTTGATTTGCACAGTTTTCTGTGGTGTCACTGAATGAGTTAGAGAGTCTCCATTTAAGCGAAACATTGTTTTGTGGGTCTTCGTGGTGACTTGTTGCGAAATCATTTTCGTGTTTGGTCCTGTTTGACGCCTTATTGTTGTACGTATTGGGTTCTGTGGCTTAATGATCCCCTCGACGTAAAGTATTCAGTTCGTTAGTTTGTTTCTTGTGTTAGACCGTCATAGTTTGTTGGTTTCATATGTGGGCTAGTTTTTGTGATTGTAGCACTTGTCTTTACGAAAACATGCCTATTCAAATATACTGAAACTTTTACCACCAAAAAATGAAAATTTTCAGATAAAACATTCTGATATTTTTCATATGTCTGCTCAACACATAGATTGTGGGTACTCCTCGACGTGTGCACTTTCTTTATTACTCTATATATCACATCGGCTTAATAACACGTCATCATACATTTAAATGCCGTTGACCAGAAAAAGACCAGAGTCACATAACATGGACATCCAAGGTTATCGAAAGAAGACACGATGAGGAATAAACAGTGAACTAAACAGCAAAAAGCATCTATACAAAATCAGGCATTCGAACGGAATCTGGACCCAGTTGTTCAAAGCATCGTTAGCTTAACGAGCTCGTCAGTGGTCAAAATGTTAACTGTTCTAGTAAGTACAATATCTAATTCACAAGTATTTTTACTGAAAAAAATGTGAGTAAATGCAAAAGCTACTCAATTTTTTTCAGTACAAATATTAGCGTATATGCCATATTTAATGATCAAACGTTTAACGATATGTTAACTAACGACAACGTTTGTTTTGAACAATTGAACCCTGGACCTGTCATGTTCTTCTCTCTCTCTCTCTATTCATTTTGGTAGACACCGTCCTTTTGTTGTGTGCGTTTTGTACTTAAGTATCCTACGCTCCAGACGGCTATGTTTGATACCATCTGTTGTTTACGGACATGCTGTACCCAATAATAGGCACCTTTCTGTACTGTTTGTACACAGAGCAGCAAAGTTATACCCCGAAACAGTAAGATAAACAACAGTATTACTTGATAATTCCGGTATTACAGAATTGTTTCAAAATTGCATTAATTCAACTATTGCTGTCTCTGTATTTCCCTGGGATTTGATTCACTGCTGATCAATTTTGATACCTTTTTACACAGGCAAGGTTTACATAATATGAACTTCATATCTATCGTATTGAATTATGCGAAGTGTTCCCCTGGCAAATATTAAATAAGTAAATGTTATGCCTTATGATTCTTAAATTAATGCCCATTCCCACAGACTGACACATCAGAAAAAATGTAATACGCTCATCACGGAGAGGTATCATAAAAACAAACCTAAAAGGAATTACCTTTGAAAGCATTGAAAGCACTCACAAAAATAAAATGCTGAGATGTCAAGTTCCCTATGCCAGACTAGCTAGTTTCGGCAAGTTAGGCCTTATATTATCCATGACTTTCATCTAATGTCTTAAATATCCCGAGATAGGCTTAAACATCACACAAAAACGAAAATATCAACTACACAATAGTGAATACCAGTTGAAGAGAAGATAAAAAAATTCTAAAAGATATGACCCTTGAGATTCATGAAAGTTTAGCTGCACAATGGCATGCAATGTTAGTTGTTAAAATATAAATGCACACAATATCATTTACGTTAAGTCTTCTGGCTTGTGACTGAGAGTAGACATTAAAATAATAAATTCTCTTTTATTTTCGCTTGTGCAAGTAATTAGCCCGCTGCGCATCATTTCAGCCTTTGATTTATTGTAAAATATTAATAAACAATACATTTTATTAACCAGTATACATTTCGTATTCATTTTCAAAAGGAAAGCAAAGAATTTAGATAGGGTTGCGGCTAATCATTACGAAAACACGCCTATTCAAATATACTGATAATTTCACCACCTAAAAAATGAAATTTTTCAGATAAAAATCTGATATTTTTTATACTTCTGCTCAAAACATAGATTGTGAGTACTCGTTAGAACCGCCTCGTCGAGGCGGTTCTAACGAGTACCTACAATCTATGTTTTGAGCAGAAATAAGAAAAATAATGCATACCCCTGTAAACCCCAGTTTTACTATATAAAAGTGGGGTTTAAGGGGGTCAAAATTTTATAGGCGTGTTCTCGTGATGGTAAGTGTATTTATTCGACTTTATGACCCTATGGATATGTTCTGTGCTTCGGAATCTGGGGGTCTATAATAAACCGTCCTTTTTATAGTAATTTAGATAGATATAAATATTCTTTATTAAACAACCAACATGTATTACATGTAACAGTTTGATCGACACACCAAGTATTTTGATTGGTTACTCGGAACTGACAATTCAAAAAGACTCAGAAATTGTGTTGGTAATACTGATCCGGAACAATTAAAAATAGTTTGTTACACTTTATAGACAGTTGCATACACACACAGAGACAGTTTACATACACACACACAGAGACATTTTTTTCAAAGCAGTGGTATATTTGACTGTGCAAAGGTAAGTCGGACTTCGGCTCCTTCTACAATCTGTTTCAGATGGTATGGCCTTACTTGTTTCCTGTCGCACTGGCTACAGACTTCCACTGAGCCCTCTACTTTGTTTGTGATTATATCGTGTGTGTGTTTTTTTTTTTTTTTTCTGATGTTCTTTGTTTTGTGCTTTTAGATTTCTTTTATTTTACTCTGATATTCCACTGATGATTTGAATGACTTCCTTAGTTGACTGAAAACATATTTGGTGTGTAAATTAGAGCTGCGTCAGAATAAAAAGGCTAGGTTTCGTGCGCAAGCAGAACTAGTTGAAGTGCTCCCGTAGTTTTGTGTTTTCACCTGACCGTTCTAAGGCGGTTCCTATGCTTTAATTTTTCGTTGTGAGTGTGTCGGTTATTTCAAAAGAACTGTTTTGTTTTATCATTACCATTCCTCATCTCTACGAGGGAACACTTTCTTAGCTTCTTAATTGTGGCCTTTCCTCTCAAGAATTTTTTTTTATGTCAAAAATGACAAAGATCAGCTTGCTTTCCGCTTGCAAAATCTTTACACTTTGGCTATCTAAGAGCGCCGAACGCATCACGAAAACATGTCTATATAATTTTGACCCCGTTAAACCCCTTTTATATATAGTAAAACTGGGGTTTACAGGGGTATACATTATTTTTCTTATTTCTGCTCAGAAACATAGATTGTTGATACTCGTTAGAATTGCCTTGCCAATGCGGTTCTAACGAGTACCCACAATCTATATTTTGAGCAGACATATGAAAAATAGAGGTTTTATTTATCTGAAAATTATCAGTTTTTGGAGGTGAAATTTCCAATGTATTTGAACAGGCGTGTTTTCATAATGGAGTTCTATGATCAGACAGAGCAAATTCGAAGTCTGTTCTGAGTCTCTGCCGTATGCACATGCTCAAAAGCATATATGTTTTGCACGTTAAGGTTCGATTTCATTACGAAAACATGCCTATTCAAATATATTGAATATTTCACCACAAGGAACTGAAAGTTTTCAGATAAAAATTCTGATGGTTTTTTCACATTTCTGCTCAAAACATAGATTGTGTGTACTCATTAGAACCGCCTCGACGAGGCGGTTCTAACGAGTACCTACATTCTACGTTTTGAGCAGAAATACGATCAATAATGTACACCCCTGTAAACCCCAGTTTTAGTATATAAAAGTGGGGTTTAAGGGGTTAAAATTTATAAAGGCATGTTTTCGTGATGTATAACGGTAATGTTTAACGCTATGTAACAAAAATATTATCTTTCCGGAGTTGATACTTTATACCGGTTTATACCAGGGCAAAATGGCAAGTGTTACAAACTTCATTAAGGCACCTTATCTCACCTCGAGTTTCTTGAGTTTACTGGTTCCAATAGTTTTATTACCCATAGCAACAGTTTGTATGCAAAAGTTCTATATGAGCGACAACGTGAGAAAACGTTCTTTCTGATATTTGTGCCTAAGGAATACTCAGATCTGTGTGTACCACGCGCATAGTATGATCAGAGTCTTGGTTGTCTGCTTGAAATACTTTGCATCCTAGCATTATGAAAACATGCCTATTCAAATATACTGAAAATTTAACCATAAAAAATGAAAGTTTTCAGATAAAAATCTTGATATTTTTTTTAAATTTCTTTTCATAACATAGATTGTGGGTACTCGTTAGAATCACCTCACAGAGGTGGTTCTAATGCGTACCCACAATCTATGTTTTTGAGCAGAAATAAGAAAGTAATGTATACCCTAGTAAACCCTAGTATTACTATAAAAAAGTGGGGTTTAAGGGGGTAAAACTTATATAGGCATGTTTTCGTGATGGCTAACCAAAAAGTGCCCAGTGATAATTCTGATAAGAGTGTGCGAATGGGCAGGATCAGGGTTATGGAACTTATGGAAATATCAAACTTAATTACTTGTCCACGTTACATTAAGAAATAAGAAAAAAATATATCTCATAATCTAGATTCTCTTTTTAGCTAGACCTTTAATTTACTTGTCCCTGAACAAGTAAATTGAATTTCTTACTTGTCCTCTGCGAAATGGGACTAGTTGAACAAGTCGGGCATGGCATTTCCACAGCCCTGGGCAGGATGATCTTTATCCTCACTGGGCTCACATGTCCGAATGCACATTTTCTGACGTTGCGACTCGTATTGGTTTCTGCTCCTTTTTCCATGCCTTCTAAGCAAGGCATTACACAAACTAGCATATTCGACCTAATTACCACACATACTCCTATAAGCGCACAGTCAAGCAATTTCGTAATCTTCTGGATACAGCCAGTGTACGTTTTGTCCAATTTATATAGGCATATGTTGTGGGTACCCATTTGAATTGCATCGACTTGTCATTGCAATTAAAATGAGATCCGGCAGCATATGCTTTATAACATAAATAAGAAGAGAAAAGATGCAAATACATAAACATCGCATTTGCATCATTAGATAATTTCTTCGTTGATTTTTTTTTTTTTTTTTTTTTTTTTTTTTTTTTGTAAAATGTACTCTACGTATAGGTAGGTACATATTTTACCACAAGTTTTCCCAGTATTTTTGTAAAACCTCAGCGCACAGTGCGGCAATTAGATCAAATACAGTTATTTTGTTTTGAATAAAGGACTCAAGTCAATATGCTGCTGATGATGGCATGTTATAAAACACTACCTTAGATTTGAACACAGATCTGGGTAAAAGGTGTAGACCCAGATAGGATGCTACAGATTGTCTGATCAAGTTCTAAATTGTTTGCCAGCTACTCATCAAGTAGATTTAGAAACAACAACATGCGGTCAAATGAGCATGTTCAAATACGCATTTTTTAAGGATTTATGGGTTAACGGGTTGGGTACCATGCTAAATTTAAGTTTTCACTACAACTTGTTACTAAGAATAGCTACAATAAAAACGTTAACCTATAATACCCCGCAATTATCGTGTAGCGGGCAGATAATTTCGTCAAACATTGACGAAACTTGTCCATTAGCAATCCCAAACCAGATGTCCTTAATGTCAATGCATGTACCAAGTTTGGTTAAAATCCCTTGACATTTACACAAGTTATTGTCCGGAAAAGAAAATATGGGCGTGTGTCGGGCAGATGACTCCGTCAAAATTTGACAAAATTCTTCCATTAGCAATCCCAAATCAGATCTCCACAGTATCAGTGCACATTCCAACTTTGGTCAAAGTCCATTGATGTTTACTAAAGTTTTCATCCAAAATGCAGACGGACGGACGAACGACTGACAGACGGACGGACGGACAGACACACGGACGTCCAACGTGAAACCATAATATCCCGCCACTATCGTGTGAAGGGGTATAAAAATGTATCCTTGGGGACTCAAAGTCCATTCATACTAACCGTGAACAAAGTGATGTTAAAATATTAACTTAACTGACCATAGCTCTAGATAAAAGGGGATATCCATATAAAAGTTTTCTTATTTTTCCATAAAACTATATGTTGTGGGTACTCATCAGTACCCACACATGTTTCCGTGTGGAAATAAGAAAAATACCAGCATTTTAGGGTTTGATTAAACACCTTATCTGGAGCTATGAATCACCTCAACACCTTTCCGCCAACAATCATGCTAGTGGCAGTTAAAAAGCTGTTCTTACAAAGTCGATGTTTCGTTCTCAAGGATACTAGGTACCCTTGACAACATTTGTGACTTCCTGTTTCCTGTACTGACAATCATGTCGCTTCTGAAAAGGGGTTGACTCTAACACGTAAACTTTCCTAAAACAGGGGACGCCTTTTCAGAATAAGTGGGGTACATTTTGACGGAGTTACGTACCCTAAAAGTGAATTAATTCCCTTTAGCTTACATTTGGGATATTACAATGATGCGTTAAAACGTATAGCAGTGACAAATATTTAGCATAATTAATCCACCCGATGAGATACTGGGTCTTCCAGGATATGTTGACAGGGCAGATCTAGATCAGTATATTATTATGCATGCGTAGACTAGACACTGCTGATTATATCGACCAGCAGTAAGGACACTGATCAAATCTGGCGTGCATCTTGATTTGGGTCACTGCAGTTTTGCAGGTGCCTCAAAGACCCTTTTCATAGGCATGGGTCGTATTAAAATAGCTCTTTACTGCTTTAATAGCATAATATATCATCCCTGTCTATGCCCTCGAGGAATGTTGTTCAAATAGACCTCTCATTGTTTGCAAACACAAGGCCACTCAGATTTTATTCACTGAGGGCGCTTTATTAGATTATCAAGCTAGTCAATTTATCATTAACATTGATATGACGCAGGAACTCTGAATGTATCAATAATGAACTTCATAAAAGAACTAATTAAATTTGTTTTAGAAACTTCCAATAAAAACAATAAAGAAATCCAGTTAATTGCGAAGTAAATAATGAAGCCAGTCTGCAAACAGATAATCATCACTGTCCTTTCTAATTCAAATACGACCAGAATACTTCTAGTCGTAGGTTTCACAACAATCAAAACCCTTTAAAATGTATTTGTACTTTGTCTCAGCTGTTTAATGGACAGCCTCTGCATTTTGTTATACTTTACCATCATCATAAATTATACGGGGTACCATGTCAGACATTATTGCATAAAAAGCAGTGTCTCGCGTTATTAACAGCCGTGCATTAACCGGCGAAAAGCCGTGTATTAACAAGGCAATTCACGCGCTGTTAATTCACGGCTACGTAACTTTCAATATGATCGTACCGGGGCCACAGATTTGCTGCCGTTACGAGATGTCTACTGCCAGGCCCTAGAACGAGCATAGTTCGTGGAAATTGCGTTCGCGAGACATCGGTGAAAAGGCGAAACAAAATAGTGCAAGAAATAACGCGAAATGTAGCAAATGTTTTCAGTTTTTATGCAATAATAGCGATCGAACATGTTTTCTCAATGCATTAACATTCGCCAGGTCCCTTGGGAGGTGTTGAAAACCGCGGCCTCCGACCTCGGTTGTCAACACCTTCCACGGGACCTGGTTAATGCATGAAAACCCATGTTTGATCCCTATAATAAATCATGGAATACCGCCCATCCCATTCATCGAATAAGGATAAAATGAAACAAAACGACATCACGAAAGAGCACTCTAACAAAATCGAACACATAAACAGAAAGAAACTGCAACAAAAATGTGGCCTTTTGGAACGAACGATCAACAGTAAAACTGTCGAAGGGGGGCTTAACACTTTGCATGCTGGGTAAAAATTTCAGCAGACGACATCCTGGAATATTTTCTTATTTTTTTCTAGAAAAAGGCTTTGACACTTCATGCCAATTGTCTCATTAGGAGACAATCTGCATAGTCACATCCTATTTTCTAGGTGAATAAGAAAATATTATCAGTTTGTCGTCTCTCGAATCTGCCCATAGCGTGGTAAGTATTAAACTTGGTTTTACGAGTGCCCAATCCATACCCTTAGCTTCTGATGCAGCTCCGAACACACGACGAAAACGCAAAACTATCAACAGCATAGAAAGCAAAAAAAAAAACAGAAATGGAAGTGGGCAGTTACTGAAGTTCGGCGACCATAATACTGTATACATTCTAGAGTACATGTTGATTCTGTAATCGGTCTTATCAAGGCCGTCGTCAACCTCATATGGCAAAAATGTTCTTTTTTCCTGTTTAACTGAATACACATGGTAGATTTTACGCCATTTTGAACAAGTGGGACAGATTTCGTGGCTTCCTGTTTGCTTTCTTACACACCAATCCCGTTCTAAATAGGGTCCACTCTGAAAGGAAAGACTTTGCCCCAAGGGCAGCATATTCTTTCCTTTTAAAGCAGATCCTTTTCAGAAGAGAGCAAAACCAATTCTGATATGATTTGCCTTCTCAGAAAATATACCAATTTCCCTTCAGAATTAAACACAATGTTGTTTTTGTCTGTCAGAGGTAGCATCATACTAAAATATCAATCACGGAGTACTTATTTCTGTGATTTTTATGGTATCTTTCCAAAAACCCCTTCTACAATATCTACATCTCTGTTTCATGCGATTATAGGCAAGGAAATTGCCAATGATAGTTTCAAGCTATGTAGATTTTAGTTGATCATGAGGAATTCTATAAATACTCTGATGAGTCAACTTTAGAAAAGTAGACAGTGTGTACACTTCTTATAACTTCCCCATGAAACATTTAATATTTACACCCAACCGACTCATAGGAAAGGGTGAAGCAAAGTAGTTATGATTGTATTTTTTAACAATTTAAAGTACTTTAGTGAATACTAATTCACAGATTGATAAAATCATGATCTATCGTCAGTCACTCACGATATATAAATACATACTGTCAAGAGGGGCCCTTTGGCAGCTAAACACTTCCAATAAACATAAATAGCAGACTCGTTTTATTGTGTCTGTTCTAGAACAGTACTTTAATAAGCAAAATACAGTCGAACCTCAATAGCTCGAACACCGATGGCTCGTTTACCATGGCTTATTCGAACTCATTTTTTAGTCCCTACGAACTTCTTCCGATCTCTCAAGAAAACAAATAATCGAGGAATGTTTCTTATTTTCTCATGAAATTGTATGTTGTGTGTACTCCTTAGAATCGCCTCATCGAGGCGATTCTAATGAGTACACTCAACATACCATTATTATCTAGAAGATCGAAAATATCCCTAAATTATCGTCATTTGCCTCCTGATCTGCCGCTATGATTAACCCTCAGTGGCTCGAACTACCCATATTTCGAACAAATTTTCACGGTCCCAAAGAGGTTCGTTATTGAGGTTCGACTGTAGTATAGAAGCTACCCAGCAAGAGTGACAATCACAGAACATTGTCTACCAAGAGAAAGAGTAATGCTCATATCTCCCAGCCATAGAGATATTCTATTTTCCAACAAACCAAAATGATTTCAACGGTCCAAAACGACACTAAAGTATTGTACGGGAAGATATTTCATCACGAAAACTTACCTATACAATTTCGACCCCCTTAAACCCCACTTTTATATAGTAAAACTGGGGTTTACAGGGGTATACATTATCAGAATTTTTTAACTGAAAATTTTCCTTTTTTGGTTGTAAAATATATTTGAATATGCGGGTTTTCGTAATGTTACGGTCGCGATATAACACTTACCACTAGCTATAGTTAAAATGCATTCTTTAAAAATGGATCCTTTGGAAGGGGAAAAAGAAAAAAGTCGAAATAGCAGACGTGGCTTATTGTATCGGTTCATGATCAGTTATGCAATGTGCAAGATTGTTTATGCCTCCTATTCCATTGTTGAGCGATATCAAACTTTCATATAAAGATAAATGAATTCAGTGATCCCAAAGGATCAGAAAATATCAACTACATTATAAGGAAGTACGGAGAGAAATTTTACAGCCGCCACACAGCATATAAAATCAACTGTAGTTAAACAAATTCTTTAATCATCAGCTGTTTAATCAGTTAATTATATGAGAAAATGTGTTGTCGGAGATCTGCGAACAGATCCGAGTCTAAATCAACAAGCGAAGCCATCCATTTTGCTCTACAGTGTTATAATCTCTATTCAGCGACTTTACAGCATACAATACACATTTAATGTTGTAAACGAAATGCGAGTATCTTGATCAGACATTGCGGATGCGAACACAAGTGCTGACCTTTGATGCCTGCATGTGTCTCTAATACTCCTTACGCGTTTGGTCGTCAGTATTTCAAAATGTAGACTGTCATGTGTACATCACATTCATTTTGCATGCGTAATTATCAAAACGTCGAATTACACAAGAAATTCCACACTAACAAAAGCATGGCCCCTAAGTCAACTAATTACATGTACGGTTAACTGACGGAAATAGTACCAAGGGTAGCAAAAACGTTAAGTCCCGATGAGTCAGGGAATCCCTAAGTGGACGGAACAGTAATGAACAGCTGAAACTGTATAAAACCTGAGGGCGATACTAGGGTTGGTTATCCATCAAACCAGGTCTAAGCTTCGCCGTTTTCTCTATTGACCTTTCTAATGCTGTATTTATGTTACAGTTCCTCTTTGTATGTTCATTCTCTCATCATTTGGTCGCCCTGGTTTCATTGCGGCGTTATCTAATAGTCCACTAATGTAGTTGAACCCTTATCCGATGCCACATGAGGGCATTGTCTGTGATTGACACAATTCCAAATTACAAGTAAGTATTCGACCTTCGTATGGACATAGAACTATTCAAAGACCTACACCGGTGGCTCACGTACGCATGTAACTCAGAAGGATTGTTGGCGAAACTAATCTTTGGAACAAATATAAAAATTGGTACTCGCTACAAAAAGACAAGGTACAATACGGATATTAGGCCGCAAATTGCATGCATCAAAGGTAAACTTAACTTTGTTTTTCTCTAAAATTGCTCGACGGTTTGTCGGCTCTCTGGTTAAATGACGTATTTTTTTTCTCGTTTGCATTTTTTCTACTTTTTGGACAGGTCTACATACTAAGTTAATACCTTTTGTAAAATGTTTCATTACGCAAACTCGCCTATTCAAATATATAGAAATTTTCACCTCCCTAAACTGCCGGCCTCGGTGGCGCAGTTGGATGCGCGTCCGACTGGAGACCAGGAGGTCGCGGGTTCGACCCCCGCCGAGGTCGGCAACATTCTTTCGTGGAGATTGATCATGAAATATTTTCTACGGTCATTCTCTCCCTTCCGCTGATTCAAGAAGGGCAGTTGTCAGTTTCTGGCGAAAGAATGTGCACAATACTGGTTAACCGCTTGGAGGACTAAGCCTGCCCAGTAAACGTGTGGTTAGGTAAACTGACCGCGCTCGACATGACCCCATTGGGTTGACTGGGCCGTAAAACCTCAACACAACAACAACAACCTCCCTAAACTGAAAAATTTCAGATAAAAAACTCTGATAGTTTCATACTTCTGCTCAAAACATAGATTGTGGGTATTCGTTAGAACCGCCTCAATGAGGAGGTTCTAACGAGTACCCACAATCTATGTTTTGAGCAGAAATAAGAAAAATAATGTATACCCCTGTAAACCCAAGTTTTACTATATAAAAGGGGAGTTTAAGGGGGTCAAAATTATATAGGTATGTTTTCGTAATGATTTTATTTTCGAAACACAGAAAGTTTTGAAAAAGGACACAAAATGAAAAACGTATAGAAGATGTGCAGGAATAGCCACAATCATAGATCATAGCCTACCAAAGACACCAAGAGGAAGAGCAAACGATCCACGACAGACAGTACACACGCCACAGACCAAACACCAAGCAAAAAAGCAACCACATTCCTCTTTCCCAACAAGATGGTCACAATTCTAGACAGGATCCACTTGAAAATACAATAAGAAAACGAACAACTTGAAGACAAGAAACATGAAAAAAGCAGCAGAAAACACCTACTATGCAATATAAACAACAACCAACACCAAAACACCTTTCTTTCAGAACGGTCCATGGACTTGCATCGGAATTAAGGATGAGGTATCGCAAGAGTAAAACTGGTTTAAGCTCCCCAGTAGTTTATGTACTGACCTTTCCAAGTCGGTTCTTCTTTTACGGTTCTTCTTTCCTTGTGTGCCTGTGGTGTCATATGTGGTGTTTGTTTGTCCTTATTTGTTCCTCATCTCTCCTTCTTTTGGTACCTCGGGAATGATGTGATATGTGAGTGTAGCATTTCCAGGATATATGTTTATCCTAGGTTCAAATGTTGTAAATAGTGCAAAAAATACAAACAACTAATAATACAATACGAGTCTGTTTCGGCGGTAAAAAAAGGAAACAATGCGCAATAGTAATATACAGTAAAACCTCGATGACTCAAACACCGATTACTGATTTACCGTGGATGATTCGAACTCGTTTTTGAGTCCCTACTGATTCTAATGAGATCACTAAACATACCATTACTGTATAGAAGATCAAAAAGACTTCCCTAAATTAACATCAATTGCTTCCTGACCTGATGCCATGATTAACCATCAGTGGCTCGGACTACCCATATCTCGGATAGATTTCGATGGTCCCAAACATGTTCGAGCCATTGTGTGTTTACTGTATAAAGGGATGTTGGTACACTTTCTGGGGAGGTAGCATTGTCAAGATAGTTTAGCCTCACTTCTTGAAAGGGGTAGGCTCTAAAAGGAAAAACAATGGTTCCCTCAGGGAGCACGTTCCTCTCTTTTAGAGTACCGGTATATCCTTTTTTAGGTGGGGTTTGGTGTGCAGGAAAGCAAACGCGATGTCTTAATTTTGTTTTTCCTTTGCGATAAATGTCAGAAAATTTTCCGTGTGTTTTAGTCTCCTTAAAGGTTTTCCATATTCAGATCAAAGTTTATGAGCTAAAGTCTCGATACAATGCAGAATATAGCTTTATATGTTTTTGAAGCTATGAACGTTTTTGGCACTTGCAAATTATTTCGGTCTGGCTAAAGTTAGACTGGAAAATATTTATACAACGCAGGTGGCATGCTAAAAACTGCGCCAAAGACATAATAAAATCCGAGCAAGTCTAAAAGAAACAGACATCAAGAAAACCAATTAAAGCTCATCATGTATGGGACATATTTTATTGAGAGGGAGTTACTATAAAAGAACAACAGTTAAAGGCAGTCGATGGACAGAAACACACACTTGAAAACAACTTTTAATGATTACGAGCACACGAAGTCTGCCTTGAATTGGATGAATGCTGGCATCGAATGCTTTACCAGTTCACATATTTACTCAGTTTCCTCCATGTACAATCAGATAAAATGTGCGCGCCCCGAAACAAATATAGTTTATTTGGACATACCGTGACCACTGAAGGCCCAGATAAGCATGAACATCCTCACAGTTTGAAATGTTGTTTTTTTTATTATTATTATTTCTTTCTTTCTATTTTTAATATCATTTTCATGAGCATTCTATTTGCACCGCAGCATTGGTAGAGGTATCTTCGAGGATGATGGCGGTTCATTGCAGCCTGTGCAGCCGCAAAGACTTATCAGACCCTTTGCTGTCCGATTTCAGATTCATCGTATAGCATAACATATTAGCCGCAACATCAGAAAACATACCTTCAGACATGTGCGCCCAGGGAAAATTCAGATCAGCCTGCGCATTTTCAGAAATCTTCAGAATCTTCACTGAGCGCATTTTGAATAACCAATGATGTAAAGTGTCTAAATGTGGACAGCGGAATCTTTAATTAGACTTCACTGATGCGCTGGCTGATTTGAGTCTTCGTCGGACACATATGTTAGAAGGATTAGCAGCGTTGCGGTTCATGTATTGATGACTAGAAAAGTCATTTATTAGATTATGCTATTATTTTATTGATCTGGCTCTCTACTCTCTTCACATGCCTGAAAACTCCTTATCTGATGACACGGTTCATTTGACCCATCATTCTTTTTACATGGATAACTAAGACGTTGGACAACTTGCACGAATGCACTGCTGCCGTAGTTCTTTGCCGTTCCTGTGCGCACTAAAGTGTGGAATTTCACTCAGCATGGCTCAGATGTGATTGATTAAAGCGTCACCTTTGACATTGAATGCAAGAATGACACAATCTCGCTAAGCGCAGAAAACAAACATAAATGAAGTAATACTGTGAGTGCAAGAAGCACCAAAATCATTCAACCACAGATCTGCTAATCGGCTACATGTGTACACATGCAGTGCTACAGTATCCTGTATTCATATTTGAATAGTTGACAGCTAGCTCCTAAACCTAACTGAATACGGTCTTTCTATTACCTGATGACATGGCAAATAAGTGTTGTCTGAATTGTAAATAGCGTACACCCTGATCAGATTCTTAGCGTGTCATTTAGGTCTGTTTGCGCAGGAATATCTGCCCGAATAGTTATGCTCTCTAGAGATTAATCGACTCCAGTTATAGAGTAGACCCCCTTTTAGAATGGGCCAAAAACATTTTTGACAGAGTTGCTCACACCTTTGCTCACCCTAGGTGTATCCATTCTGCTTTTGACCGTATTTCAAAAAGAAAATATTTACTGCTGTTCATAAAGCGCTTATAGGTAATTCTCTTAGGTAAATTTACTCTGTTGGCTTTAACCCTTTTATCCCTACGTTTCTGAAGTGGACCCGTCCATTCTTGAATTTTTTTTGGGGGGGTGGGGGGGGGTCTGCTGATGCAAATATGCGTGTAAAATCAAAACCAGAATGGCAAACAGTGTAGATCTTGATGAGACGGCTCGTGACGAGCCGTCTCATCTGGATCTACACTGTTTGCGCTGGTATTGTGTTTGGTCTGTCAGGTTGAAAGGGTTACGAAACGTTACAAAGTACTTTGGTATCCCCTCAAATGTATTTCCAATAATACTTATGTTATTCTGCCAAAATGAAAAGCAACAGTATTTTGATTATATTCTATAGATACGTCCAACAAAAACAGACATGATTATAACAGATTCCGACTTATTGGTACTAACTTGATAAAAGTCCCAACAAGATCTTATTGATTGTTTTGAAAAAGAATCCAACCTTATATTTCCCACCATAATGTTTATATTTTAGCATCTGTTTATTGTCACATATCGATAAGAATCAGAGACAATCTTTATATCAATATGACAAAAGCTACATCGAGAAAAGCTTCGTATATTATATTGCCTGTGCAAAGCCGATACAAGTAGCAATAGTGTTTTGTGGTATACCAACGCATAGACTTTGCTCACTCTGGCTGGCTTATAGCGAAACTCTCGCCAGTCTGCGGATGCGTAGGCTGGTCTTGATTGCTACCGTTCGAATATGGAATATAATTATTAACCATGAAGGGGTTTGCGCTATATATAAACCGCAACTTGAGAAAACGTACCTTCAGACATGTGCGCTCAGAAAAGATTCCGATCAGCCTGCGCATTCCAGCAGTATGATCAGAATCTTACTGGGCTCAGTTTTGAAAGCCAATGACTCAGTTTCTTCAAGAATCTGATCGGACTGCACGAATGCCCGGGTGCAGGCTGATTGGAATCTTCGTTGGGCGCATATGTCAGGTAGTATGTTTTCTCACGTTGCGAGTCATATGCATGGGCATAAAATTGCAGTTTTGTAGTGTCCTGTTAAGATAAAAGACGATGACGCAGTAAATACAAATAATCTGCTTGAACAACAAACAACTTTAGCCGAAATATGTTGTCATATATCTCGATATGGTTATAAAGATAGTGCGGGAAACATTTCCTAAGCAATTCGTTATAAATGTTCTATTCATATGTTGTTTTACGAGAACTATTAATCCTAGTTTATATATTTAAGTGTATTGAAGCCAAACTTGAATGCTTGATTCGAAGTCATGACTCCTTACTTTAAATTTGACAATGTCACATTTCATAATATAATGCAATGTGACGCATGGAATGGCATAAATTGTCTTTACGTGTAGCTAAATGCGCGCTTCCTTGGTCAAAGCTGTAAGCGTAAATCGCATTAAACCCATTTATTCCTGGTGTCCCATAAAAGTGACATTGGCAAACAGTGTAGACCCAGATCAGACGCCACAGAACACGGCGTCTGATCAGGGCCTACAGTGTGTGCATTTAGTACAGAAATTTCTATAAAGCATGGTTATACCAAAAACTAACCAGAAACCCCTATATAGGAAATGAACCTGTCCAAACAGTTGAGGTAGAAGAGTTCACTAGGTATAAATGGGTTAAACATCTCTAAGTTATATCCGTTGCGTCCGGCAGACTAGTATCTTTGCAAACAGTAAAGAGCCAGATAAGATGCCCCATGATGTGCTGTCCCTTCAGGATCCACACTTTTTGGTGTTCTCCTTATTTACAAAATTCATTACGAAAATACGCCTACTCAAAAACTCACCTCCAAAAACTGAAAATTTTCAGATAAAAAAATCTGATATTTTCATATTTCTGCCCAAAACATAGATTGTAGGTACTCGTTAGAACCGTGTACCCACAATTTATGTTTATGAGCAAAAATGAAAAAAAAATAATGTATACTGCTATAAACCCTAGTTTTACTATATAAAAGTGGGGTTTAAGGGGATCAAAATTATATAGGCATGTTTTCGTGATGTGATGTGTCCAAATTTGAAAATGGAGTAGTGTGCTTCCAAAACTCAGCGTTGAAATGGTCAACATAGTCAAACTTCAATAGCTGGAACATCTTTGGGACCATGAAAATTTGTGTTAGAGATTGGTAGTTCGAGCCACTGAGGGTTCATCATAGGGCCAAGTCAGGAGGCAAATGGGGATAATTTCGGGATGTCTTTTCGATCTTCTATAAAGCAATGGTATGTAGTGTGCACTCATTAGAATTGTCTCGATGAGACAATTCTAATGAGTACACACTACATACATGTACTTGATAAAACAAGAAATTTTCTAAAATATCCCTTAATCTTTGTTTTCTTCTTCCAATGCCACGATAAACGAGCCATCGATGTTCGAGTCATTAAAGTGTTATAGTATATGCAGTGATGATATAATTTATTTCTGTCAGCTGGTATGACTCCGGTGCATCACGAAAACATGCTTATATAATTTTGACCCCCTTCAACCCCACTTTTATATAGTAAAACTGGGGTTTACAGGGGTATACATTATTTTTCTTATTTCTGCTCAAAAACATAGATTGTGGGTACTCGTTAGAACCGCCTCGCCGAGGCGGTTCTAACGAGTACCCACAATCTATGTTTTGAGCAGAAATATGAAAAATATCAGAATTTTTATCGGAAAATTTCCCTTTTTTGGTTGTAAAGTTTTCAATATATTTGAATAGGCGTGTTTTCGTAATGGTCAGATGAAATGCCTGCAGATATAAAACCAGTTTACAGCGTATGGAAGGAAGACCTCCCGGAATCGTTTCACATTATGTGGAGAAAGGGAAAATATCCTCAAAAGGAGAATGACTCATACTTACTCCATTGGTAGAGATGGAAAGTACTACTAAATCGGCGATACAAACAGGGGCATTTTACCATTGTATTTCCTATGAACACTCGTGGGGAACGGTTACACTTTGTAGAGCTTTCGAATTTCCGCTAAGGGGAGAGGGTACTTTTTTAGACTTCATGTTTGTTTTACTGCACACCAACCCCCTTCTGAAAAGGCGCCTACTCTAAATGATAAGAATTCGCTCCCCTTTGAAGCAAATTCTTTCCTTTCAGAGTAGACCCCCTATCAGAAGAAATTATTTCCTTTTAGAGCAACCCTTTTTCAAAAGGAGGCAAAACAACTGTAATAGAGTTGCCCCTCCTGAAAGCCATCACAAAAACATACCTATATAATTTTGACCGCCTTAAACCCCACTTTTACATAGTAAAACTGGGGTTTACAGGGGGTATACATTATTTTTCTTATTTCTGCTCAAAACATAGATTGTGGGTACTCGTTAGAACCGCCTATGTTTTGAGCAGAAAATATCAGAATTTTTATCTGAATTTCATTTTTTGTGGTAAAATTTTCAGTATATTTGAATAGGTATGTTTACGTAATGGTATTAGTCGCCTTAATAATACTAGAAGTGCAAGATAGCCTTGCTGGTGCCGATACCAATTTTCTATCAGTTACCCTATGTATAAAAGCAGACTGACTATAAAAGCCTGATTAAACATCAGCTGCCCGATTTATTGTATCGAAGACAGAAACTGGAGGGACAGCGATGTCTGTAGGACAGTATAATTACAGAGTTTCAATGAGAACATCTCCGGAATGTGTTTTATGCTGTCCACAATGACTTAATCGATGGGGAATATCAAAGAAAAATCAAATTGGGACAGAGAACTGATAAATGTACTTCGTATTGTATATTACATTACGCAAATGTCTGTGTGCAAAAATATATATCCTGATTTTGCACCTATTTCCTAATATATCATATCTGCAGTGTTGATATGTGTCTGGAAAACATAACAGACAGAGATATTTATGCCTTACTCTTTTAACCCTGTAGACCAACTCAGGTACTTTTGCAAACAGTGTAGAAGCAGGTGAGACGGCTTATAATGAGCCGTCTCATCAGGTTCTACACTGTTTGCTGTTTATTTTTTAACCTTTATAAACCCTATTCATTTTTGAAAAACAGAATGTTACATACAAATCACTCAACCGTACCGCTACCTCAAGTTATTGAAATAAAGTTCGGAAGCATTTTATGGTTATCTGGCAATTAAAATGTCTGTGTGTGCTTGTGTGCGTGTGTGCGTGTGTGCGCGCGTTTGTTCGTGTGTGGGTGTGTATGTTCGCGCGCGCGCGCAATTCACCTATAGCATTCTAGTACATATCGAGGTATCATCCACAGACGGAATATGCAAAACTGAAACGGAGACTCTATAAAGTGGTGTTGTATATTTATAGCTGAGATGCCATATTCTTAGTTTCGATATCTCCAAATGTAGTACATTGTGTTAATGGTCATCCAAAACAAGAAATATTGAATTCGGTATACAATAAACACACAATTCTAAACCGAAAATTTAAACAATTCATACACTATTAACCCTTAAAGCGCCAAGAAAATCTGCATCTGAAAATGTCGTCTGCTTATGTCGTCTGCTGCATCTTCTTGCAAACTTTTCAAACTTACATTTTGCATATAGGCAAACAGTGTGGACCCAGATTAGACTGCTCCTTAAGGAGCAGTCTGATCTGGGTCCACACTGTTTGCAACAATGACTTTTAAAGTAACTGGCAGAAGACAAAGCAGACGACAATTGTTGTGATTGGCGCTTTAAGGGTTAATTTCTAGTATGAGAGTACTCAATATATATGCATTGTAACAGTAAAGATTTTATTTCATTTGCGTATTTAACACTTTAAATGTCACCAATAATAAACTCTGTATTTTCGAAATATCTCGAATAAAAATTTATCTAATAACCAAGATAAACACAACTTTGAAAAATCTAAAATTCAGAGAAAAATCAGGGCCCAGTTGTTCAAAGCATCGTTAGCTTAACGAGCTCGTTAGTGGTCAAAATGTAAACTGTTCTAGTAAGTACAATATCTAATTCACAGGTATTTTGCTGAAGAAATGTGAGTAGCTTTTGCAAATGCCAAAGCTACTCACATTTTTTAGCAAAAATACTAGCATTTATGTCATATTTAATGGTCAAAGTTTTAACGATACGTTAACTAACTATATCATTAGTTTTAAACAACTGGGTCAGAATATTAATCAGTAAATGGTATTGAGATTAAAATTTAAAGGATAAGTCTATCCTCCACGAATTCCTTTTTTTTTTTTTTTTTTTTTTTTCATTGTATAAAGGCAGTGTTGTGCCTAGGCAAAACTCACTGGGGGATACCATATAACATTTTTAAAGGACTCTTTATCTTTAAAAGGGACATCAGTACAAGAAAGTAACACAGAATGTGTTGATATCTATTGGTCACCTGAGTCCAGATTTTAATATTTAAAGGATCTTAAATGACTTTAGGTAGGCGAATGACCGCATTCCCCTCTAGGCGCAACATTGTACAGGAAGTGATCTGGTTTGATTAAGGTGAACGAATATACTTAGTAGATATTTCGCAATTTGTTGGCAAGCGAGAAAATTTTTGTGACTTCCTCCTTGCTTTCCCGTACACCAGTCCCCTTTTGAAAACAATCTACTCTAAAAGGAAAGATGCTGTTCCTAAAGTCTGTCATTTTAGGGCAGACATCATATCAAAACCATTTTGTCAGGGTTGCCTCCTTTAAAAGTATAACAATACCCCTAAATAGAAGCATTTCATTTCATTGTTGTGTTGAAAACCTAAGAAGTACTTTAGCATCACGAAAACATGTCTATATAACTTTGACCCCCTTAAACCCCATTTCTATATAGTAAAACCGGGGTATACAGGTGTATACATTGTTTTTCTTATTTCGGCTCAAAAACATAGATTATTGGTACTTGTTAGAACCGCCTTGCCGAGGCAACTCTAACGAATACCTACAGTGTATGTTTTGAGCAGAAATATATAAATATCAGAGTTTTTTTACCTGATTTTTTTTTAGTTTTTGGGGGTGACATTCTCTATATATTTGAATAGGCGTGTTTTCTTAATGGAATATCTTTGCTTATTAAACCACCAATTGAAAATGGGCAGAGCCTAACTGTGCGCGAAACGTTCCGAAAAAGAAAGCTTACTTTAACCTGCTAACTATAAATGAAAGCAGGCAACATTTAACGGACGTTTAGTTTTGCACAGAAAATAATAATTTAATTTGAATCTGAGTGAAATATCAAAATCATTTTGTGCTATATTCCGCAGAAAATAAGATTCCGACGGAGACACTTTGAACGACTTGTCATCATGAAAACATGCCTATATAATTTTGACCCCCTTAAAAACCCCACTTTTATATAGAAAAACTGGGGTTTATAGGGGTATACATTATTTTTCTTATTTTTGCTTGAAACCATAGATTGTGGGTATTCGTTAGAACCGCTTCGGCGAGGCGGTTCTAACGAGTACCCACAACCTATGTTTTGAGCAGAAATATGAAAAAAATATCAGAGTTTTTTATCTAAAAATTTTCAGTTTTTGGAGGTAACATTTTCTATATATTTGAACAGGCGTGTTTTCGTAATGAAAGCCTTATTTTACATGTATACGAACCAGCAAGAAAACCAATCCCTCAATTTCATCTGATGATATAGCCTACAGAGTGCTAAAGGTTATATGAATATGAGATGTGGCATGTAATATAAAAAAAAGAGTGAATTTTGATAATGAACACATGAAAACTGAAAATTATGAAAAGTAAAAACTAGTTATGAGCAGGGTTTTGTTGGCATTTGCAAAGTGAAAGCTCATATCAGCCTATGCATAAGTGCAGGCTGATCACAGATTTCTGTGATCGTCAGTACATTCTTCTGTTTCCATATATTCTGTAAAGGGACAATAAAGAAGCAGGGCAGACTAAATTAGTGCACAGAATGACCTGGGCTGTGTTTGTCGTATAACATACATTAGTTATATGCTAACAAAATTGTGCACTACTTTAATGAATAAGTATTGATAATTTTCTGATTTCATCACAAAAAAAAAAATGTTGTGAGTATGGTTTAGAATCGCTCATCACGAAAACATACCTATATAATTTTGACCCCCTTAAACCCCACTTTTATATTGTAAAACTGGGGTTTACAGGGGTATACATTATTTTTCTTTTTTCTGCTCAAAACATAGATTGTGGGTACTCGTTAGAACCGCCTCGCCGAGGCGGTTCTAACGAGTACCCACAATCTATGTTCTGAGCAGAAATATGAAAAATATCAGAATTTTTTATCTGAAAACTTTCAGTTTTTGGTGGTGACATTTTCAATATATTTGAATAGGCGTGTTTTCGTAATGTTCTAGCTATGTTCTGTGAAGAAATCAGCTAATTATGTATCCTGATAGCCTAAGCAAACATACAGTACCGGTGAACGTTTTTGTCTTACGGCACATTTTCTTGAACTGTCAGAAGCGTAAATGCCAGTCTTAGCAGTTTTAACCTCCACTAATCTATAATTTGTATTAAGATTGCTTGATTGGGACTCCGCAAACAATATTTTACTACATGAATGCCATTTTCTGTGCAGTAAACAAGTTTCTGAAACATTTTGACTGATGAGAGCTGTGCAACTAAAGCAGTGACAAGGAAAAATACACATTTAAGCGTATTTGTACGGCAAAGGCCCAGATCAGCATGCCTGGCTACACAAGAAAATACGTACAGAAGACTACGCATTGAAAAAAACACGCCTATGCAAATATATAGAAAATTTCACCTCTTAAAACTGGAAATTTTCAGATAAAAAAAACTCTGATGTTTTTTCATATTTCTGCTCAAAACATAGATTGTGGGTACTCGTTAGAACCGCCTCGCGCCGAGGCGGTTCTAACGAGTACCCACAATCTATGTTCTGAGCAGAAATATGAAAAATAATTAATACCCCTGTAAACCCAAGTTTTACTATATAAAAGTGGGGTTTAAGGGGGTAAACGTTATGTATGCGTGTTTTCGTGATGTTCAGTTCAGAATAGCCCTGTTCAAGCTTTGCAGATATGCGTAATAACTAAGACCTTCATTGTATGCACATGCTCTGTTTGATAAAGCCGAACATGGCCTTGTATTTTGAAGTCATTATGTCTCATTAAACTCTCACGAATGAGCTAGTTTAATTTTTCATTATTTATTTAATGAAGCCAGTTCGCACAAAACTAGTGCTTACAAGTAAACAGGGAAGGTTCTAATTACCCTGCGCACTTGGCCACTGTTTGCAAGGTCTTTAAGTTTCGCTTATATTAACTACTTGCAATTACGAAATATACATTAATGACAAGTTTTCAGAATTTTGTAGATTTTAAACCGGATTTTATTTTTTGTAGCTTCTATCTACCTTTTGTACTCCTTAAAAAATGGTTTAATGTCCCTAATGTAGACCTTTTCCTCTTGTTCCCGTGGCATATGGTAGGAATTACTTTGCTAATATAGACAAAATGGCTATCCAGATTGTTTGTTTGGTTGGTTGTTTGCTGGTTTTGTTTTTTCGCGAATGAATATGATCTAGGTACTCATATAAAGCGCCTCTGACCAAAACGTTACAGTGTTACAGAAGCAATTCATATATATGGCTTCGTAGAGACGTTTTTTAGTGTGTGTGTGTGTGTGTGTGTGTGTGTGTGTGTGTGTGTGTGTGTGTGTGTGTGTGTGTGTGTGTGTGTGTGTGTGTGTGTGTGTGTGTGTTGGTTTTTTTTTTGGTTGTTTTTTTGTATGTGTGTACATTCGTGTGTTCATTGGAAGTCTCGGCGCAGTCTCGGCGATGGTGTATGGAAGTTAATGGGGTTACATGACACATGAATTGTCTGCGTTCTAGACCATATTTCTAGTTTAACAACAACAAAATATAAATATGTACTCGTATACATTATATTTGGAGGTATTTGTTTGTTACCTGAATGTTATGGGCTTTACTAAAGTTACATGACAAAAATTTATGTGCCGCTAGGCGAGGCGGTTCTAACGAGTACCCACAATCTATGTGTTTGAGCAGAAATAAGAAAAATAATGTATACCCCTGTAAACCCCAGTTTTGCTATATAAAAGTGGGGTTTAAGGGGGTCAACATTATATAGGCATGTTTTCGTGATGATAATTCGATTCTATGATAAACGTCAACCCTATATGTAAATGACTGTCAGACAAAGATCTGTAACGTGCAAACTAGCTTTTATTTCAAACCGTAAACAACATTGCTGGCATATAAAAAGCAATAAGCGTAATATGGATTAGTAAATACTTATGCAAGCATGAGTCGTAACGTGTAAAAGGTACCTTCGGACTTATGCGCCCAGGGAAGATTCATCTCAGCCTGAGCGTTTACGCAATTTGATTAGAACTTTCACTGGGTGCATTTGTGAAATCCAAGATTGCAAATTTTCTTCATGCGAACAACACTGATAAAACTGCGCGGATACGTAAGCTAGTTCGAGTCTTAATTTGGCGAAAATGTCAGAAGGTATGTTTTCTCACGTTGCGACTCGTATGTTAAAAGTTCACAGTAACAGCTCAATGTATGTGCCACTGAGTCTTGCATCCAATGGTATATTCTTTCCGTTTTACCATTTTACCCTAAGTATTTGAACGCCTTATCTCTGTACGATACTTGCTCTAAATTTTAACTGAGTCGAAGTAACATGTTACTGTATCTGAAGACTGCCGGATGAGGGGCAAACAGTGTAGAACCAGATCAGGCGCCGTCTGATCTGTGCCGTCACTGTTTGCTCATGTCAGTCTGTCCCAATAATTAGGATCATAATGCTGGTTTAGTTAATTAATAGCTGATGTTAACGCAACCATTCTAGCATTCGCAGGTGTCTACCAGGAACGACATAACATATTTATAACGTTTCTCGACAAATATACTGTATTGACTACCATGCCACTTATTGCGATAACAAGTTCTGACAAATGCGTCGCATCACGAGAAAAAAAAATTATCTTTTTGAGTCTGTTCGGATCACCAAAACCAGCATACACGTAGGCACCTTCTACAGTTTCAGAAGATTATGTGTGCGGACAGAAAAGTGAAGAGTGAATCGAACGTAAAAACGTACAGACTGATATGTGTCTGCGCTGTCCCCTTATCCCGAAAGCTCTTTTTGTTTTCCTTTTATGTGCTGAACTGCCAGTAACAATTAAAATAATGGTGTAGAAATGTCAACTGTAAAATATGAAAATCATAATTGGGACGTATCATGCATAAAGGTGTTTTGTGTATAATCGACATGATTAGAACCGGATCATACTGCAAATCCGAAAAGTCAAATTAGGACATTTGCTCTCCACCGATACATTGTAAATTATGCAGGAATGTTACAAAACCGTAAAGTCGCTTTCAAACAAAGGATACCAAAGAAAAATAAAAGTCAAAAAGGATTGCCTTTGGAAACAAAGAACATATAAAATCACGAAAATCGGAGACTTGGTTCGATTGAGTCTCTTCCTATGCAAAACTGTAGTTTGCGAGGCTGCATACGACCCCTAGCGCCGGCTAAAGCGGCATTCGATTTTCAAAATAACCAGGATGGGCTCAATGATCCCAAAGGAAATAAAATATATCTGCATTATGATGATGTACAGGGGGACTTTAAGGCACCAATAACAAAAAAAGTAGCCGTCTAAAGACACCGGACATTAAAATGACCATGGTCGGCAGAGTAAATCATAGGAATCGCAGGCATCCTAGAATCAACCGAAAGCGAGGCCAGGTGTTTCAGGATCCATTTATTCTGTAAGCGAATAGTGAAGAGTTTATATAATATTCGAATAGTGAAGAAGCGGATAGTGAAGACTTTGCTTAGACTGTGCGAATTGCCTGTATGTATATGTATCTCGAAGCAAGTTTTTTCACATGGCATGGCCCATATATGGGCCGCGTGAAATAAACGTTAAGCCTTTCTCCCTGCTTTACTGAAGTCGGCTCCCCCATTTTTGTATTCGGAGAGCAACGTTGTTCCGAAAAGGGTTCTCTGTAAAACGATCCAAAACAGAATGGAAAACAATGTAGATCCTGATGAGACGGCTCGTACCGAGCCGTCTCATCAGCATCTACACTGTTTATAAAAGTAGTCGTTTTTGGTCTACAGTATTATAATAGTCAATAATATTCACACATAAGTGAACAGAGAAAATTCAGAATAGCCTGAAACGGTGCCATAGCAATACCCAGATTTCACATCTATTTTGAAACATTTGCGTCATCTGAAGGCGTACTTAACAGTCTGATCTGGGTCTGCAATGTTGGCTTAACTATGTCTATCCAAATACTTAGGGTACATACGGCACCAACATATCTTTTTGTATGTGTCCTTGATCGCACGAGTTGCTCTCAGAGGTTTGTTTTTACTTAAGTCCGTTCTTGTCATTACGAAAACACGCCTATTCAAATATATAGAAAATTTCACCTCAAAAAACTGAAAATTTTCAGATAAAAAACTCTGATATTTTTCATATTTCTGCTCAAAACATAGATTCAGAAATAGGAAAATAGTGTATACCCCTGTAAACACCAGTTTTACTACATAAAAGTGGGATTCAAGGGGTCAAAATTATATAGACATATTTTCGTGATAAATGGTTGTTCTTTGTGTGATCCAGTGGCTGTTCGCTGCGGGCCTTTTTTTCACGTTTTGTCCTATTTGTTGTGATATCGTTGTGCTTTGTCGATCCTGTCTAGCCTTGTGATCACCTTGTTGGGGAAGAGCGAGTTAGTTGCTTAGCCTTTCTTTGTTCTTACCACGAGAACATACCTATATAATTTTGACCCCCTAAAACCCCACTTTTATTAGTAAAACTGGGGTTAACAGGGGTATACATTATTTTTCTTATTTCTGCTCAAAAAAATAGATTGTGGATACTAGTTAGAACCGCCTCGCCGAGGCGGTTCTAACTAGTATCCACAATCTATGTTTTGAGCAGAAATAAGAAAATTATCAGGGTTTTTATTCTAAAAAATTTCAGATTTTGGAGGTAAAATTTTCTATATATTTGAATAGGCATGTTTTCGTAATGGTGGGATATGTACTGTTGTCGTGGTTTGTTTGCTCATCCTTTGGATCTCATTAGTAGTCTATAATCTGTGATTGTGGCTAGTCCTGGACGTCTTCTAAGCTATTGCTAAAGACAACTAACTTTACCCATGTTTATGAAAATAAATATATGTGCCGAATTTTACTTTTATGTATATTTATGCGGTAAAGCTTATTGGATGGAGAAACAGTCGCTCGTGCAAACATGAATGTAAATGTATTCGAAGATCTTCTCTGTTCTGCAGTATTATATCTACTGGATTTGTTCTCCGTTCTGTTGGTTAACATTGTTAACTTGGCCCATTTCTATTAAACGTATGGTAAAAAAAATGAAAAATCTTCCGTATAATCTCTGATAAAGATTATGCACCTTCTGAAGACAAACCATTTGTTATAGTTTCGACCCCATACTTTATGGCAAAGAAGATTCTCCTCGTGTGAATATTGCTTTATTAAGTTGAAACTAATCTATCAGTAAAACGGACTCTTTGTGACCATGTCACATACATTAAACACTTTGTTCTGTAATCACTCAGTCACTAATATTTCTAAACATTTTGACAAGATGAAAGACATCCACGAATTCCACCAATTAAGCTACACTCGTATTTTTGTATTACTACTGTAGATTCTTTCGGATTACGAAATTTGGATAAGATAGATAGCGCAATATATCACACGCAGTGCCAGGAAACGGCATTTATGCCATACGTATACGAGTAAAGATCAAAATTACCCTGCGCTTTCGCTTAGTCTAATTAGGACCTTCTCTTTACCTCGATATATTCTTCGGTATTCATTGACTCTGTACACGGGCAATAAAGATCCTAATCAGACAGCGCGAATGCGCAGTTTGATCTGGGTCTTCACTGCCCGCGTATGCCATCAAGCGCTTTTTCACGAAAGTTACAGACATGTTTCTATTATCCAGTGACTTTTAGTGATGGTTAATGATTTGGTTTACTAGCGCTAATAAATAAGACAGAATTACCAAATTGGACGGTCTTTCAGCTCATTGACTTCAACTTGAACGTCATTAGAACTCCAGTTCAGTGCTAAGATGCCTTATTTTGCACAGTACGGAGACTAGAGTAAACACTATTTGAATGTTAAGAGTGTTGAATTATAGTCTAAATCAGGGACACAATTAAAGCTAATAATCTACAAAAATATTTCTTGGACATGTTTTATACAGTGGCAAACTGTTTGCAAATTATACAGGAGTGTCACGGTCTGTAGATGGCATCTGAAATCAGACGATACTTGCAGTCAGGAAAATATTAGAACAGATGTTATGTGTATATATATTCCTGGTAAATTCGACTGTAGGAAATAAAAATTAAGTAAAACAACATTTCAGATGCGAGAAACTAACTTGCATATAGACTTGTCTCCATCCTCAGCCGCTATGCTATCTGAGACCAGACAGGAGCGATTTCACGCTAAACAATCCGGAGTTTTATGGGCCGGACCACGTGTGGAGCAAATTCTGTTCTTAAGCTACTGGTATCTATTCACTCTATTCACCTTTTTTAAAGTTGAATTATATATAAATTGTATCCAAATACAATGTACATGTATGCTAGCACAAAAACATGATGGAAGTGCACATTTAAATATCAAACTTACATGTTTTTTTTTGTTTTTTTGTTGTTGTTTTTTTTTTTTTTTTTTTTTTTTTTTTTTTTTGTTGTTTTTTTTTGTTGTTGTTTTTTTTGGGGGGTGGGATTTGGGTTTTTTTTTTTTTTTTTTTGTTTTTTGTTTTTTTTGTTTGTTTGTTTTTTTTTTTTTTGTTTTGTTTTGTTTGTTTTGTTTTTTTTTGTTGTTGTTGTTGTTGTTTTTTGGTGGAGGTCATTTTGTGTCTTCTTCCAGAGAAAGGGAGAAAAGAGATAGAAGAGATAGTAGAGAAGATGAAAGATAATGACATGGGTAAAAGAGGAAAAGAAACAATTCCCCTCTACCCTTACCTAATGCAAGGATAACAGGCTTTGCCCAACAGTAAGCCAATATCAGTTGAACACCCGATGACGTAACATGCACGCCACCTTTGCCTCACCCAATCGCCCCTAGTTTTCGTGGCAACTTCCATCGAGAGAAAATGCGTTTGACACATATGAGAATCAAAGACCGGAACAATATTTGTTGTTTCACTGCGTTTACCAAACTGGTTTAATTATCGGGAACAGTTAATAGACATAGTAGAGCAGGTAACTTGCATAAATATTCTGGCATGGTTTCCACAGTCCTGGTTTTCCTGCAACGCGTCCATCAATACTCCATAAAACTAATACTTTTTCAAGCTCATGTCTAACTTCTTACAGACCACCTTCTAAAATAACTCATTTCCTTGACAACAGAGTTTGACGTTTTCCGGGAACAGTTTATGTGAACACCCTAAATTCTGTAGATTGTACACCATCTTGTTTACAAAGGAGACATTTTTGTTGTTTCCTGTTTGCTTTCCTGCACATCGGACCACTTCTGGTCCCGAGCTTATAAAAAACATTTTTCATGCAGAACTCAGCTGAGAATGAAATTTATCCTGCTAATAAATCTCAAATTTCTAACAATTGCAAATTCTTTCTTGCTAAACATAGCTGAGCATGAAAATTTCTCTGCTAATAAATATGAAAATGCCAACTCTTGTTGGCATTTTCATATTTATTAGCAGAGAAAATTTCATGCTCAGCTGAGCATGAAAAACGTTTATAACTTTGAGGCCTGAAAAAAGCATCTACTCAAAAAAGCAAAGCATTTGTTCACAAGGGCAAAACTTACTAAATCGGGTTTTCTCCCCTGCAAGTACATCGATTTTTATTCAGAAAAGCCATTGACATTCTATGCTGATGCCTCTGTGAAAGAAAGCTAATTCTTAACGCCAGTGTCAGTGGATAAGAAAACACAGGCAATATGTTTTTGCCTTGCTCCTTTTTGTATTTTGACAATGTAAACAAGTGTCCATAGCTAAATCAAACAAGTCGGATTAAAAAAGCCCCGCACTAAATGTCAAACGAATGGAAGCTCTTCCTTTAATAACAACATGTGTGTTCATATCTTAACCCTTACCGCGACAGCTAAACTTTTAGCAGATGATATTTTTAATATGTTTTGGTGGGACAAAGAGTTGTTTTGTTGTTTTTCTTTATTTCGGGTGACTCTTTCTGCTAGTCAGACGACTCACATGAAATACCATGCCTTATTTTATCTGAAAATAAAGTCGGTTTTAGAATGGTATGTGCTTCTATTGTGGCAGTCGTTTTCCAGGACAAATAGATATATTTCAGGAGTTAATCAACAGAAACATTCATGCAAACAAAAGTCAGCTATACAAACAAATGAAATACAGTATTTATTTTTCTTTCGTTCTTCAATACCGTTAGTACAGGGTCCAAGCATATCAGAAATAGTCATGTAGTACTCAGCGTATAGCAGTAAAATTTAAGTGTTGTATTTAAAGACATATGTTTGCCTGATACATTTTGGCATGTTTCCAATTATAAAAATGCGGCTTAAGGGAGCAAACGGGGTAATCCCTAATTAAATCCCTAATTTTGATACTTGGTCCTCATTTTTTAGTCAAATTTACATAACTTGTACACATTAATTATAAAAGATTTATATTTCTTGAAAGTATGATACAGTCGACTCTCGTTATCTCGAATTCCAAGGGACTCTCTGAAATACTTCGAGATATCCGTAGTTCGACATATCAGGTTTGCAGAATTGAGGAAAAAATAATTTGATTAACCGCATTTAACAAACTGATAGGTAATTGGACTTTTGAAGTTAGAGATATATTAAAATATTGTGGAAAAGAGGAGAAATTGCTCCTTAGGAGCAATTTCTCCTCTTTTCTACAATATTTTCCATCGGTTGTTAGGTTTTCATGTATAGGCAGGGACCAGATTTTCACTTCGAGATAAGCGGTTATTCGAGATAAGCGAGGTCGAGATAACGAGAGTCAACTGTATATTGACTGCATGATGACAGGTAGTATGATTTTTTTCATTCTCATACAGTAAACAAGAATGTGGAATGTTTCAGATGTACCTTATCATAGATTTCTTTGATAGTGACTTACTTTTCTCTATATATCTCGCATTATAAAAGTCGGAGCCAATATGTTTTATCAAATTCATATTACCACTTTAGTTAAAGATGATTAAATTTACTTTTTCTATTTAATTTTCTGTGAAGTCTTCTGGAATATTTCACATATTTAAAAGAACAAAATTATATAGTTAGCTAACTCCTGTTGAAAAAAAAAGGAGAGAGAAAAGCCCAGGGAGCGCCACAATCACAAACCGCAGCCCCTCCCAGACACCAAGAGGAAGAGGAAACCGACAAAACCAAACAAGCACAAAGCGAACAAACGTACGAAAAGCACTAAGATTAGCTCTCTCTTCCCCAAGCGAGGTAATCGCAATGCTAGAAGGACTGAAAAACACAAGAACAAATAACACAAGGTAAGACATAAAACTAATCGCCTCGTAGACTAACAACGGGACCACCGCCTTAGAACGGTCAGTAGAGTAAACCATCGGGGGTTTAAAGCACTTTTATAGCTAGACAACTTCACCCTGGGTTCCGATGCTCTTAATACAGAAATACATAAAAATTCGGTTCGCATAAAGGCTCCCAACTCAGTCAATGCATCAAAGCGAAAACATAAAAATCAAATTAATCACTATAATAAACAAAGACGAGTACTCATGGCAAATTCTACTGTATGCCAGAGTAAATGAAAACCAATAGTTGAACCACGGCGGGCCAAGCCAAAGACATATCGTCAAGCCCCAACCCATAGATTAAAATTTTACGAAGAGGCCGTCATTGAGTCTGAAGCCCGAACCGCCGTCGTGCAATCAAAGAGTGAAGCATAGCCATCAACAATGATTGGGTTGACAACTAGGCATGCAGTCTGCTGCATAATATCCAGGCTATGAAGTTACACATGGTCATGTGAATAAATAATTTAATGTAAATTATTTTGGCACAAGAATGTCTCTCTGCTGAAACCTTAAGTTCTATTGTAAAATTAAGCTGAATCTTTGCTTGTCACATTTTATGTGACATGACGAATGACAGTATTTTTTATTTTGTTTAAAGGTGCTTTATCACATTCTTCTTTATCTGGCCGCTCTATGTTGTTGAGTTTAGCTGTTATCATTTGGAGATAACCAGAGATTACGGTATTTTCGGAATTCTGTTTACCTCCTATCATTATAAGCTTGCGTATCTATTGTTTTACTTTCATGGCTTTTTGGATTCGATACAAAAAACATATCAATATTTAATCAGCCAGTTGCAATTGTGGAATGACATGAATTCACTCCTCTATTTTACCTGATTGCTATCATTTCTCTCCTCTTTTTCTTCCTTTGTATCATCGACCATAAATCCTTTAATCTCATCTATCATATAGTTTCCAAACTTGATCAATATTCTGCCACAGTTGCTTAAAGTTCTACTGCAACGCGTTTTTAACCAGGTTTTCCAACGGAAAGTTCTAGTTATTAGAATTATGAACGTCGGCGAATAGGGCAAGGCGGAGTGCCATGCCCAAGAATGACAACTCTCAACTTTTTATTTGCCACTTATCCTCTTTTATATAAACATTTTTTCGTTTTCAGTCTATAACTCCGAAACTGTTTGTTATATTTTAATGATACTTCGTAGGACTACAGAATAGTGCAAGGCGGAGTGTCAGGTATAAGAAAAACAACTCTCACGTTTTTCGTTTTCCCTTTTTATACGGATAGTTTTCACGTTCAGTCTATAGCTCGAAAACTGTTGGAAACATTTAATTAAAGTTGGTCGGATTAAAAAATAGGGCAAGGCGGCGTGTCATTTATGAAAATGACAGCTGTCAGGTTTTTTACAGTTGTCTCTCTTTTTTATATCGACAAATTTCGTTGTCAGTCTATAACTCAAAACCCGTTTGAAATATTTTAATGACTCTTGGTAGGACTACAGAATAGGGCAAGATAAGGTGGCATGTCTATAACTGACAACTCTTGTGCTTTTTGTTTTTCGGTTATCCCCCTTTTCTTTATTGTTTCTTGTTTTCAGTCTATAACTCAGTAGCCATTTGAAAAATTAGTATTATATGTTGTAGTATTATAGAATAGGACATAACTTGACCCGTTACTACGTAGAAACATAGAATAGAGTAAGGCAGAGTGTCACATTTAAGAATGACAACTCTAACGTCTCGTTCTGTTATCTCCCCTTTTATATAGTTTTCGTTTTCAGCCTATAACTCAGAAACCGTTTGAAATATGTTAATGATATTTGGTAGGATTATAGATTAGGTTAAGACATTGTTTCACATACAAGAATGGCAACTTTCATATCTTTTATTCAGTTATCTTCTCTTTTATATGGATTTTATCATATTTGGTAGGATTGCAGACTAGGGCAATATTGAGTGTCATATACAACAGTGAAATCTCAAGTAGCCGTTTGAAATTTGTTTAGATAGGATTATAGAATAGGTCAAGAAGAATGAAAACTATTGTTTCCTTTTTTTACAACTATATCACCTAATACATAGACTTTTTTTACAATATTGCCACATCAACTAACATTACATTTTCAATATCCGTTCAGGTAAAGGATATTTTATTTTACCTGATAACTCCATAGACTTGGTGTTCAGAAGCTCCTGGAAAATGTGGTTTTAGTGGCATTTCCAGGTTTTCTTGTTTTGTATAAGGTTAAACATTATAAACTCTGTTTTATAATTTGAAACATGCCAAAACAGCACTTGTTAAACATCTAAGATAATTATGAATAACTTTATTTTGTTCTAAGCTCTAATCTATGCTTGCATTTTTTCATATTTTTCAGTTACCCAATGACATAAATCTATGTTCAGTAACTGATACACTTTCAGGGAACTCAACTTTATCAAACTGGGCCCAGTTGTTCAAAGCATCGTTAGCTCAACGAGCTCGTTAGCGGTCAAACTGTTAACTGTTTAATAAGTACAAAATCTAATTCATATGTATTTTTGCTGAAAAATATGTGAGTAGTTTTTGCAAATGCAAAAACCTACTCGCATGTTTTCAGCAAAACTATTAGCGTATATGCCATATTTAATGATCAACGTTTTAACGATATGTTTATTAACGACATCATTTTTTTGAACAACTGGGCCCTGGATTTTGCCTTCTTCAGGAAAATGGGTTCACTCTTAAACGAAATGGTTTCCCTTTACAGTCATTACGAAAACATGCCTATTTAAATATATAGAAATTTTCACCTCCAAAAACTGAACATTTTCAGATAAAAAAAAAAAACACTGATATTTTTCATATTTCTGATCAAAACATAGATTGTGGGTACTCGTTAGAACCGCCTCGGCGACAATCTATGTTTTTGAGCAAAAATAAAAAAAATAATGTATACCCCTGTAAACCCCAGTTTTACTATATAAAAGTGGGGTTTAAGGGGGTCAAAATTATATAGGCGGATTTTCGTTATGAGATCCTTTAAAGAAGTGGACTTGGTGTGCATGGAAGCAACCATGAAGTCACAAATAATGATGTCTCTCTTTAAACGAAATTGCGGACATTTTAGAAAATGTATCCAGCCCCTTAACGTCATAATATTTCTAATTTAAATTCCATTACGAAAACACGCCTATTCAAATATATAGAAAACTCCAAAAACTGAAAATTTTCAGATAAAAAAAACGCTGATATTTTTCATATTTCTGCTCAAAACATAGATTGTGGGTACTCGATAGAACCGCCTCGGCGAGGCGGTTCTAACGAGTACCACAATATATGTTTTTGAGCAGAGATAAGAAAAATAATGTATACCCCTGTAAACCCCAGTTTTACTATATAAAAGAGGGTTTAAGGGGGTCAAAGTTATTTAGGCATGGTTTCGTGATGAATATTTCCCAGCAGGCACACAACGTTGAAACAATGTTATGAGCCCGCTGGGAAACCATTTAGTGGTGATCATACTGGTATTTCCCACTTCATTCCACTTTAAGACAGATAAAACTATAAAATATAATTTGTATCTTATATAGAGATTTTAATTTCAAGACCTTATTGAGACTAACTACTGCAGTTAAATATGCTGGATGCTTTAAATGACGTAAATCATTAATGATTATTAACCTAATTTCTATCTTCGTAATAATAAACTTCATAAGCACTAGAAAAAACTCTCAGCAAGCACTGTAAATTCCCTGTGCTGAAATATTGAATTTAAATTAGACACTTTGATTCTGTTTATGAAAAGTACCTATAAGTAAGTTATTAATCGCTGTAACTCAATAGGCGTAGCGCTGATTACGCATATTAGAATGGTATAAGGAACTATTTGCAATGGAGATACATCGCCTAACATCAAATAAGTTCCTCCATTTCTACAGGGGCTAATCTTAAAGGTAAATATTCTCCCCACTTCTAGCAAGTTCTTTGTTTTGGGAGTAGCCGATACCCAGTAAGCATTCTTTATAAATCTATAGCGGGCCATCGGCCCGTCAGCTGCCCTGACGGGCCGATAACGGCCCGCTATAGATTTATAAAGAATGTGGCTTGGTACTAAGAAGATTTTTGTCTAGATTTTTCCTGGGTGTACGTAAAAATAATTCCTCGACTAAAGACTAGCTGATTTAATGGGACTTAATACATTTTATAGGAAGCAGCTCATGAAAGCAAATTCTTTCTTTTTTTGAGTAGACTCCTTTTCAAAAGGGACTCTGTGTGCAAATAGGAAGTCACAAGACCTGTATCCCTTGTGAGAGTAGGAGGAAAGTCTATCGGTTGTATTCGGTCATATTAAACATTATAAAAATGCATATACTTCTCTCCTAACTGATTTATACAAAACATAGCCCTCAATTTAGGTTTAACTAGTCCCCTTTGAACACGTGTGACGTATCTGCATATGAGTTTGACAGCTAGTCTAAGCTGTAACGTACGAACCGTTTAAACTCCAAATAGTCAGGCAAATACATGTAGGCCTGAGAAAACAGTGATCACCCACATTAAACTACTCCTGGGGATCGCTTTGATCAAGGCTGGCACTGTGCCATTTCACCATAACGCTAAGATACCTCGTCAGATTGTCACACAGACGTGTTCAATTTCGTCAATAAAGCGCTAATCACAACTGCAGCAGACGACAATTGTTTTTTTTTTTTATTATTGTTTTTTTTTTTTTGTTTTTTTTTTTTGGGGGGGGGGGGTTGTTTTTTTTTTTGTTTTTTGTTTGTTTGTTTTTTGTTGTTGTTGCTGTTGTTTTTTATTTTTGTTTTTTTCTTTTGTTTGTTTGTTTTTTGTTGTTTTTTTTTTTTTTTTTTTGTTTTTTTTTTTTTTTTTTTGTTTTGTTTTGTTTTTGTTTTTTTTTTCAGAGAAAACAAGTCAGACGATTCACATGAAACGTAAAGACTTGTTTTCTCTGAAAAATAAAAAAAAAAAAAATTTGTTGAATGTCGTCTGCTACAAATTTTGCTTGGCGCTTTAAGGGTTAAGATATCTGAGTACTTAGGCAAACTATTGTAACCTATGCATTGTGAGAGTCTTGCTTGAGCAAAAGAGGGTTGATTCAAATCAACCTGCCCAACGACCCATTTTACATCATGAAAACATACCTATATAATTTTGACCCCTTTATACCCCACTTTTATATAGTAAAACTGGGGTTTACAGGGGTATACATTATTTATGTAATTTCTGCTCAAAAGCATAGATTGTGGGTACTCGTCAGAACCGCCTCGTCCGTTAGAACCGCATCGACGAGGCGGTTCTAACGAGTACCCACAATCTATGTTTTGAGCAGAAATATGAAAAATATCAGATTTTTTTATCTGAAAAATTGCCTTTTTTGGTGGTAAAATTTTCAATGTATTTGAATAGGCATGTTTTCGTAATGACCAGCACTTCTTACATACATCTACATCATCAGCCAGTCAAGTCAGCATGACTAACTAAGGGGATTTGATATCTTTGGTAGATTCCCATTATTTTTACATGGAGACTAATTGGTTGACTTCCTGGTTTCCCTTTCTGCAAACAAAGCTACTTTATAACGTATACTACATGGAAACAATTTGCTCCCTATGAGAGCATATTCCTCCTTTTTAGAGTCCTTTTCAAACAGGAGGCGAAACACTATTTGACAGAATGCCTCCCCTAAATATGTATCCATTCACCTTAAAATTCCTGGGCCCAGTTGTTCAAAGCGTCGTTAGCTTAACGAGCTCTTTAAGGGTCATTTCATTAACTGTTTTAGCGGATTTAATATACAATATTCTGATATTTTTTGCTCATTTTTCAGCAAAAAATTTCAGCATATTTGCGTATCACTCGATGTAAATTTTAACGAATCGTTAACTAACAACGTCATTAGCTTTGAACAACTGGACCCTGGACTATACTAGGAGTTCCTGACATATATGGTTCACATTACAAAACCAAAAGCAATAAGTTTTTTATGTCCTACAATGAGAATGTCAAGAACAACAGTAAAGTCAAGGCAGTCGCTGTTCGGAATATAACTAATGCAATGTCATTCACCACGCAAAGCAAAAGTCGTACCAAGAACTTGAGTACAGTGACGTTCAAAGCCAGTCCAGTCGTGGTCTTCACAATCCACCTAAGATAAATGTTTTGCTTATCTTCCGAAAAGGGTTCAACTCTAAAATGAAAACAAAATTGTTCACCTTGGGAGTAATGATTTCCTCCAAGTGTAGACCCCTTTTAAGAAGGGATTTAATGTGCAGAAAAGCAAACAGGAAGTCATAAAAGTTATCTCCCCTGTACAATAGTGTGATAACAAGGGAGTCTCAAGAGCAAATAGGAAGTCACAAACTTATCTTCCTTACCATCACGAAAACATACCTATATAATTTTGATCCCCTTAAACCCCACTTTTATATAGTAAAACTGGGGTTTACAGGGGTATACATTATTTTTCTTATTTCTGCTCAAAAACATAGATTGCGGGTACTCGTTAGAACCGCCTCGTCGAGGCGGTTCTAACGAGTACCCATAATCTATGCCTTGAGCATAAAATATGAAAAATATCAGAATTTTTATCTGAAAACTTTCAATTTTTGGTGGTGAAATTTTCAATATATTTGAATAGGCGTGTTTTCGTAATGCAAACAATAGTGAAATATCTGCCAAATGTATCAGGTCACTTTAAAATAACATTAATGGAAACGAGGGATGCCTGATTATACTAAGAGTATGAGAGCGCGCAGATTAGTCTGTGTCTGCGATTTTTGCGTATGCTCAGAGTTATTTTCTGTGAAGAGTGAACACCTCAATTCTGCCCACATATGGGAAATGTCGATCCTGGCTACAGCTTGTCTCCAATGTAAAAAGGTATATATAATTAATTTAGCTGTCCTCTCCGCCGTCGTTAATCTTCTGTAATCAAGTAACATTTCTCGGGTCAATAAATAAACTTGAGGATGGCTCAATTATTTGGATCAAATCAAAATAAATTTTGCTTGTAAGAAAAACACTGAATTCATTCTTGGTCTGAGAGCGCTGATCTCCCTAGAGCATAACATTAACAAGTTTATGTTATGTGCTCCCTAATATTTCTATCCATTCTCACCCCTCCCCCACCCAACACCCCCACCTCAAATATACGAGTAAAATCCAGGAGTATGTAGGATTTGCATTATAAGGCGGCTTTCCACTGATTACCCAAATCCTTCATCTTTTCCTTAATTATATGGTGGACTCCATGACGCACATAGCTCAATACAAGAGGGATATCGAGATACATATTGTGACTTTCCCAGAAACATACGTTGTTGCATCACGAAAACACACCTATATAATTTTAACCCCCGTAAACCCCACTTTTATATAGTAAAACTGGGGTTTACAGGGATATACATTATTTTTCTTATTTTGCTTAAAAAACATAAATTGTGGGTACTCGTTAGAACCGCCTCGCCGAGGCGGTTCTAACGAGTACCCACAATCTATTTTTTAGCAGATATGAAAAATATCAGATTTTTTTATCTGTAAATTTTCCTTTTTTGGTTGTAAAATTTTCAATATATCTGAATAGGCGTGTTTTCGTACTGGTATCCGATAGAAACGTATTTACGAGGCGTTTTCAATAATTACCCACAATATATCAATTATGTTTAAAATTATGGATAGATGAGAAATACATGTATATCAATATTTGAGTCGCAACGTCACTAAACGTATCTTCGGACATGCGCGCCCAGCGAAGATCAGATCAGCTTCGTATTCTTGCAATCTGATCAGAGTCTTCACTGGGCGCATTTTGGGTAACCAAGTATGCAAAGTTTCTTCATGTGGACAACGACAACTCTACTACTTTTAGAGTAGCCGCTTTTTTCAGAAGGGAAGCAAACATCTATGATATAGTTGTCTCTCCTAAATGTGTACCCAGTCCCATAATAATGCTTTTCTATCACGCAAACATGCCTATATAATGTTGACCCCCTTAAACCCCACTTTTATATAGTAAAACTGGGGTTTACAGGGGTATGCATTATTTTTCTTATTTCTGCTCAAAAACATAGATTGTGGGTACTCGTTAGAACCGCCTCGGCAAGACGGTTCTAACGAGTATCTACAATCTACGTTTTGAGCAGAAATATGAAAATTATCAGATCTTTTTATCTGAAAATTTTCAGTTTTTTGGAGGTGAAATTTTCTATATATTTGATTAGGCGTGTTTTCGTAATGCTAAGCTACAGATCAACCAATATAATTTTTAAGAGGACTGTTTACCTTTGGTAGATTTTCCGCCATTTTCACAATAGTTTGGCTTCCTGTTTTCTTTGTTACTTACCAAGACCCTTCTCAAAAGGGTCTACTCTGAACGGAAAGAGGAACACATTACGAAAACAAGCGTATTCAAATATTCTGAAAATTTTACCACCAAAAAATAAAAAAATTCAGATAAATGATCTGATATGTTTCATATTTCTGCTCAAAACATAGTTTGTGGGTACTCGATAGAGCCGCCTCGGTGTGGCGGTTCTAACTAGTACCCACAATCTATGTTTAAGAGAAGAAATAAGAAAAATATGTATACCCATGTAAACCCCAGTTTTACTATATAAAAGAGGGGTTTAAGGGGATCTACATTATATAGGCATGTTTTCGTGTGTGTTTTTGTGTTGTTGTTTTTTTTTTTGTTTTTTTTTTTTTTTGTTGTTTTTTTTTTTTTTTTTTTTTTTTTTTTTTTTTGTTTGTTTTTTTGGAGTAAACCCTTTTAAGGCGGAAAGAAGGCATACAAATCTTGGCAGTTGCCTCTACTGAAGATAACCTAATGATAGTTGTCTCTCATGAAAGTATCCATTCCAGCTAAAGTGTTTTGTATACTACTAGTTAAATAATGCTTATGCCCTTATTTTTACTGTTTAGAAATCCTGCTGTCTTTTGGTATATGCGACCTGCGCATGCTCAGACACGATAAGCATGCGGTACTCTTGTTCGAGCAGATTAGTTGTTCAGTATATGATCAAGAAGTTATCGGCCTGATAAATTTAGAATGAATAAACTGAAATGAAACTCCAATTAGTTGATAATTTTGTCCTATTCAACATCTTTGTTATAAACGAATAACATTTCAGAGTTATATGTTTCTTCAGGACTTCGCTGCAAACAGTGGAAGGGTGTGTTAAACTTAGAAAACGGATAAAGCTGAAGTAAGAGCAGTCATATCCTTGAAGGAAATTCATGACGACTTAATTTAAACCCTTGTGGATGATTCTCCGTCTTACAGCACGGTGAATTTAGGAGAGGGATGGAGAGCGTGGCGGTTAATGGACGGTCTGTGCACCCTAGAGAGGCTACTACACACGAAAGCAGAGAGCTTGTGCACAGTCTGATCATGTATGACAGGACAATACGACTGCGTGACATAGCTAGACAAATAGGCATACGTTTTTGGGCAGTTCAGTCTGCCTTGACCGATATCTGAGGGATGCCAAAGGTCTCAGCTAGACGGATTCCCAGAATGTTGGCCAAAGATCAGAAGAAGAGCAGGCTTGATATTTCCTGTCTCTCCATGAAGATGACCCTTAGAATTTATGCTTCGAGTTGTTACCAATGATGGAACTAGGGTCTATCACTTTGACCATCAGGCCAAAAAGCAGAGTATGCAACAGAAGCATCTGCTGGTCATACGGGTTAGAAGAAACTAGCGTACCTGAGAAAACCACCTATCGGACTGGTAACCACTTCCCCGCCACATGCGGGGGACGGAATCAAACCCAGACCGCTGAGTTGACAAGCGAACATATCAGTGCAGAAACTCAGAAAATACCACAATCACGAAGCACGGCCTTCCCGAGGCATCAAAAAAAGCACAACACGAAAACATACCTATGTAATTGTGTTCCCCTTAAACCCCACTTTTATATAGTAAAACTGGGGTTTACAGGGGTACACATTACTTTTGTTATTTCTGCTCAAAAACAGAGATTGTGATACTCGCTAGAACCGCCTCGTCGATGCGGTTCTAACGAGTACCAACAATCCATGTTTTGAGCAGAAATATTATGAAAAAAATATCAGATTTTTGTTGTTGTTTTTTTGTGTGTGTGAAAATTTTCATTTTTGGGTGGTAAAATTTTCAGTATATTTGAATAGGCATATTTTAGTAATGAGAGATGAATAAATAATGCAACAAACGCCGTATATGAAACCACCCACGCACAAAAGCGTACATCTGCTCTATATAACTGCTCTATACAAGCCAAATTTCTGGAGTAAAGTCCTTGACCAAACTATTGTGATGTATATATACATAAACCTAGAAGTATTTGAAAGAAACTACGTATATATAATTCGTTTTAGCGTATACAAATGAAAGCCTGTCAGATGGGAGGACACCTGAGCGCAGCAAAAGTAAATTTCCTATAAGCTAAATTTAATATGTTCCTAACTACATGTCATTATCACAGAATTACTTTTCAATTACAAAAGAAGAAACAGACTACATGTGATTCGTGTCCTGTGGAATTGTGCCTTCAGGGAATATCAGTTTAGCGATGACCCTGATCAGACTGCGCGTCCCCGCAGTTTTATCAGGGCCTTTGCTATCCGCTTGCAGAATAGTTTTCTTAATACAGCAGATATTCTTAATAGTCGGTGCATTTTCGCTGGCTGGTTTTAATCTTCTGTATTATTTTCTATTCTCCGTATATATTAGGAGGGTGTTTTCCCATGACATGACTGGTGTAATTCTGAACAGCAAAATACATAGCATGCAATGAAATAAGACTGTGTGAGGAGCTGTCTATATGTGAAACGGTTGCCTAGTAACGTTAAGAATATATTAGAAAGCGTTACGAAAACATGCCTATTCAAATATACTGAAACTTTTACCACCAAAAAATGAAAATTTTCAGATAAAATATTCTTATATTTTTCATGTTTCTGCTCAAAACATAGATTGTGGGTACTCGTTAGGACCGCCTCAATGAGGCGGTTCTAACGAGTACCCACAATCTATGTTTTTAAGCAGAAATTAGAAAAGATAATGTATACCCTTGTAAACCCTAGTTTTACTAGATAAAAGTAGGGTTTGAGGGGTTCAAAATTATATAAGCATGTTTTCGTGATAATAAGGTCGATAAACTGTACGAAATTTAGACAACCGCAGAAAGTCATCATGGGCGCATCTGCTTCTTGTTTTCCTTAATTTGTAGATCAAAATATTTGAAAAATAAACTGATGCTAAGTACGCTGAGTAAATTTAAAACAGAAGTCATTTTGATATATGTTTTCTTATACTGTGTTTTTTACAAAAAAGCTTTTGACATTTCCTGTTGACGTTTCTTGTAAATTGTCTCCGAGGCATATTGTCTTCTAAGAAGATAATTTACATGAAATGTCAAACCCTAATTAATGAGAAAAAAGCAAAACAAAACATATCATCAAGTACCGAATTTACCTAGAGCCTGCTAAGGGTTAAATAAACAAAATATAAAAAAAAAAATATAGCGCAGGCCGAGATCATTTCATCAGGAAAACATGCCTATATAATTTTGACCCCCTTAAACCCCACTTTTATATAGTAAAAGTGGGGTTTACAGGGGTATACATTATTTTTCTTATTTCTGCTCAAAACATAGATTGTGGGTACTCGTTAGAACCGCCTCGCCGAGGCGGTTCTAACGAGTACCTACAATCTATGTTTTGAGCAGAAATATGAAAAATATCAGAGTTTTTATCTGAAAATTTTCAGTTTTTGGAGGTGAAATTTTCTACATATTTGCATAGGCGTGTTTTCGTAATGTCCCGCACTAGCAAAGTATCATCCGGGCCTTTGCTCTCCATTCTTTTATTCAGTAGTATACAATGATTCACTTAACGAACAGTGAAGGTCCCGATTACACTGCGGGGATGCCCAAGCTGATCTGGACCTTAGATGTTCGTTTATGTCCGAAGACACGTTTTCGCTTGGCGCTGCTCTAAACATAACATCACGAAAACATGCCTATATAATTTTAACCCCCTTAAACCCCACTTTTATATAGTAAAACTGGGGTTTACAGGGGTATACATTATTTTCCTTATTTCTGCTAAAAACATAGATTGCGGGTACTCGTTAGAACCGCCTCCCCGAGGCGGTTCTAACGAGTACCCACAATATATGTTTTTTTAGCAGAAATATGAAAATATCAGAATTTTTATCTGAAAATTTTCCATTTTTTGGTGGTAAAATTTTCAATATATTTGAATAGGCGTGTTTTCGTAATGGTATTCTAAAGCAAACTGTAAAACAAATTTTCATTTCCCATTTCTTTCGAGAAAATATGGCATTTTGGAGGTGCAGTATTCCGGAACGGAGGCATCCAGCAATTCCCGGAATAATCTAACATACATGTATGTTAAGGAATAGGGCCCTTTTAAAATAATTAAAGTACAAAATGTAGCTCATGAGTTTGATAAAAATGTGTAACTTATGCATTTTGGCAAAGCTTAAAAAATGTTTATGGTACGTTCCGAGCTTTGAACATTTTCTTTTCATAATGGCTAGATATGTGCAGATATGCATGCACGATTACAGTAACAGTCAACCTGTTTCACAGATTGTACTAAGGAATCGTGGCGGGTATTACATGTACTTTCAACTCGTATACATTTTAAATATTTTAGTTGAGGTTTTACGGCCCAAGCAACCCATTAAGGTCATGTCGAGCCGGTCAGTTTACCCAACAACACTTTCCTACACAGGCTGAGCGGTTAACCAGTACTTATGCACATTATTTCGCCAGAAGCTGGCAACTGCCCTTCTTGAATCACATTTTACAAAGACGTAATTACAAAGACATTTTACTCCTTACAAATAATGTAAGCAGTACGTCGAAGTAATCAAATCGTTAAAGTTAAGATATGCATCGAGTTGTTTGTTCAAACGTCTCAAAATAAGTAGTGTTTAAAGTTGTTATCTATCTATCGACTTGTTTACTTAGTAGGATAAGTTTAAAGTTAAGATATCTATCAATTTGTGTACGCTTTAAGGTAAGTATTTAAAGTCAAGATATATGTCGACTTATTTAAGTTTTAAGACAAGTAGTGTTTAAAGTTAGGATATCTGTCGACTGGTTTACATTTTTATACCCTTTGCTTAACATTAAGATATCTGGCTGTTTGTGGTCATATCCTAAATTTCCAGGCTGGAACCTGACAACTATTTATGTTGGTTCTTATTCACATTGAGCTGCTTGTTGCCGTAACATGAACTGTAATTTTCCAATTAGGAGTGTATCAATAATCCACGCCTAATGGTGCTATTGAGTTCTCCTGATTCAATTACAAGTGCAAACCTACTGCTAGAAACATTACATAATGCAAAAAGTCCTACTTTATAGGGCATGTTTACATTATGAATAGGTTGGGTCGATACCGCATTTTAACAGTAAGTAAAATAATAAGCTAGCGCACTAACACTTAGAACAATATGGGCAAATTCAGCGGAAGACAAGTTGTTGATACTTTTCTTGTTTTCCACAAAGAAAACCAAAATCGGCATTTCATGCAAAATGTTTCCTTAATCAATATCAAATCTTGTTTTCTGGGAAAATTAAGCAAAATATTTCAATATGTCGTGTGCTGACACTTATATCCAGCATGTTCTATTCGAGTGAACTAATCCAAACGGAACCAATAAAATATTTTCAGTTTCAAACTGTTCTCAAGGTCAGTCAGTAAAAATTATCCATTTCTGAAAAGTCATATTCACCGTACTTATTGACTATGCTATCTATGTTTTTGAGCAAAAATAAGAAAAAAAATGTAAATCCCAGTTTTATCATATAAAAGTGGGGTTTAAGGGGGTCAAATTATATAGGCGTTTTCTTGATGACTAAATTAGTAACATATATCCTAGTTACGCGGTTCAGTTTGGCTCGGGATACATAAACCATTTAAAAATAGTATAAAAGATGACCAAGAATAGCCACAAACACACATCATAGTCTGCCAATCGCACGGAACCCGCTCGTGCATCTAGGAAAACTCCCTTAATCACAGGAATACGTCACTTTTTTATGAGTACTATCAACCTTAACGGCTTTAGCTCTAATTCTACACCGTTTCTATAAATAATGCATTCTATAAATAATGCATGACTTAAAAAATTACATATAATTAAAATGTTACATCATATCTTATATGACGCTATTTGGGCATACTGAGCCGGTAGCTCCATACTAGCCCTCAAGCCTAAAAACCCTCGGGCCAATATGAAGTTATACGGGGTGATATACCTAGTAACGCGACACTAGATTTGTATTTGCATCTAACTATTATTTCCCAGAGACATAATACCCTTTAGAAACTTATTAATCCTCTAAGAGAACATATGTTTTCTGCACTCCCTCCTCTTGACATGTTAAAAGAGAAAAAAAAGTATTTTGAATTCAATTAAATGTATAATAATTAAGGCTTATGATGTTTCTTCATGGCCAAGCAGTTTGGAATCAAGGCTACGGATCTTGATGATCGGGCGAAAAGACCGCTAGATGGTTCACCATCTCATGACTGTACAGGTATGGATTATCTTGATTTAGCTAGAGCTAAAATACTGCTAATCAGAGGTGCTAATAATAAATGAAGAAGGACGTTTACGTAATGCTGCAATCACAGATCGTATCCTAACTCCACTACCGAGATGAAGAAGAGGGTCATCCACAGCCAGAACAACAACTGAACGAATAATAAAGCGACAATTTCTTCCATTTCCCCAAATGAGGGGATCACAAAATACAGTTCCATTACGTAAACACGCCTATTCAAATATATAGAAAATTTCACCTCTAAAAACTGAAAATTTTCAGATAAAAAAACTCAAATATTTTTCATATTTCTGCTCAAAACATAGATTGTGGGTACTCGTTAGAACCGCCTCGGCGAGGCGGTTCTAACGAGTACCCACAATCTATGTTTTTGAGCAGAAATAAGAAAAATAATGTATACCGCTGTAAACCCCAGTTTTACTATATAAAAGTGGGGTTAAAGGGGATCAAAATTATATAGGCGTGTTTTCATGACGATTACAACGACAGCATTTTTTCCCAAAGATGTTGCCATTAAAATTAATTTGCTGTTGTAAAGAATCCTTAATGGCCATAATGATATGCAAGAAAGACTTTGTTTAACTGTTGCACAGAAGATATGTATTGCACTTCTTGCACAGAAGATATGTTTTGGATATTTGTTAGAATCGCCTCAGTGAGGCGATTCTAACAAATGTCCAAAACGTATGTTGCTTGAAGTATCATGCAATTTTCTTGCAGAAGTTCTCATTAACTGTTACGTCTTGAGCGACGGTTTAGAGACATTCAAATAATAATCATTATAACGAATTTTGTCGTTGTATCGAGTGTAGGAATAAAGAGGGTTGACTGTAGATAAGAAAGAACAAGCACAGGATTAAGGCACCAAACATAATGAAATAAGTATAACTTCATAGCCAGAGGCCACAGAGCAATAGAAAGAAAAACCCAACATCAGAAACACCGCGTCAAAATGATCCGCTGTTTCAAAACTACCATCAAAGGCAGGGGTGGGGGTGGGGGGTGGGGGGGGAAGAGGTATTCCAAAATGTCCATTCCATTTCGAAAACACGCCTATTCAAATATATTGAAAACTTTACAACCGAAAAAGGAAAATTTTCAGATAAAAAATTCTGATATTTTTAATATTCCTGCTCAAAACATAGATTGTGGGTACTCATTAGAACGCCTCGGCGAGGCGGTTCTAATGAGTACCCATAATCTATGTTTTTTAGCAAAGTAAGAAAAATAATGTATACCCCTGTGAACCCCAGTTTTAATGTACAAAAGTGGGGTTTAAGGGGGTTTAAAATTATATAAGTGTGTTTTAGTGATGCAAGGCTCCTGCATTCAATTTAGGAACGTTAGAACACTTCAAACTCAAGCATAAAATACTACAAGAACGTTCAGCTGGACAATATACGTCCGTATGGGTTTTACTAGCAGATATACAATACTTTGTCGTTGCATTACGAAAACACGCCTATTCAAATACATTGAAAATTTTACCATCAAAAATAACAAATTTTCAGATAAAATGTTCTGATATTTTTCATATTTCTGCTAAAAACATAGATTGTGGGTACTCGTTAGAACCGCCTCGACGAGGCGGTTCTAACGAGTACCCACAATCTATGCTTTTGAGCAGAAATAACAAAAATAATGTATACCCCTGTAAACCCCAGTTTTACTATATAAAAGTGGGGTTTAAGGGGGTCAAAATTATATAGGCGAGTTTTCGTGATGCATCATTTTAGCAAATAAGACCATAACGGTTATGTATAGCTTCCCGGAGAATCCAAGCAAAATAAGGCTTGTTGCCTCTACCAACGTAAGTCAGAGTCAGCTAACTGGGTTAGGTGCTTGTTTGTAGGCAAATTGTCAAACTGTTTCCCTCTGGGCCAATTTTGAGATACTTTGTTTTCTCAGGCTTGTATATCCGAATATTTGACTTCTGCTTTTGACGTATGTGTATTCGTAAATAGGGAGACAATGTGCGCGTATGTTGAATTCGTGCTTCCAAACGACAATAACATGATAATATACAGCTTGTACAGGTCATTTGTTTCCTGAAAATGTTTTCCGTTATACGCCGGACATTCGACTCTACTTGAAAGTTTCATAACGCATATTTAATGCGTGTTTGAATAATTCATTTCAATGTTAGAGACCTCACGTTTAGGCACTACACACACACACACACACATACACACACACATACACACACACACATTCTGCATGTGTATCAAACTATGTGAAGGGGGATCAAACACTGATTTGTATACATAAACAAACGCACGCGCGCGCACACACACGCACACACACACACTTATCCGTATGTGTAAAATATACCTCTAAGTGTAGCATCGTCAAACAATGATTTGTAGAAAAAAAATAGCCTTTTCCTCTTGAACGTAGACCGTTCTTAAATTGTACCAGTTTCCTCACTATGTTGTTAGTTTAATTAATTCGTTGGCGTCTCATCCGTTGTCTCTTATTTCCACTGTCTCGATATAGTGATTATAAGATCATTGCACACAGAAATAGATCAGTCAGGTCTTACATATCGAAGAAAGGTTTGCGTGCAAGGCGTGACTTCATACGTTTGAGAATCCTCGAGTAAACCACAGACATTACGACATGCGTACGCAAGTTCCAGTCCAACTTAGGTTTAGGTTAATTGCTAGCAATATAGTGATTTGTGATCTTGCAGATTGTATCAGCAAAGTGCATTGGTCTATAATCAGAAAGCGACTCAAATTCATAAGTATAGGCTTAAGTAGGTATAATTGCCTAACACACCCACATTTCTTTGCTTAAGACTCGAATGGTATTTATAGACTTTATTGTACACCCCTTACAACCTACGTCATAATGTTGATGAGGATACGTATTTTCAACAGCAACAAGTTTGTCGGAATCTCGTTAAAAGAAATATGATTTTATGAAATTCAGATTATTCATTTAGAGTATGAAATTCATTATTCACTAATTCATTATATGTTTATTCCCTTTTGGATCATTGAGCCATACTGGTTTCCATCACGAAAACACGCCTATATTATTTTGACCCCCTTAAACCCCACTTTTATATAGTAAAACTGGGGTTTACAGGGGTATACATTATTTTTCTTATTTCCGCTCAAAACATAGATTGTGGGTACTCGTTAGAACCGCCTCGCCGAGGCGGTTCTAACGAGTACCCATAATCTATGAGAATAGGAAAAAATATCAGAAATTTTTATCTGAAAATATTCATTTTTGGGTGATAAAATTTTCAGTATGTTTGAACAGGCATGTTTTCGTAATGTTTGAAAATTGAATTCCGCTTAAGCCAGTGCTGGAGGTGGGGGCATATACCTCCTCGGAAAGTACTTAATTCTGTATATGCGGTTTAATAAAACAGAGTCTTCGAGTTTCGTTCTTCTCTGTCTTCTTTGTTTAAAGGCAACCCTTTAGATTTTTATTTTACATATTTGTTAAAAGAAAAAACATTTGTAAGAAAACACCACAGAACCATCACGAAATCATACCTGTATAATTTTGACCCCCATAAACCCCACTTTTTTTTACAGTAAAACTGGGGTTTACAGGGGTATACATTATTTTTCTTATTTCTGCTCAAATACATTGGTTGTTGGCGGTTCTAACGAGTACCCGCAATCTATGTTTTGAGCACAAATATGAAAGATATCAGATTTTTTATCTGAAACTTTTCATTTTTGGTGGTAAACTCTTCAGTATATTTGAATAGGCTTGTTTTCGTAATGATTTAACAAAAAGCACCGCAATGAAAGTATCGCCCTAGAATGGTCAGTAATAAAATGCTGGGAGGGCTTAAGCTTCCACTGTCTTAAAAACATATATTTATTCGGTTCGCATGGAGGTCTTCAATATATCCATCAGTACGGGAAACAACTAAATCACAGATAAACCTATAATGAGAAAAGTATGAGAACTGTTTTTTGTTGTTGTTGTTTTTTTGTTGTTGTTGTTTTTTTTGTTGTTTTTTGTTTGTTTGTTTTTTGTTTTGTTTTGTTTTTTTTTGGAAAAAATAAGAAATATATCATCAGTCTGTCGTCTGCTGAATTAGCCCGGGAGAGTGGTAACGGTTAAAATATCTTATTGTCTATTAAAGTCGGTTCAAACTTGAGTAGATGAAACCAACAGTGAGAACATATAATCACAAAATGCACTGCTGCCGACTGAATGTTGTTATTTTGTTTCTTTTCCCACTTGAAACCTCTTAAACATATATACAAACTATTGTGTCGACTCCTTATAGCTCTACAGACAAGAAAACATTACGAAAACATGCCTATTCAAATATATAGAAAATTTTCACCTCCAAAAACTGAAAATTTTCAGATAAAAAAGCGCTGATATTTTTACATTTCTGCTCAAAACATAGATTGTGGGTATGCGTTAGAACCGCCTCGCCGAGGCGGTTCTAACGCGTACCCACAATCTATGTTTTTGAGCAGAAATAAGAAAGATAATGTATACCCCTGTAAACCCCAGTTTTACTATATAAAAGTAGGGTTTCAGGGGGTCAATATTATATAGGCATGCTTTCGTGATGTAAATGCTTTGCAAACAGTGTATATCCAGATGAGACAGCTCATAAAGCGCTTTCTAATTAGGATTTACACTGTCTTTATTATTCCGTCATGACACTGTTCGCTATTGTTTCTGTGTACCTTTGTAAATTTAAAGATGGAAGAGTTAATTTAAGAAATTCAGGGGTGAAAAGACTTAAGTCTTGTTAAATCACGAAAAACGAGTAATGTCTAAACAAGTATGTGCGATTCTACAACTTTATATTACAATAAATCTTTATTATTATTATTATTTTTTTTTTTTTTTTGTTTGTTTGTTTTTTTCTTCGGAATGCAATATGTTTTTCTAAAACAAAACAACAAAAATGAACCGATACGTATAAGGTAAATAATATTGTTATTCTTCGGAATGCCGTATGTTTTTTTCTAAAACCAAAAATAAACCGATTCGTATAAGGTAAATAATATTGTTAACTAACCATATAGATCAGATAATCATGCCGCATTTTCCTTTTCCATTAGCAGCATAGTTGTGTAAAGTGGATGGTTTCGATGCCCACATACATAATCTATCTGGCTGCAAATCAAACGTATTATACAACATCACGAAAACATACCTATATAATTTTTACCCCCATAAACCCCACTTTTATACAGTAAGACTGGGGTTTACAGGGGTATACATTAGTTTTTCTTATTTCTGCTCAAACACATAGATTGTGGGTACTCGTTAGAACCGCCTTGAAGAGGCGGTTCTAACGAGTACCCACAATCTATGTTTTGAGCAGAAATATGAAAAATATTAGAATTTTTATTTGAAAACTTTCAGTGTTTTGGTGGTGAAATTTTAAACATATTTGAATAGGCGTGTTTTCGTAATGATCATACTTATTCTACATGGCTTCTTTGCCTATATGCAACAATATATGAGCCTTTATGCGAACCAAATTCTTATGTTTTTCTGTATCAAGAATTACATCAGGACCCAGGACGAAGTTGGCTGGCCGTAAAAGTGCTTTAACCCTACCTCCCGGTGGTTTATTCTGCTGACCGTTCTAGGGCGATGGTCCCGGTGCTAGTCTTACTCCTGGTTACTTTGTGGTTTATTCTATGAGGCGATTTGTTTTATGCCTTGCCTTGTGTTATTTTGTTCTTGTGATTTTCAGTCCTTTTAGCATTGCGATTACCTCGCTTGGGGAAGAGAGAGCTAGTTTTGGTGCTTTTCGTACGTTTGTTCGATTTGCTTTTGTCTGTTTCCTCTTCCGCTTGGTGTCTGGGAAGGGCTGCGGTTTGTGATTGTAGCACTCCCTGGACTTTTCTCTTACGTTGGGGTCTCATTCTCAAAGCATTTTTAGAAATAATCAGCAACTCGAATGCTTCATGGTAACGTTGTGGAGAATTAAACCTTTGTATACGAATGTGAGAACAATAAGCACGTCCTGCATTCGTATGTTAAAAGACAAAGTAAAATAACATATCTTTATTGTAAATATTGTTTTCTGCCAATATGTAACCATTCCAGAAACGTAAGAGATGCTAATAGACTTGACATTGATATTTCAAATTTTTTAAGGATATGTCTTGAACATAGCTCATAAAGTGCGTTATTTGTTGCAAGTACTAATGAAAGTGCCGAAAAAAAATTATGTTTATACTTAGCATAGCTCAGATTTTCTATTAATAATAATAAATGAAATTATCTCTGTAGAAAGTTTCTATTTTCTTGTGATTTATAATGCAGAGAATAATTTTCATGGACAAGACTGATCAAGACTGATCATTTGTCGGCTCAAAACTTTCCACCTTTACGAGCTTTGGTGAGCAAATGATGTGAATGATGGACCGATGCACCATCAAGAGGGATTGCGCTGATCTGAAAGGATCTGCCTTCAATCGCAAACGAAAGGTAGCAATTAACTTTTTCACCCGAGGTTTCAGAAATTGCCTCTTACTACTTTGAATTTGGACATGTCCATCGCTGACAATAGGGACACTCGTCAGACACCCAAAACAGAATCGCAAACAGCGTAAATTCCAATGACTCGTTACGTCTCATGTGGACCTACATTGTTTGAAAAAGTATCTGTTCTGGTCTGCAGGGCTGAATGATTTTAAGAAATGCACCTGCTCTAATGGCTTATCTTTAAGAGTAATCCCTTTGAGAAGGGTTTCTTATTGTAGGTAGACATATTGTCGTTTTTAGAGCACTCTCCCTTTTAGATGGAAGCAATTCTATCAGCTTATTGTTCTCTCTCTTTAATGCGCATACAATCATTGGACTTAACCCTTGTCCTGCTGGACCCGGACATACGCTGCCTTTGCAAACAGTGTAGATCCAGATCAATTGGCTTCTGAAGTCAACTGATTTGGATCCGCACTTTTTGCCATTAAGTGAATTTATAGCAACAATCTGGATCAAGTAATCTGATTGGCTAAAAATTAGAAGTGGGTTAGCATCTTAATTTATTCAGCAGGTCAAGGGTTAATCAGCGCTTCTGATATCTTCGCGATATGTTACATAACATTCTACGCTCGCATTAAACCAGAAAACCATCAATAGTGAATTGTGTTACGACATTGCTGATACCCGTATCCTATATTAATGAAAATAACAACATCTGCTTAAATTATTCAGACCTTGCTCGTCAATCTTTATATTATATCTCTAATTCCGGTACATAATCCTGCAATAGATGTGCGTGCTTGTATTCTTGAAATTGTAACCTTAGAACAATAATTAATGTCTGCATATTGTGCAAATCCCTTTATTCTTGAGCGGTATCAATTACCTAATTTATTGTTTCTATGAGCGCGATGTTCGGGTTATTTGGTCCACAATAAAAGACTTTTTGTTGCAGATAAAAGAAAACAAAAACAGCATTTTACCAATACATCTGTTTCTGTGTAATTTGCTGGCAATTTCGAGAACACACGTCAACTTGTTTACATGTACTGCGTCGTTAGGTCAACAAAAGTTTGCATTGTGAATCCTCTATGTTGACTCAAAATATACAGTGCGGGAGTCTGCAGAATAAGTTTTTATTATTATAATCTGTTTTTAAACCAGTTATTTTAGTTTGTTATGTCTATCAATGTTTTATACTGCATAAAGCCGTCTTAATGTACTTAATAAGCAAAACTGCCCTCATCTACTATGGCCTTTCTACCATACGATATAGAAAATAGAAAAGCTTTTGCCGCCTATTAAGGCCCTAAATAATAGGGCTAGATAATATGTCTGTTAAGATTAAAACATTGTTGTTGTTTTTTTTTTTTGTTTTTTTTTTCTTTTTTTTTTTTTTCTTCCGACAAAAAGGATATGTTGTGGACACTCATAAGACAATTATCAAAGTCGTTGGTTGATACCCAGCCAGCCTTCTTTCTAAATATATAGCGGACCGTTATCGGCTTGTCAGCTACCCTGATGGGCCGATAACGGACGTGTTTATCTTACATATGTTGGCAATGAAATGTAACCTTACAGAACTCAGCGACTGACGCCACCCCAGCATTCTACATAAATCTACACCGGGCCGTTATCGGCCCGTCAGGGTAGCTGACGGGCCGATAACGGTCCGCTATAGATTTATAAAGAATGCTAGCTGGGACATTGAATGTCTGGATTGAATAACGTCAGTGTTCCTGACAGGTTTGATGCCATACATAATTTGTGATTGCCCTTTATATTTAGGAGATCATTTGCTAATCTAGCAAAAGACAATATTTTTTTTTTTTCAATAAAATTGTATAAAATTATGCATCTGAAACAGATTTACAATTTATCAAACTGAAATGCGATGTCGAGCGAAACATTGTGTACAAATCCGAAACGTTAATAACCCTCTACCGACTCTCTATTACAAGGCAATCCTGAATGTATAGCAAAATTTATCGATGAAACTTCTCAAGGACGAAACAATTTTTAATACATTCTGAACGGAATTACCCTTGAGAGGAACGAACATATTCACAAATCTAAAAAGCAAGTTAGACGCCATCAGTGACCCTTATACTAAGCCTGCAAGAGACCATAACCCATTCAAAAATGCATAAAATGAGTTAGTTTCTTTGTTCTACAAGTTTCATATGGGATAATATTCAAGCGCCGAATGTGCTTCACTGCTAATTATACAATAAAATATTCAAGATACCATGCAGTCACGGATTAACTTCAGATACTTGCTCTTATTAAATTGCCTACTTCTGAATAATTCAATCTATTGAATTATAAGCCGAAATAAGTCAAAAGAGTGAATTACAAATATATACATCGATGCAACTTATTTTCGTGTTTGCACAGTCTTCTGTATAGCAGAAATATGCTTGATTACCTATTTTCCATATTATATGGTGGTCAATATCTTAGATAGAAATAGATAAGAGAAGTCAGAACACACACTTTTGGGCAATCGCGCCAATCATATATAGACAATCTGGAACTTTGACCACTTTTAGATTTTATATAATCAAGAATTCTACAAGAGTGGAACAGAAGACAATATTAACATTCTTTTCGTAATCATCTCATGTGTTTTATTACATGATTTTTTATATAAAATTGAGATAAAAATTTTACGAGAAAATGTATTGTCAGGTGTTCCCCGGGGTACAGTTCTTGGCCCCCTGATTTTGCTGACATATATCAACGACATGCCAGAATATACCGACTAGAGACTCGGTATTCGTCTTTAAGCTGACGATAGCCTTCTGTACAGGATGATCTAGATGCCAGAGGACAATGAAGTTTTGAAGTTTGAAGTTGGACCAGAAAACTATCGAATAATGGGAGGATAACTGGCTCATGAGCTTTAATGCCACAAAGTGCAGTCTGATCCGTATATCGCCCAAGCACAATAAAGCCAAGGAGTCCACCTACAAACCTCATGGTTAAACCCTTGCAGTTGAAGAGACCAGCAACTACCTAAAAGTGACACTGTCCAGCACCCTCTCCTGTAATAAACATTTGAAGAATATGGCAGCAAAAGGAAACAGGACCCTTGGTTTTGTCAGGCAGAACCTTAGAGAGTACACCACTCCAGTCGCCTGTTATACTACCCTTGTGTGGCCAGTTCTCGAGTACGCCACAAGGGACCATCCAGGTCTTAAAGTTTAAAAAAGCGTACCTGGTTGTGTAACCAAGATGCAAGAAGAGCTGGGATGGGACACCTTACAGAAAAGGCGCCTGGACAGCAGACTCTGTATGATGTATAAGATTGACCGTCAGCTCATAAGTAGAATAACTACATAGTGGTGGCTCATAGGACCCGTGGTGGCCACAAGTTCTACCAAACAGAATCCCCGGTGAGGCCTATAGGAACTCTTTTCTCCCAATGACAGTCAAGGAATGAAACAAACTACCATCCAAAGTTATAGCAGCGGATTCCCTGAAAGAATTCCGCGCGAGTCTGCCCGCCTGCCACTGATCCTGACCAAGACGAGCTGTTGATAATTTTAAATATGTCTTTAATTGTAATTGTAATTGGGGGAGACTGCTGTGTCAGCTCACATGTAGCAGTGTCGCACAGCCTACAACGTTCCATTAGGATCCCGGTTGTATATATGGAAAAGAAAAAGTTAAAATTTTAGATAATTCAGTGGTCGTACATAAACATGGAATTAGCGAAAAAGCGTATCTCTTATATTTTACAAGACTCTGTACAACTTTTGGTACCCAGTATCACGTAAATTTATCCTGGTATTCTTTAATAAATATCCCAAACCCACAAACTCAAAGCCAATATTAAAGTGTAATACATCTTAATATCAACCTTCAAATCAAATTCCGAATACCAACTAAAGATAATGTCCTTTTAACGTATCTCGTAACTATCGCTTCCATCAGACTAGCATCTAAATAATTGTTCATGTGTGGCTTTAGGATAAAAAAGAAACAAAACAAATTTAATATAAGTGAACAAGAAATACTATTTAATCAAGAAGCGCGCGGTTGGTGTTCGCATTCTCAAACTACAGATTCCCTTCATATTTAACACAACATCAGCCTGGCACAATACCAGTGCTATATCAGCTTATTATTACAGCAACTGACCCATGCTACGGTGATTACTTAGATGTTTGTATCGAAATATTTACACGACAGATATTCATCAGTTTCTGACGCTTTTGCTGAAAAGAAACAAATGCACCTTGTTTCCTGGGTGTGGTAGAACGGTTTTGTTTATATCGTGTTTGTGCGTTCAAATAATAACCGTGAACGACAGTAAGTACATAAGTTCATAATAAAGAAAATGGGAGGGGGGACACAAATAAAATGCTAGTCTTCGGCCGGATTGTTTTGTTGTTGTTGTTGTTTTGTTGTTGTTTTGTTGTTGTTGTTTTTTTTTTTTTTGTTTTTTTTTTTTTTTTTTTTTTTTTTTTTTTTTTGTTTTGTTTTTGTTTTTTTTTTGTTAAGAATCAACATATAAAAATCGAAATATTGTATGCTTTTCGAAGTATGACTTTTCTTGATGTATTTGAGCAATTACGGTTCCTTTGTTTATATATGGTATACCAACCACCGATTTAGAGCTTTATTCCCAGAGGATATCTGCTACCTACTAACACCGTCATGTTATGTCAAACTGGAAATTAGGTCTCAAATGCGTTCGTTTTCAATATATTTCGGTTGTCTTTTAATTCTGTAGTTGGTTTTACCATTTCAACTGAAACTTATGAAAATTCAGTCGAACTTCAATGGCTCATACATCTGTGGGACCATGTAAATGTATTCTACAAATGGATAGTTAAATTCAGGAGCGGACCCGAAAGTTTCTTCAAGACAGAATTTTATCTATGCATAAATTGACTTTAACAAACAGTGTACATCCAGATCAAACACCATAGAATGCAGTACGAGGGTCCTGCAAAACGTTTTGTCACTGGGTTCGGATTACTTCAGTGCTACGTTTTATCAAACATATTTTTATTACAAACCTTCAAACTATTCCCCCTTTACTGAAACACATTTTTATAACCTTTTTACCCAGACGCGAAAAGCAGATAAATAGTCTTCTTTTGGTATCTGTTGGAGACACTGAAAAATAGCGCTGCCAAGAGAACTTCTAGATGTATACTTATTTCCAGAAAGCATTTTCTTAAGCCTTGGAAATAAAAAGAAGTCACAGGGACTCAGGTCGGGTGAATAAAGTGGATGGTTTAAAACTTTCACCTTTTCAGAAGCCTAAAAAGACTTAGCAACCTCACACTTATGAGAGGAGGCGTTGTCATGTAAAAGGTGGACTCCTGACCATCCTTTGCTTGGTCGTTTCTTATTGTAAAACTCTTTCACTTTCTTCAGTACAGAATTCTTGTAGAATCGGCCAGTGACTGTATGATCAGATGGACAAGGCACTTGAACGACTGGCCCACTTGAATTAAAGAAAATTGCGTACAACATATTTTGGTTATATCTTTGACAGACAGTCGCGCATCCTGTTCGACCACAATCTTTACAGCAGCGATGTTAGCCTTGGTAACAGAGGTTTTAGGCCTTCCAGGACGGGTATCATCTTCAACAGAAAATTTCCCAGCTTTGAAAGCTTTAACCCACCTAAAACCTGTGCGCATTGAAATGGTCTGAGGTCCATATATACCACACATTTCATTGAATATCTGCTTTGAATCAATATTAAGCCTAATGCGGCATTTAATATAGCTACGAATTTTAGTCTTCAGGTTCATGTGCCAATGTAACAAGTAAATTGGTCAGTGTATATGACTGCAACTATTTCAATTTAAAATAACTCGGTCAGTTGGAAAGCAATTTGCACGAAATAAATGGGTATCGTTAGCTATTCAACACACCATTCAAGTGCAGTGAAGCATTTTAAAATATACCTGGATAAAAATGAGGAAGCCTATTAGTGACAGAACTTTTTGGACGACCCTCGTATCAATAAATGGACTCATCCAATGCCACATATGGGCCATGTCATGTCTCGATGCTAGGTGTACGTATAATGATTAAGACGAGGATGGAACACCGTTGAAAATAAGTTATAATAAAAATCTAAAAGGTTTCCTTTGGAAACAAATACACACAAAATATGCCAACATTAACTTATTTTCCGTTTGCAATCAAGCGGTTCTTTTCACACTTTGTGGGTCATCTGAGTCACTAGAATTTCTCCTGGATTTTTCACTGTAAATGCATTTCACCATTCAACTCCTCAGATCTCCTAAACGGGACAGAATAGGGCATACAGTAAATTTTCTATTACTCGAGCACCAATGGCTTGTTTACCTTTGTTGATTCGATTTTGAGTCCCTAAGAAAGTATTCGGATAACACAAGAAAGCAAACATATTTGGGATATTTTCTTAGTTTATCATGGAAATGTATGTTGTTTGTATTCATTTTTATCGCCTCATCGAAAATTCAAGCTATTGTCTGCTGACATTTTCACCCAACATGCTTTGCGTTAAAGTTGTTTCGTGAATTGTATTGGTGTCGGTGTAGACTGTGTCGTTTCATACGTTTTCGTTTGGCAAAACAAACACTCCTTGACAATCAAAGAAACAAGCAGAAACAAAATAATCGTAACAGTAAGAGCAGTAAAAATGATATATAGTCCGCCTCACTGAGTTTTGTCCTGAAAGATAGCATCAGTTTTCGTGACAAAACTCCTCATGTTATTTTAGCAGGCAATAGGCAATCATTACCATATATATCACGGCATGTTGCTGATAATACAGATTATGAATGGTTATCATGGATCAACACATATTTTGCTAATGGTCTAGAAACATATCGAAATAACCAGAGACCGCAGTCTGATCAGAGCCGCACTATTTGCCGGTCATCAAGCAGTTTTTTGACGCGTCAACATAGAGTAAAATGAATTTGAAACTTGCTAGTCTGGCTCAAAAATTTTCCACAATTTTTCTTTCTATTTTCAATTTTATGAATGCGTTCAATGCTCTCAACGACCATACATTACGAAAATACGCTTATTCAAATCTATTCCAAATCTCAGAACCAAAAACTGAAAGTTTTCAGACAAAAATTCTGATATTTTTTCATATTTCTGCTCAACAAAATAGATTGTGGGTACTCGTTAGAACCGTATCGGTGATTCTGCTCAAAACATTGTGGTACTCGTGAGAACCGCCTCGCCGAGGCGGTTCTAACGAATACACACAATTCTATGTTTTTGAGCAGAAATAAGAAAAAAAATGCATATCCCTGTAAACCCCAGTTTATATAAAAATGGGGGTTAAAGGGGATCAAATTTATATAGGTACGTTCCGTGATGTCTTTTAGAATTGTTCAAATTGTAGGGCAGATAAGGTAATGAGATACGGCGTTATAATACCTACGGTAAATATAGTATTCGTAGCTAGACATGGTCACACATGCACGGGTCTTGCTATTGGAAATTTGCCTTTTGGAATATATTGGCAGCTAAAGCACAGAGCAGTCTGCATGGATGCAGACTGTTCTTTACTTTCATTATTGTTGGATAGAGGACTTCGGTGCAGAACAAATGTCATAATCAGACAGTTCGAAGTTTAGGAGACGCACAATAAAAATTCTGAGATAATTTTGTAATTCCTCAAATTAGCTGATTTATACCATATAATAAATAGATGCTTTGTAAAATATGAAGCGTGAAGTGTAACTTATCCCTAGACATTAGCAGGAGATTGAAGATATTCAACCACACAACCTCATTTAAAGATCTTGTATTATTGTAATATTGAAGCCATGTAAGAGTGTCAAACTTATTCAAACTTCGCCCATTTGCTGTCTGCATACATAATCTCGAGGCAGACTCGGAAATTTATAACCTTTTGTACGTAAGAAAAAGTATTGTAAAGGAGAGGGAAATAATAGCTTACAGGGGAGGGAACTCAGTCCGAATTGGGTTGCTCTTCTTCTGATAGTTTTTTTTGTTTTTGAAAGGAAAGAATTTGTTCCCAAAGAGAGCACATTCTTTTCTTTTAGGGATAATCCTTTTTACAAGGGATTGTAATTTGCAGGAAAACAATTGGAAATAAAAAAAAATGTTGTCTTACACGTAATAAGAAAATTGGGAACTGCTAGTGGTGTTTCTCAAAAAAAAAGGTTTTGTATACGCATCAGAAACGCCTCTATTAAGTATCCGCAACACTAGTATTATGAAGTAAATTAGAAAAATACCAATAATCTTTGTTAAAACGTTGGCTTATCTAGATTTATGCTAAGAAGTGAACATTTTACGTAGGTCTATTAGCCCATTTATGCCGAATGGACTCTTCATCCGTTACTCTTCGGACAGGTCCATTTCTTATATAAGGGTTAGTTTTTATTATTATCATGTAGATTATCATCGTAGAAATTTCTGAACATTATGCAAACAGTACAGACCCTGATCAGACACCGTGTTCTGTGGCGTCTGATCTAAGTCTACACTGTTTGCCAATGCTCCTTTTATGGTAAGCCAGGCATAAATGGGTTAACGTAATGGTGTCTTAAGTAACATATATTACAAGTTCTGCAAAATATTAACATTACGAAAACACGCCTATTCAAATATATAGAAGATTTCACCTCCAAAAACCAAACCAAAAAAATAAAGATAAAAACCCCGATATTTTTCAAATTTCTGCTCAAAACATAGATTGTGGGTACCCGTTAGAACCGCCTCGGCGAGGCGGTTCTAACGAGTACCCACAATCTATGTTTTCGAGCAAAACTAAGAAAAATAATGTATACCCCTATAAACCCCAGTTTTACTATATAAAAGTGGGGTTTAAGGGGGTCAATATTATATAGACATGTTTTCGTGATGGAACCTCAATGCAAAAAGCAAGTTTTGACCTGGTTGTGCCTGTATGCAGGGTAATCTGAATCTTTGCTGCTCGTCAAAGCCTAATTGTACGCATATTTTAACCTTGTCGATGACGCTTCGCAGTTGTTAAGAACAAATTAAGGTCCACTTAATTGTAAAATATGAATTCTTATAACCAGAATAATTTGTGGAAGTCATTGTCAGAAGTTTACACCTTGTACATGTACGCTTAACTTCGTTCATACGAGTACAGCATCATTTAAGCCACAATATGAGGCCTTCTGACATGTGAGCTCAACGAAGGCTCAGATCGGCGCAGTCTGATCAGTGTCTTCGCTGTTCGCATGAACGATATCTGCAATTTTCCACACGAACGAAATCTGCATTCTTGACTATCCAAAATATGTCCAGAGAAGATTCTGATGATACTGTGCTAATGCGCAGGCTGATCTGAATCTTCGCTGGGCACAAATGGCTGAAGATACATGTTCTGTTGCATCTAATTTCATTTTGACAACTGGATCAATTGTTAGCTGAGCTAGACAGGCATTTAGACGAACTAGCCTTGGCTTTTCATGTCCAAGAAATTGAAATTATCGCGGTCGTTTCACAGAGATTATCATTTGAGGCGCATCAAGCAAAAACCTGCCTGGGTTGACAGCGAAGGCCCAGATCAGACTGCGCGAATGTTGTCCGTTAACAGAATCATTGGATATTGTAGAATGTTTCAATGGAGAATAAAGGCCCGGATGAGACATTTGAGGATGCACATGATGATCTGAATCTGCACATGTTGCGCTTGTTTGAAGACACTTTTTCTCTTGATGTGGCCCAGTTATCAGTCTCTTGTGCCAATGTCCTTTATTGTGTTTTCTGAAAGGATAGCTGATTTTGGGATAAACACTAAATGCTTCGACAAAAAGAGCAAAGAAAATGCCAGATGAATGGATAGAGAACATGTATAAATGCATATACTTAAAGACACATTCGTCACTGTAAATGTTACAAAATGACAAAAGAATAGATAGATAACATATATATATTAGTTTATCATATGACGTCGCTGTTATTCAGTGGATAACGTCATGTTATAAAAATCGTATAACCACACGTTATATAACACTTTGGCGGGAACAAGTAACGTCATGACGACGTCCATGTCAACCATGCATTTTCTGTTGAACAATTGTCAAATTCAAAGGCGATAAAAATTCAATTTAAAAGGGTCATATGATAAAAAGAATCTTACACTCGTGGTCATTTAATATGAAATTTATGAAACTCGCCGAAGGCTTGTTTCATAAATTTCATATGAAATGACCACTCGTGTAAGATCCTCTATATATACCCAGTCAGCATTCTACGTAAGTCTATATCGGGCCGTCATCGGCCCGTCAGGGTAGCTGACGGGCCGATGACGGCCCGATGTAGATTTACGTAGAATGCTAGCTGGGTATATATTTAATTGTACGTGCTGTTTGCTAATAATAAAAACTGGAGTTCTGTTGAGTATTGAATATTAACCTACCAAAGTGTGCTTGTTATATATACGCTCCTCACATAACTGGATCTAGATTTTCAGAATGTTATCTTGTCTCGATTCCGTACAAAAAAAATATATGCCTTATTACGGAAAGACGCCTATTCAAATATATTGAAAATTTCACCTACAAAAACAGAAAATTTTCAGATAAAAAACTCTGATAACATTCGAAGGCATCTGATACTCAAAACAGAGATTGTGGGTACTTGTTAGAACCGCCTCGCCGATCTTAACAATCTATTTTTGTATACCCCTGTAAACCCCAGTTTTACTATATAAAATTAGGGTTTAAGGGGGTCAAAATTATATAGGTATGTTTTCGTGATGAGCAGCTTTACGTATTGACATAAGGTTGTAATTATTAAATTGTTCCCATCGTTTAGTATGATATGAAATTGACTTACCTTTCTTCTGAAAGGGGGTCTACTCTAAAAAGAACTGGTTCGCTTCCCTTTGGTACAAACTATTTCCTTTCTAGAGTAAACACCTTTTCATAGACGCCTTGGTATGCAGGAAAACAAATAGGAAGTCACAAAAGTTGTCTCCCCTGTACAAATTGACGTTAACTCTATCCAGTACTTCAAGTCCATTTAATTTTAACTGTTCGAATGCATTAAAGTTGCACATTATTTTGCTAAGAGTGTTAATGTTTTATCATGAAATTTTCCGATTGTTTTCACTAAATCTTATTCCTCTGTCATTAACATCATGTGTGTGTTAAAGTAAATGACAACCGGTTCATCACCATTGCGTTACCGAGACACAGTCGTGTATGAATTCATGAGCAATGTGCAGAAAAATTCGGTTTCTCGAAGTATGGTAGATGGGATGAATATACAAAATATACAACTTTATTATAATGGCTATAAATATTGTCTGATTAAATTGTGCGATAAAATCTATGGACCAAGCGGGCCAATATCTATACCAGCACGCTTACTTGCTCATCACGAAAACACGCCTATATAATATTGACCCCCTTAAACCCCACTTTTATATAGCAAAACTGGGGTTTACAGAGGTATACATTATTTTTCTTATTTCTGCTAAAAACATAGATTGTGTGTACTCGTTAGAACCGCCTCTCTCCGAGGCGGTTCTAACGAGTACCACAATCTATATTTAGAGCAGAAATATGAAACATATCAGAGTTTTTTATCTCAAAATTTTCAGTTTTAGTAGGTGAAATTTTCATTATATTTGAATAGGCGTGTTTTCGTAATGTGTAGCACGCTGACTAGGATGTCTTTGAATGTTACCGTTACATGACGTTGTTTTTGATGACGTATAAGGGCAATATCTTTCCGTTAAATGTGTCACGCTTTTGCGCAGGTATTAGCTAATTAAATGCCTATTTTGAGATTACAACCAATAAAAAAGCACGCGAAATATTCATGGTCGTAGTAAGAGGGTTATATATGCACTGCGTCCTTTGATATGGAAAAATATAAACAGGTATCAGTACAATAACCTCCTTATTATACAGAGGGTAACATTACGAAAACAAGCCTATTCAAATATACTGAAAATTTTACCATCAAAAACTGAAAATTTTCAGATAAAAATTCTGATATTTTTTCATATTTCTGATCAAAACATAGATTGTGGGTACTCGTTAGAACCGCCTCGACGAGGCGGTTCTAACGAGTACCCACAATCTATGGTTTTGAGCAGAAATATGAAAACTAATGCATACCCCTGTAAACCCCAGTTTTACTATATAAAAGTGGGGTTTAAGGGGGTCAACATTATATAGGTATGTTTTCGTGATGATAGGACCAAAATTGTGATTGCAAAATAGTAAATATAGCATCGACTGTATACATGTATCTATACGAAATGATAGTAAAACTATAGAATATAATACTGGACCACACACGCATGCGATTGCATCAATTTTTAACAAAATACTGTTTTATGTATATACATATATACTAGGCCGCAAAAATAATGAATTTATCACAAATCATGGAAAATGAGGGCGCACAAGTTATGAATCTAACTATCACCATAAACGTTTACTTTTAACATCTATACTCAACCAGTTTTCATTATATTATACATTGCACTGCTTAACCAATATTATATTATACATTGCACTGCTTATCCGTTATTTGCCCAACATGTTCGGACAGTCATGGCTGAAAAGACAGTGGAGAGTCGGATCAGACGCCACAGAATAAAGTTCTGCACTGTTAATCGTTTAGCCAGCATTGGTTAGTCAAACGAAACTGACACTGTTTAGGATAAGTACGGAGAAGAGTTATAATGTTTGAATATTCTACGTGAAGGAATAAACGAGAACCTTTGCCATATTAGATGGATGTACAGTTTTTGTTATTCGCTGGAATATATTTTAATACGGTACTCGACTGTGCATGTTGCTTTTGGCAGATTCACCTACTAGACGATCATACGATAAAAAAAAACACGTCAATTAGTCTAACAGTCTAATACGATTTTATGAATAAAATTGAAGTACGAAAAGTGTAAAAATTGTTAAATTATTTAAGGTAATTTAACAAATGTTTATATAATAAAATAAACAAACATTTTAAACTTTGATTGATATGTATCATAAAAATAAAACTATACCTACCGGTTGGTGCTGCAAACGTTCAATGTCCAAACGATTTAGTATTTAAAAGCACTGGTCCGAAATAGTTCTGCAAAGTTTGACTTGATGGACCAATTCTGTGTCCAAATATATGAATGTTCTTTAATCTTTCATAATTTATGTTGTGACTCCCAATAACTAATTTCCCTGAAGTAATTGTCAAATGTTCTTTCTATCTATTGAAATGAAAGTTGTACAAATTTGCCAACTCTTATATGACTTGAGAAGTAATTTATTCACTTAGCGCGCTGCAATTCTATTGGTGAATTGATTTCCTGTGTTATGGCATTATTGAGCTATTCTATGCCACCTCTTCGCAAATATGCGTTACTGTGAAAGGTCATCGATACATAACTAAGGTAATAATCAAGTCATCACTCTTGTTCCTGTTAAGAAATGATAATTTCATGATGTACGAGTGTTGTGTTCGCCCGCTGTTATAAAAGTGTGATATACGGGTGCCATTTTAGGTAAACAGATACACCAGAAAGATTTTCCCAGCATTTTTCCATCACGAAAACATGCCTATATAATTTTGATCCTCTTAAACCCGACTTTTATATAGTGAAACTGGGGTTTACAGGCGTACTCATTATTTTTCTTATATATGCTCGAAACATAGATTGTGGGTACTTGTTAGAATCGCCTCGCCGAGGCGGTATCAACGAGTACCCACAATCTATATTTTGAGCAGAAATATGAAAAATATCAGAGTTTTTAACCTGAATTTTTCAGTTTTTTTAGGTGAAATTTTCTATATATTTGAATGGGCGTGTTTTTGTAATGCTGCGAGCCATAACTATTACAGACAGGAAGCTGCTTCTTTAGTATTGAAAATGGAGACAATTCGTAAAGGAAAGAATGCTCCCTCTTGGAGCAAAGTCGTTCCTATAAGAGTAGCCCTCAATGGTAAGGGAGGTTATTATTTCCATATCAGTTATATCCAGTTGAGGCGTATTCATAGCCCTTAAACTGGGTGTATATACTCGTAATTGCTATTATTATAATGAAGCCAATAAATGGTTCACAATACGTTTTATCAACGTTTACGATATGTATAAACAAAATGTCTTCTTGATAATCTGTTGTAAATGCAGCGAAACCACGGTTGAACTTTAGTGAATATAAAGTGTTATTTGGCAAAATCGGACATATATATATGTGTGTGTGTGTGTATGTGTGTGTGTGTGTGTGTGTGTGTGTGTGTGTGTGTGTGTTAACATAGAAACAGACGTCAATTAGGTATACTATGTATGAAATCAGATTGCATTTAAGTAGTCATTTAATTCATTGGTAGACAAGGCATTTAATTTAAGCACCATTTAGCTGATTTTGAACCCAGTAAATATACAACGGAGTACCAACGTCCCGTGCCATCGAGAGTTCGGTGACTCATACACTTATATTAATACACTGGATGCAGTTGGTAGATTTTCTGCGGGGAAGACAATTTTTGTGACTTTCTGTCTTGTGATCGTACACCAAGCTCTTTTCGAATGGGATCTGCTTTGAAAGAAATAAATTTGCTCCGAATCGCATTTTAGAGTAGATCATTTTTTCAGAAGGTGAGGAGGTTTCGACTGATTTGCTTCTTGAAAGTTTATCCATTTCCCTTAACCTTTAAAGTGCCAAGAAAAACTGCAACTGAAAATGTCGTCTGTTTATGTCGTCTGCTGAATATTCTTGCAGACTTTTCAAACCTATTTTTTGTATACAGGCAAACAGTGTGGACCCTGATCAGACTGCTCCTAAAGGAGCAGTCTGATCTGGGTCCACACTGTTTGCAAAAATGATTTTTAAAATCACAAGCAGATGACAAAGCAGACGACAATAGTTCTGACTGGCGCTTTAAGGGTTAAGTCTTAAATACACGTTTAACAGATAAATATCCTTTAAATCTCAGCTATGTTTGCTATTTTAATCCAAAGAATTCTTTTGATCATATCCCAAGAAGATTTTTCATTGTGTTGAGAATCGAAACTGTCACAGTAAATAAAACTCTTCTTTGATGACGGTTCTCAAAGGGAACCAAAACTATCACAGAACGCAAAACCCTTTCTTTGGATATTATTTAAAGAATTGTTTGGGTTAATGTCATTACGAAAACACGCCTACTATATAAAAGTGGGGTTTAAGGAGGTCACATTTATATAGGCGTGTTTTCGTGAGGGATAGTCTTTACTAATGAACATAGTCAGTGAATGTGTACTATGTATGTTTGTTTATGTTATTGCTCTTTGGACTGTTGTTTTATATTTTTTTTTTTTTTTTTTTTTTTTTTTTTGTGTTAATTTTTTCATCTTTTATCTATTTATTTATTTATTCAATTTATTGCTTCTAAATTTCGGAATCATTGCACTTTGTAAATGTGTTTTCAAGCGTACATTTGGAATATGATGATTGAATAACATAGTGGACAAAGACCTTGCAAACAGCAAACTGTCTGACGACAAAACAGTACTATTTTTTCTTAACTAAACCTTGATACAGTAAGGAAACATCTGCACTAAAATAGTACAAGGTATATAAACCTGGATTTCAAAATATGTGCACAAATCGTTGAATAATAAGTACACGAGAAATGATTGAATACAGCCATTGCGAGCCACCAAAAGAAACTTCACGAATATACGTATTACAGCTTAATTTCGTGCTGACCGCATACCCCGTGTGAACAAAAGAACATCTAAAGTAAATATGGATATATCTGGGAAAAGCCATAGTCACGAAACTCGGCCCTTCCAAACCACAGGTTAAGAGCTGAATGGTCCTAACCGACATCAACGGAATCAATCAGAATGAATAAGGAGGAAGAAATTGCAACAGACATACCGCCTTACCGCCTTAAACCCTGTAACCGTCGACAGTATCGGTATTGTAAAGTTTAAACCTGATCCCAGCTAGCATTCTACGTAAATCTACATCGGGCCGTCATCGGCCCGTCAGCTACCCTGACGGGCCGATGATGGCCCGATATAGATTTACGTAGAATGCTGACTGGGATTTAACTGGTGCCAATCTTCGGCCTTAATCCTGATACAATCAGCTAGCTATACCGGAGCCGAAGCATTCCTTCGGACATGTGTGCCCAGCGTAGATTCAGATCAGCCTGCGCATTAGCAGTCTAGCCAGAATCTTCACTGGGCACATTTTTATAGTTGAAGATTCTTCATGTGAACAACGAAGTCTCTGATCAGACTGCACGGATGCGCAGGCTAATTTGCGTCTTCGTTGCGCGCATATGTCAAAAGGTACGTTTTCTCACGTTGCGTCTCTTAACTGTTCCGTCCAAATAGGTGTTCTCTAAAACATCAGTGGATAAACACAGAAAATATAACATAAATTCTTGCACATCAAGTAAAGAAATCCGGGATTTCTCATCCTACCTAGGTTATCCTACCCAGGGTAAGATAAAAATCGAGAATTCCCACTTGTTTGATACGCACTGGTTGTAATGGATGTCACATACGCCACCTTAAATGTTTACGTCACTTAACGTAATAACGTCATTAAACACCACAGTAATGCCATCACAAATGGCGGACGTCAGCAATCGAAATGACTGCATTATTAAAAGAAAATCTATGTGCAGAAATGAAAGGTGTGCAAGAAAAATAATCTATCATTGGTGTGCCGGCCTCGGCGGCTCAGTTGGATGCGCCGTCCGACTGGAGACCAGGAGGTCGCGGGTTCAACCCCCGCCGAGGTCGGCAACATTCATTCGTGGATATTGATCATGAAATATTTTCTACGGTCATTCTCTCCCTTCCGCTGATTCAAGAAGGGCAGTTGTCAGTTTCTTGCGAAAGAATGTGCACAATACTGGGTTAACCACTTACAGGACTTAGCCTGCCCAGTAAACGTGTGGTTAGGTAAACTGACCAAGCTCGACATGACCCCATTGGGTTGACTGGGCCGTAAAACCTCAACACAAATCCATCATTGGTGTAAAGGGTAGATAGAAAAATCCGTCCTTCGCGATCACTGTCTGACATCACTTGGCAAGTCTCGTTATGCCAGTCAGTGATCCTCGGGACGGATTTTTCTATCTACCCCTCACACCAATGATAGATCCTTATATTATCAACACTCCAAATTTGCAACCCTATAATAACTACAAGCTGGACGCCAGAGCAACTGTAAACTCCTAAAACGTGATATGTCCAATTACAGTGGAATAAGATCTGGGCCCGGTTGTTCAAAGCGTCGTTAGCTTAACGAGCTCGTTAAGGGTCATTTCGTTAACTGTTTTAGCGGATTCAATACACAATATTCTGATATTTTTTGCTGTAAAAATGTGAGTAGCTTTTGCAAAAGCTACTCACATTTTTTCAGCAAAAAATTTCAACATATTTGCGTATCACTCGATGTAAATTTTAACGAATCGTTAACTAACGACATCGTTAGCTTTGAACAACTGGGCCCAGATATCAACCGTCTACTGTCCTTTCGACGTCACTCGGAAAGATGTGTTTTGCTTGGCGTTTTATTTTAAATGAATATATATTGTTCTTATTGACCTCATCTTATCAAAAACCATTTTTATTTTCTGTTACTTTGTTTTGTTTACAAATATGTACCCTAAAATTAAACTTACGGGCACAATTTGGTCTTATCTTTGCAATATCTATATAAAGTGATTTATTTATTTATTTATTTATTTATTTATTTATTTATTTATTTATTTATTTTTATGATTTTTTTTTTTCTAAGAAAATAGTGTTTACATTTCTTTGCTAAATTTAAATTATTAATGTTTCACAACAATATTGTGAAAATTTTAGAAAAAAAACAAGGGAAACTTGTTGAAAACCTGCCTCCAAGTTGCCTACCCTACAGATTATTTTTGAATTTTTTGTCTAAGAAAATAGTGTTTACTTTTTTTTGGCTGTATTTAAATTATTGATGTTTCGCAACAATGTTGTGAAAATTTCAGAAAACAATTAACAAGCGGAACTTGTTGAAAATCTGCCTCCAAGTTGCCTACCCTACAGATTTCTGCATACGATCGTAATTGCATTAATTTTTACAATGAGAAAAGTAAAACTATTTGATTTGTTGAAAAACCAATTACTAGAATAAAAAAGTTCCTGCATAGGTAGTTACGACAAATGGTTGCATTGAATCAAATTTACGTCTTCAGTATAAAGCGCCAAGCAAAAAAAAAACAGCTTTCTGAAAGAATTTTGATAGGAGAATAGAAAAGATTTCAAACTACGTATTCGTTCTGTGATAATAGAGCCTCCAAAACGAAGGAACACACTACAGAAACGAAAAAAAAGACACGGTTTAATTGAGTTTACTCATGAACAGCACTGCAATTTGCAACGCTGCTAATGCTCTCTACATTACGAAAACCTGCCTACATAATTTAGACCCCCTTAAACCCCACTTTTATATAGTAAAACTGGGGTTTACAGGGGTATACATTATTTTTCTTATTTCTGCTCAAAACATAGATTGTGGGTACTCGTTAGAACCGCCTCGACGAGGCGGTTCTAACGAGTACCCACAATGTATGTTTTGAGCAGAAATATGAAAAGTATCAGAATTTTTTATCTGGAAATTTTCCAGTTTTTGGTTGTAAAATTTTCAATATATTTGAATAGGCATGTTTTCGTAATGTAAGTCCGATTTAAGCAATACCATATTTTCATAGCTACTTAAACTAAGCTCATTCATCCAAGAGCACTCGAAAAATAAACATTACACTAAAGTTGAGTACGCGGAGGTTTGTTATGGCATCCACACAGTATTGAACGTAGGCTGTATCAAACTTTATATCATGTTCTGAAAGAATGGATATTCAAAGAAAAAGCAAATAACACACTACAGAAAACAAAAAAAAAAAAATGATTATTGTATAGATCCTTATTATGGTTAGCACTGTATATGCAACGCAGATTGCACCTTCTAGCGTCATCCAATACCAAAAAAGATTAACCACATTGGACCGGACAGTACTACTAAATAAATACTGATTATCACGTAAACTTTAGGGCACTTTTTTTTCAGATCAGATATGCTTATAAAACTAACACAAGAAAAACGTTAGAAAACGTACCTTCGAACATCTGTGCCCAGCAAAGATTCAAATCAGTCTGCGCATTTGCACCGACCGATCAGAAAATTCTCAGGGCGCATTTTGGGTAGCCAAGGGCACAAACTTTCTTCTTGTGGACAACAAAGGCTCTGGTCAGATTGCGCGGATTGCACAGGCTGATTTTAGTCTACATTTGCGCATAAGTCAAGCATTACGTTTTCTTACGTTTAGGCTGACATAACTTTATCACAGATTCTTGCCACAATTTCTCAAAGAAATACATTTTTGGGATGGCTAGATCTAAATTTGGTATTGCACACAAATCTCCTCTGAAAAGGGTTCTGTTTTATGATGAAAGAATTTGCCCCTTGGGGCAAATTCCATCCCTTGAGAATAGATTCCTATTAAGAAGAGATGCAAAAACAGTTGTGACAGAGTCGCCATCCCTGATGTGTATCGATTTTTCTTAAATTCAACATACTAATAGAAACAAGGATTACTTATTGTTTCCTGAAGACTGATATCTTCCCTGCATTTACTCTAAATATTCGGACAAACAGGCCTGAGCAAACAGTGCAGACCCAGATCAAATAGCAGTTTGATCATAATCTACACTATTTGCTATTCCGTGATAACCATTAAGACAAATCATCAGGTACTCAAAAGAAATCAGTCAGATAGGTACGATACTGAGTTCAGATGCCCCAATAGTGAAGATAACTACGGTATGCGCTGTGTGGCGGAAGTTGGCATTGTCATAAAGATGAACGTTTTGTTGACGATTGTGGTCCGACGGGAATTCCATAGGAAGAGAAGGTGTTGCTTTCTGTGTTATTTAGCTCCTTGTCAACGGTTTCAGCCACAAAATTCATATTAACAATATATATGTATCAGGAAACATGAGCAAAATATCTCCAGAGACATCTAAAGCTTCTGGAATGCCTATTTACTTCATCGTTTCTGAGTCTAGTTTAACAAAACGAATATATTTTGGGACGAAGTTCATGTTTATGGATTTAACCAATCAAATATTCTGTATGTTCTGTAGGATCTTTAGGTAACAAAGGAAACACCGAAGAAACTAAAACATAAGTCTCGGTTTTATTCACTCTGTTCATGTCAGTATCGGGTTGAGCAAAACTCTGTTTTCATTACAAGTAACAAGGACTTTCTGGTCCCATGGACGATAAAAAATATTATTTACACTATGATAAAGTATGTGGAGACATTTTACGGTCCCCATACGACATTTGACATCAGCTGCAGTGAAATCAAATAATTGATGTGCAACGCACGAAAAGGGCCCTTATGCAAGTTGCGGACAACGAAGACCCTAATCAAGGCCTTCGTTGCGTTCAAATCTGGGTTTTCGTTGTCCACTTACAGAATGAATGGATACTATAGTGTATGTCGACGAACAGAGAATGTCCAGATCAGACTGCATGGATGCGCACACTTATCTGAACATTCGCTGTTAACATATTGTATAAGGGTCTTTTTCTAACGTTGCGCATTATATGTTCTGTAAAAAAGGGATCTGTTGGAAACAAACAATACACAAAATAAATGAAAACCACAGACTCGGATTTATTGAGTCTATCCATGTGCAGTTTTAGGTTATGGGACGCTAAACACACCCTCTAGCTTCGACTTGAGCATAACTTGTGTTCCGTACAAATGAAATGAGCTTAATTGTCTTATGGACCACCAAGTATAACCTACACTATCATAACATTACGAAAACACGCCTATTCAAATATACTGAAAATTGTACCACCAAAGAATGAAAATTTTCCGATAAAAATTCTGATATTTTATATTTCTTTAAATTTCTGCTCAAAACATTGATTGTGGGCACTCGTTAGAACCACCTTGGCGAGGCGGTTCTAACGAGTACCCATGTAAACCCCAGTTTTACTACATAAAAGTGGGGTTTAAGGGGGTCAAAATTATATAGGCATGTTTTCGTGATGCTTAAATAATCTAACAATTTTAACACTTTTCGTACTTTAAATTATTCAGAAAATCGTATTAGATTGTTAGAATAATTGATATGTTTGTTTTTTTTATTTTGTTTTTTTGTTGTTGTTTTTTGTTTTTTTTTATCGTATGATCGTCTAGTAGGTGAATCTGCCAACACTATATGGGCATGCTTTCATGATAAGTTCGGGGAGACGTATTACGACCGCAACAAGACACTTAACTTCAACTGTAATGAACATAATTATATTCCATTAAAAGAGAACCTTGGAAATAAAAATGGAAACAGAAGACTCTGTTTTATTGCATCTAGTCATGTGCAGTACTGGGTTCTGCAACGCTGTACACACCCTCTAAGCCTCGTCTAGCGTACTCCTATTTCTATACAACAATAAAAGCGCTGCAAGCACTGCTCCATGCCCCGCCACTGCATTTACATCAAGCAAGTGCCATATCTCTGTCAGTATGAAATCAAAGGGAAGGTCCATTAGTATTTCCCTAAATAAAGTTAACATTAATATATGACTAAGATGACTATTTTCAATTTTCAACGGACATAACTATAAAAATAAGTAAACCAGATTTACAATTCTCATTTTCTGCAGATCCCTCATGGTGGTTCACATTTGTGTAAAGTTAACAAGTATACCACAGACATTTTTGTTTTCAATGTTCTAAGACCCATGACTTAACAAAGCAATTAAGCCATACTTATGGTTCTTGTGTTCTACTTATGTTGCTCTAAATATTTGCAAGGCTTCAAGAAAATCTCTGAAATAATTTTAAGTTATCAAAAGGGCACAAGTATACGACTGGGATCACTATTTACAATGTCCGAAGAGCGAAACTCCAAAAGCAGGTAATTCAGAGTTATGGTTATTGTTTTCTGTACATCATATCATGGTAATATACCTTTGCTTAAAATTTCAAGAAAATATCTCAAACAGTTTTCAAGTTACAGAGTAGACACATATTGCAGAAATCACTATTTTCAATGCCAAAGGGCCATAACTTCAAAAGCAGGTTAAGTAGAAGTACGGCTTGTGTGTTTTGCACCTGGTCTCATGATACTTTACATATATATGAAGTTTTATCAAAATATCTTGAACGGTTTCTAACTTAAAGAGCTGACACGAGTACATGGTAGAGACGGCTATTTTCAATATGAATTATGTTCAAAGGTCTATACCTCTAAAAGTAGGTTAACCTTGTGTTCTGCACATCCTCTTATGGTGCTTTACATTTGTGAGAAATTTTATAAAAATATCACAAACAGTTTTCAACTTACAGGGCGGACACAAGTAAATGGTAAGAATGGCTATGTTCAACATTCAAAGGGTTATAGCTCCAAAAGTAGAGTTATGGTTCATGACTTCTGCTCGTTGTCTTATTAAACGTCTAATTTGTGTGAAGTTTCATCAAATATCTGAAACCGGTTTCTAAGTTACAAGGCGGACACTAGTACATGGTAGAAATGGCTGTTTTCAATATTTACGATGTTCAAAGGGCCGTAACTCCAAAGGCAGATTAACTAGAGCTATGATTCATGTGTTCTGCGCGTTGTTTTATGGTGTTTTACATTTGTGAGAGATTTCATGAAAATATCTCAATCGGTTTTTAATTTAGAGAGCGGACATGTATATGGTATAAATGGCTATGTTCAAAGTTCAAAAGGCATTAGCTCCAAACACTGGATAACCAGAGTAATGTTTATGAGTTCTGCACGTTGTCTTATGATGCTTTATATTTATGTGAAGTTACGTGAAAATATCAGGAACGGTATGTTATGGAGCCGACACGAGAACATGATAGAAATGGCTATGTTCAACGCTCAAAGGGCAATAACACCAAAATTAGGTAGACCAGAGTTATGGTTCATGTGTTCTGTACATTCTCTAATGATACTTTACATTGCTGTGAAGTTTCGTGACAATATCTCAAACGATATCAGAGTTATGGAGCGGACATGAAACTATAAAGGGCTGACGGACGGACACTCAAAATTTCGGACGGTATAACATAATACTTCTCCACTTTTTGTGGCGGGGCATAAAATGGGCTCAATGGTCACAAGGATACATGATGAAGTGCGGAGAAGAGTTTTACGGCCGCCACGCGGCATTTAGCATCAGTTGAGTGGTGTCGTGATTTTATTTATTTATTTTTTTTTTTTTTTTTTTTTTTTTTTTTTTTTTTTTTTGTTATTGTTTTAACAGCATGGTTGACCCTGAGGTCAATTCATTAATTTACATGCTTTAAGGGCATACAACAATTATATTAAAGGCTTTTGTTACATATCACTATTCACAAAAACACATGTAATCAATCTAAAGCCTCTCCGAAAACGTTGCGAAATATCGAAACTTCACTCAATAGAGTAAATTACATAGCCGAAGTATGTTTAGTAATTTATCGGGGATAAGAACTAGCAATAACTTGAGAAAATATTTGTCCTAAAGTAACGTAACGTTTCCCTTATGAACGGTATCATGCCGTATGTTGATTTAAGATAACTTCGTATCAGCGTCATTTGGAAACACCGACAGAACAAAGAGTCTGAAGAATAAAATCATATTTTGTGAATATAATATATGATTTTAACACCTTGTGTTCATAACACAGGAATTATTTCCATCGGGACTTGCAAATCTGATAATCAAACTCTTGCTGGCGCACCCGTTTGTGTATTGCATCTGCAACTCTCTCATTATATCATGTAATTTAAATTCATGTACATTATCTCTACATAATTATTTGTATCATTAGTAGTAGCAGTATTGCTGTTTATATTGTAAAAAAGTCACATATTTGCAGACATCTAATGTTTGACAATTTTGTGTGTATACTTACTTGCAAAGAAAAGTACCAAGGACTGTTGACACCTACAACCGCAGCCTTTCAAGGTGTCTTAAGTTGAAAGAAGTGTGGAATCGTAAACATGTGGGCACAAAACACAAACAATTCATGGAGAGTTACTGACGAAGGAAACCACAATAAACGCACCGCCTTGAACAATGCAGCCGCGTTTATTATATAACACCTGATGTTATTACGTGAATTTCTATATAATTTTCTGCAAGTTGTTTGGTAAATACGGGTATCCACTAGAAGGGAGAAAACCTAACTTTGCGCAAGCACGGTAGATGGTGCCGAACTCAAATGATTAGACTTTAACCGGCTATTTATAAATAAAGAGAGACACAGAGAGTAGTTTTAAAGCCGTTATTTTTGTTGATTTTTTTTAGCCAGAAAATAAGATGATATATCATTCAAATTATCTCTGCAGGAGACAATTTGAATGAAATGCCTTTTTTCTGTGAAAACAATAGAGAACATTTATAATTTGCATCAGCAGATTCAGCAAACACAGTGCTACATGTAAATTTTACGAGAATTTATACGAGTGGGGACATGTAATTATTATATAAGTAAGACAAAATCCCGCACGATAAAACTAATAAAGGTCAGAATTAACCCATTTTAGTCTGGAGACCCTCAAAATGGTAATTGGTAAACAGTTCAGACACAGATCAGACGCTGCGGCGTCTGATGAGGGTCTCTACTGTTTGTAAATAGTTTAGCCATTTTTCTCTAGGAATATCCTAACCACTTAGCCTGGCATACAATTGGAATTCGACTCTTCCAAAATACTGTGGGGTGTTTATTCAGTTTAAAATGGATTAAAAAAAAAACCTTCGAACAAAAAAATAGTAAACCGATTAATCCATTATAACTGTCGTTCCGTCCCATAAAAGGTAAACTGGCAAACAGTGTAGACCCAGACCACACGCCGCGTTGTGTTTGTACACTGTTTACATTAAATACAGGGCCCCGTTGTTCAAAGCTAACGATGTCGTTAGTTAATGATTCGTTAAAAATTTAACGAATCGTTAACTAACGACATCGTTAGCTTTGAACCTGCGTCTGATCTGTGTCTGAACTGTTTACCAATTACCATTTTTAGGGTCGCAAAACTACTCACATTTTTTCAGCAAAACATATCAGAATATTGTATATGGAATCCGCTCAAACAGTTAACGAAATGACCCTTAACGAGCTCGTTAAGCTAACGACGCTTTGAACAATATGGCCCAGAAGTTTTTTTATAAAAGATGGCAAAAAAGAGAACCACCCAGACACCTCTTTTATTGGAAAAGGACTTGTCGAAAGAAGTGAAATGGCATTCGGCATAAATGGATTAAGTGATTGTAAAAGAATGTGAAGGTAGCATGAAAATCTTCAATTTAGTTAATAGCCTGATTTAGATTGTCCAATTATATAATATGTAAGTTCGTCTGTCCTTACTGACAATGACCAATCCAATCAAATGCATGAAGTGTTATTATTTGTGTTTTAAGACGGCTGATGAGACCAATCTTAGCTCTAAACTGCCTGTTGCAGATAGCACAAGAGAGGTCTCAGGAAGAAAGCTCTAGTGGTGATGCCTTAGCTCTGGCTTTCCGCTGCGCACGTTTCTGCTCGGCTTCACTGAATCATTTTGCTTCGTATTCGCCAGCACCCCTTTTTATGAGGCCTCGCCACTTATACAATGATAAATGGATACACTCGACTAGATATACTCATATTTTCACTAGATATACTCATATAGCTATTATATACTCTAAACACAATTAATGTCTGGCTTTAAAACCTCAATCTTTTTTTGAGGACCTTTCCAAAAACGTATATATTATGGAAATTTAGACATGGCTTCTAATGCTTATTAAAACATGATTATTTATCATAGTTTTTTCACCTAATGTTCATAATAAACAAAACTATTCCCTAAACTCCTAATACAAAAATTCAACATTTGTGTGCTACAAATTCAACCATGTCATTTTAAAAACGATCAAACTTGGTTTAAATGGGTCATATGATGAGCAGGATCTTACAAGAGTGGTCATTTCATGTGAACTTTTATGAAACGCTGAAGCTCGTTTCATAAATTTAATATGAAATGACCACTCGTGTATGATCCTTTATCTATCAAATGACGTCGCTGCTATCCAGTGGACAGCGTCATATCATTAATAGAGGATCTTACATGAGTGGTCATTCAATATGAAATTTATTAAATGGGTTTAGGTAATTTCGGTATTTAGCGAGCCTTTCGTCGTTTCGTAAACTTCATATTAAATGACCACGAATGTAAGACTCTGTTTATTTATGACTATTCCGATGACAAAAATGAATTTCATAAAATATATTAAGATAACGGCTTTCCATAGATAAACGTAACAACTCACTACCATGGTTCCAATAGTACTACGCAACACAAAATACTTCGCATACTATTCGATTACCGAAAATAACTAGAAACAAGATAAATAAGCTATTTGCTACTTTATAAAACTGTAGGAAATAATGATGACTTCATCTGAGCTAGCAAATGTATCATTAGCAAATATATCATTAGAATAAATCAATTTAAAAATATTCCCTTTAACGTCACTCTACGAGTCAATACGTTAGTAGGGAAATCCCCCGCTGTCAGTTCTCATATTTACAGATCACTGACCTTGATCAGTACAGTTTATACGGTGGCTGGCACACCCAAGTAAATGACATATTTTCAAAATTATAAAACATTTTCACTGTAGTTTGGATTTGAATTTGAGGCATTTATTGTCAGATCGATGTTATCCTCCCAATCCTTTTCTGGAGGCGATGAAAAGTTTTCATTGACTGTTTGACGACATCGATATTTATAGTGCCTCCAAATATGTTGTCGGAAAACATTGAATTTAAACCACCATGAACCTTTCTGGTAGCAGTGTTATTCACAGTGTTATTGTGTTGTGGTTTTCCCTTCCATCGATCTGAACTCTGTCGTCCATCTCCAAACTGAAGGCAGGGTCTGTTTCAAAAGTGAAAGTTGTATCGGCGAAAGAGGACACCATCTTGGTTGCTATCAATAAGCGGAGTGATACGAATATTAATGAGGGTCATTAGGCTAACGAATGGAGAGCCTTGCAGGTGTTGTTAAATGTGTGGTCTTATGATTTTTATGACCTAGGTTATTTCATTGAATAACTTGACGGTCATGTGATAAAAATAATATCATCACACATTACATAATGCTTGGTTACTGGCGCATATATAACGTTATGCCGCCAACTGTGACAACGTCATGTTTTCTGTTGGAAACCTGTTCAGCCTTTATCGCCTTTAAATACCGTTTAAGTCATATAATAAAACCAGGCCCAGTTGTTCAAAGCGTCGTTAGCTTAACGAGCTCGTTAAGGGTCATTTCGTTAAGTGTTTTAGTGGAGTCAATATACAATATTCTGATATTTTTTGCTGAAAAAAATGTGAGTAGCTTTTGCACTGCAAAAGCTACTCACATTTTTTCAGCAAAAAATTTCAGCATATTTGCGTATCGCTCGATGTAAATTTTAACGAATCGTTAACTAACGACGTCGTTAGCTTTGAACAACTGGGCCCAGATCTTACAGCTTTGGTCATTTCATGTTAAATTTATAAAATTCGCTGAAGTTTCGTTTCATAAATTTCGTATGAAGTGATCCCAAAGGTTGGATCCTCTGTCTACCAATTCGTTAATTGCTTGATATTGTATGGTTTACATGATATGTATAATGTTTCTTTGAGGGCCTCAGAGAAAACCGGCTCGTCCAACTGATTCACCTTCGTTTAATGAAGTACGTACTAATTTCAAATAGGAATGCATCTTTTTTTTTAAAATGTCTTTCATCAATGTTATATTTAGAGGTCATATGATTAAGAATTAGACTGTGTTTAGCGTTAATCAATATCTGAGTAACTCCAGCTAAGCTAAAAGACATAAAAACCATTTGGATTCAAGAAATGACTTCATATACATGTACATAATATGTTATTTTAATGCATGCGTAACGGACAATTTTCTCTTCTATTTTCAGTTTGAGCACTGTTTTCCTCTTAATGGCAGAAGACAGCCCGAAGTAACAAGTTTGGTATACTTCGACTAGGACAAGTATCTCCGGGTCCTCCGAATGAAATTCATGCAGATCTGCTATACAGTAGTTTATACAGCAAGCTTTCGTTTAGTAACAAATATAGCTGTATATCTTACCGGTCCTAGGGTTAATAAAATTTACAAACTGGGCCCTTAATTATGAGATGTAAAGCTAGTGCTGGAAGGTGAATGAAATTGGTTTGGCAAATGACTATCCACAACAATTGGGTGTCCAAGACTAATTGTTACTCTGCAGATGGCGATGAACGGGGTCCCACTAGGATCTTCTAAGCGATCTGACCCTGATGACAACACAAAGTAGGATTGCAGATAAGCAATACTGCTGCACATTATACCAACATCTGTATGAGCTGTGTCACAACATTTCCTACAAGACTGCATGTGCGCCCAACGTAGACTCGGGTCAGCCTTGGCATCAGTACAGTCTTTGCTGCTCAACTGAAGACATTTTTGGTCCTTGTCTATCCACAATGCGCTCTGTGAAGACTGATCAGACTATGCGGATGCGCAAGCCGATCTGTCTACGCTGGGTGCACATGCAGTCTTGTACATGCAGGTAATGATGTGCCCCTGCTCATATTCGTATTTATCCATAAATAGTCCAATCATTTCTGGCATATGTAAGTGTTTATACATATACATATATATTTTGTACCAGTTATTATGAGTACGACCAGGGTTTAATCAATACGGGCTCAAACGTGACGGATATATACTTTTATGTTGAAGGCTAGGCAAGAATGTGATCTAAATTTTTATTTCAAATCGCATGAACGGTCAGATTATTTTCAATTAAACAGGAGTCTGAAATGTTTTCTCTGTAAGACATTTCACAATATTTTTTTCATTCTTCGTCGATCAGCGCTGTAGCCTTAGGTATTAGTTTCAAAACGAGCATCGTCACTACTTCAATAATTATTAGTTGAAGACATTTGTAACCTTTATGTAACACTTTATGAAGGAAAGGCATACTTTGTTTAAACCTTCTGAATTCAAATACTAGGACAAAACAAAATACGAAACATGCACTAAAATTCTTTCAGTTTACGTGCCAAAATTTAGCTTTTATGGCAAAAAGTCGCCTGACATGGTGCAGTTGTTAAATTGTTAAACACCTGACATGGTGCTGTAATAAGGCTTACATGGAAATAATATGCAAAAAAAAAATCTCTTGACATGGCACAATTGCTACACCTAACATGGTTATAGTAATAAGCCTAACATGACAAATAATCGTCTGACACAGCACAATTGTTAAACACCTAAAATGGTGCAGTAAAACACTTACATGTATTTGATACTTTAATTAGCATGACATGGCTTGAAACATCAAGAGTTGGTGCAATCTCAATCACCCAATATGATACAGTTACAGGCCTAACGTGGTAAATAAAAAAAATAATAATAAATAAATTTAAAAAAAAAAAGATCATCTGATAATTCGCTATTACAAGTATGGTGCAGTAATAAATATAATATAGTAAAAAGTCATGAGAATATTAACCATTTATATATTTAGCCTTAGGCTCAGAAATGATAGAAATTTATATATTTGAAATTACCAATAATTTTATTTTTCATTACGAAGGAGGTAGCTTATGATTTGGATATTTGGGGCTATCTCCTGACTGTGTCAGTCGATGTGGGCAAATTCACAAATAATTAACCATTATTAGTTCTTCTAAGCCCAAATATGTCTGGTAAATCATTTGTAAATCATATATGCTGCCTTCAAATCGGCTTCTTCAAATGCTAAAGGCTTGTCTCTCATCAAGCAGAATCTCAAGAATGGCTATCAGGCATGACATATTGTCTCCAATTATTATTTGGCCCTTTCTGAGATTCTGCCCATTGAAGAAGCCGAGATCAATGGGCTAGCCCCTGATAGCCAACTTCATAGTTTATTATGAACATTTATGGTACATAGTAATGATATTAGTCTTAGTTTTGTGGATCTTTGATATTACATTTTATTGTCTAGTTTTAGCATAAGGATGTACAATATAATATAAACTGATCACTTTGTTATGTCATATATGTATGTATTCCCATAAATGTAGTTATAGAAAATCATAGTTTATAAATTTCCCCCTTTTGGGTGGCGGGGTGTACAGACAGCCCACAGTCTACTTATTCTTCTTTGCATGGAATTCATTAATGCATCGATCTGCCTCACTGGAATGTTGTTTCGTTCTTCTAACAATACATTTCGCAACCAATCGAGAATGATAGGGGTATTCCGGCGCCACCATACCCTCGTGTCCTTTCTGTCACACAGATGCTCAATCGGGTACAAATCTGGACTACATGGTGACCAGTCGAGTAGGATAATGTTATGTAAAGCCACAAAGTTATGACAAACGCTGGCTACGTGGGGCCTGCATTATCATGCTTTAAAATCAATTGACGTTGCTGCACAGGAGTTACTGCTACGGGTTGTTATATTGCCCGCTGTCACAATCAACTGTGGTTTTCCACTAGCTCATCGGAAATCGTCTTGGCGCATGTGCCGTCAACAACGTCATTAACCCGCGGTATGCGACAAGAACCGTTATAGCATATGCGAACAGCAAAGGATTAGGAGTCTCGACAGAAGGCACGTAGGCATGGCGAAAGGGGCAACGCCAGCCAAAAAACTACCCATATGGCCTTGCTCAGGGGCAGAGCATGCTCATTGGAAAATGAATTTCACGAAATTCCAAACAGCCTTTTTCTCACGACCCGGCCCAATCAATTATTGGAATAGGAAATCGTTATAGAAACATGTCTATGTAATGTAAACCCACATGCTTCTCCGTATTATATAGTGAAAACAGACATTTGCAGTGATATACATTGTTAGAAAGAATTTCAGTATTTGAATTTTTTTCCTAACTATTCCCAGCGGTCACACAACCTTGCAACAATATGATTTAACGTTGATTCAACGTTTTGACGTTTTGATGAATGCTGGGTTTATTATAAGTATTTCAAGAAACCATTTTGCTGCATAAATCTGCCATTCCAGAAGGACATTTCCATCAGAATGTTTTCTTTCCTCCATAAAAGCGTCTACTCTAAAAGGAACGAATATGCTGCCCCTGGAAGCAAATTCGTTCCTTGGAGAGTAGAGATCTTTGAGAAGGAGCTTGCTATACAGGAATGCAAACAGGAAGTCACAGAAATGATCTCCCTTGTAACAAAAAGGCGTCTTATCTACCAAGAGTATCCAGTTGCCCTTATTTTTGATCAGTTACAAAATCTTCCTATTTATTATATTGTGCAAAATCCATGTCCTACATAGCTCTAGAGCTCTAGATAAGTAATATCCAGATACTTTTTTTATTATTTCATCAGAAAATAAGTCATTAAGAAAATATGCCTATTCAAATATACTGAAAATATTACCACCAAAAAATGAAAATTTTCAGATAAACAATTTTGATATTTTTCATATTTCTGCTCAAAACATAGGTTTGGGTACTCGTTAGAACCGCCTCGCCGACATACCCACAATCTATGTTTTTGAACAGAAATAAGAAAAATAATGTATACCCCTGTAAACCTCAGTTTTACTATGTAAAAGTGGGCTTTATGGGGGTCAAAATTATATAGGAATGTTTTCGGGATTGTTGTTTGGATTCATTAGAAACGTCTCTGTGATGTGTTTCTACTGAATACCCGAAGCATATGTTGTTGTTGTTGTTTTTTTTTGTTTTATTTATTTATTTATTTTTATTTTTTTTTTTTTTTTTTTTTTTTTTTTGAGGGGGGTGGGGTGGTTATCATTTTTTGTATTTTAATTTTTATTTTACTTTTTTTCATTTCCGTTTTTGTGGAGAAATAAGAAAAAAAGAATGAAACTTTTAGTTGAAGCAGTTCCATTATCTAGACAGATGAACTTTACATTTACATGTAACATAGTTATATTAGTGCAGTGCTAAGGCAAATAAGCACATTATTTGCTACTAGAACTGCTTGTGTTCCCAAATGGGAGATAGTAGTCAGTTAACTCCCCTGAGTACTATCTGTAAACAACCAGGTCAAGTCATTTGGTTTCCTCTGTTTTTTATCATTAGCATCTCAATTAAGCATAGCTTCCTTTGTCTGGAGAAATCTAATTTAATTAAGGTCATATGCCAATAAAGCTTCCAAAATATCAAAAAGAAACATTTTTTGTGCAATATAATATATAATATCAATACTTTTGTGTGGATATGGAAAAAATAAAGTTAAAAATTATTTAAATTCAACTGAGGACCCATGAAAAAATCAGAGTATTCCAATTAGAAGGACCTTGTTAGTAGTTGGTCTACCTTGCGCTTTATCTGGAAAGGGAGATAATAGGAAAACTACTGCTATCTCTCATTACGTTGACTTTTTAACGTAATATAAGTTTCATAATCAAGTACTGCAAACTAGCACAGATGTACCGATGCAAGTACTATTGCATAGCGCTAAGAAGTCCATTAGCACCGGTAGCATCCAAATGATTGTAACATAAAGATACTAAATTTGGTGAGCTGGATGCACGTGTTATTTACTGTTGTTAACCCTTAGCATGCTGAATAAATTAAGATGCCACGCCCACTTCTAACCTTCTGACAGTCAGATTACTTGATCCATGTGTTGATACAAATTCACATATTTAATTACAAACATTGCAGGTAACAATAACAAAAATTGCAGATCCAGATCAGCCCTCTGATCTGAATCTAGACTGCAAAGGCAGGGCAAATCTGGGTTCAGCAACACCAGGGTTAAACCTGAACTCTAAATGTTAAAAAAGTAAAACTTTCAGATGAAAAAATAAAATGTCTTTAAGAATTGCATTTGGAGCAATGAACACATTCACAAGAATGGCAAATTGCTGAAATGTCGGAAGTTTCCTGATAAGAGTAGCTACTTTCAGCAGCCATGTCTCATCTGTGGCTCTCATGAGCTATTCAAAACTCACGGAATTGGCTCGATGATCATAAAGGGCCAGAAATATACATTGCACTATAATGAGGTATGAACAAATAGATTTTATAAAGAACGACCCGTGAGAATAATGAACACGCACAATAGAATGAATAAATGTCGAAGTTTGTTATGCAAGACCAGCTCATTTCGGCCAATTAGGTATACCTAGTTTCGGTCAATTAGACCTCATCAGTGACACTCATAAGTTTTTAACAATCCCGGAATGAGCTAAGTAAACACAAAAGACCAGAATATATAAACTACAATTTAGAGAAAAAAAAAATACTGAAATGTAGAGGAATGCTTGCAAAGAATGACTTCTCGAAACAGAAGGTCATCTTTGTTTTACAGCAGTCTGCTCTTTTTTTAAATTTCACGGTGGGAATCAATTAAGGTTCATACCAGTACGAAAGTATTACTAAACTTATAAAATTTCTGTTATTAGCACTGAGGTATTGTCTCTCTTTCTTTTTGCAATTGAAAAAAAAAACTCTTATACAAATTATTTTTTTAAAGTGTAGGTGTTGTTTGTAATACCCTGGGCTATACTTCCGCTCAGTGCTTATGTGAAAGACAATTTATTTTCAAAATCATTCATGAACTCACCTTGAAATTCACATGATGGCTAAACGGAATAGCTGCTGTGTTCAAATGAAGTTGATAAGCTATTCTACCGGCTCTAAATAATTTGTATGGCTTCGCATTACGAAAACAGCCTATTCAAATATATTGAAAATTTTACAACCAAAAAAGGAAAATTTTCAGATAAAAAAATCTGATATTTTTCATGTTTCTGCTCAAAACATAGATTGTGGGTACTCGTTAGAACCGCCTCATCGAGGCGGTTCTAACGAGTACCCACAATCGATGTTTTTGAGCTGAAATAAGAAAAATAATGTATACCCCTGTAGACCCCATTTTCACTGTATAAAAGTGGGGTTTAAGTGGGTCAAAACTATATAGGCGTGTTTTCGTGATGGATTTGTTGCCGCTTATTTTTTTGATGATCTATAACAACACTGCAGTTGTATTATCGGTCAAGTTTGTAGTTAGGTATAAAATTGTTCATTCAATTCCTGTTCAGACTTATTTTAGGTGCTGATAGTCTCGTTTTTACATTGATTTGCCTAGATGTCGAAGCTGTTCTTACATTTTGCAAAGAAAGATCTGCAGCATGAATTGCCAATTTCTTAGGTCCGGTTTGTTTCCATACACGGACGTTTTGTGCATGCGTAACCGATTTATGCTGAGTGGACTCAAGTGGGGGCGGGGGTCGGGCATCTGTGTACTTTGGACACATTTCAAGTTAACAAAGAATCCAAAAATAATGAGAAATATAACGTATTTTGCCTGCAACGTCAGTAGTCTTAAACTATGAGATTAAGAAACTCAATTTTTTGTTCTCTAGTAAGTGATTTTCAACAAAGAATCCAAAAATTATGAGAAATATAAGGCCCTTTGCCTGCAAGGCCTGTAACTCTTAAACCATAAGACTAAGAAACTCAGTTTTGTGTTCCCTAGTAAGCGATTTTCAACAAAACAAAATGTAAAAATCATGATAAAAAATAAAGCGTGCATCCAGAGTATAAGTAAGGGAGATAACTCCAGACGGACAGATGGCCGGACAGACGGACGCTCAGGTACCTTTGCCTTTGCTCTGCACTTCCTCTGATGGCCATCTATCAGTGTATCAAAGTATAGAGATATGCTCCGGACAGGCTTCAAAAAATTAGAAAGGAAGTAACTCCGTAAATTTTGGTGACAGGGTTATGGTTCTTGCATTCTGCAATTTCCCTTATGGCCCTCTATCGGTGTATCAAGTTTCATTTATTTATCTTCAATACTTTTAGAGATATGCTCCGGACAAGCTTACTATTGCAAAAATTAGAAAGGAAATAACTCTGTAATTACTTATGATAGAGTTACGGATTTTGGATTCTGCACTTGTTCTGATAGCTGTCTATCACTGTATAAAGATTCATTTAATCCCCTTGTATACGTTCAGAGATATGCTCCGGACAAGCTTTTTACTGCAAAAATTAAGAAGGGAAGTAACTTCGTATATACTTGTGACGGGGTTATGGTTCTTGCATTCTGCAATTTCCCACATGGCCCTCTGTCCGTGTATTATGTTTCATTCAATTATCTTCAATACCTTTAGAGATATGCTTCGGACAAAAGTGTGACGGACGGACGGAGGGATGGCCGGACGGACGGACAAACGGACGGACCAAGCGGCGACTATATGCTCTCCCTTCGGGAAGCATAAATACAAAGGTAATTCTTTCATAGTCATTAATTATGGAGTTATGAGGCCTTACTTAAAAACAGCATTTCCAGTCATAACTCGCTATGTATAAAACAAATATCATTTTACTTTTCATAAATGTCTTGCACAAATGTCTGTGAGTAAAAGCCACAACGTAATTTAATTCGAAATTACCATTAAAAGACGTCAAGCTGAATTTGAATTTCTTTCCGTCTCAAATTATCTCCCTTTGAATGAAAAATATTGGGATTTTAAAAGGTCTATATCTGAAGTGGCGTTTGTCGTTTTCAATTGAATTTTTCGAAAAAGTGTTGCTTGACTTAGCCTACTTGTACCACATACTGATGAAATCTCCTAAATTTGTTTATTAAACAGAACAATGTCAATATACTAATGTCCCATAGAAATTCAGTGCATACCGCCAGGAGAGGAACGAAAATGTCAAAAAACGTCATGTCGTTTGTATATTAATTTGACAGTGCGTTATGCATTTAAAGTTGAAACATGTCCTTACAGCATTTTCATCCTTTTGTAGACTGAATGCAATACAAATGCATGAATGTAAGTTTTTTGTCCAAAATGCACTTTTAAAGTGAAGCTACTCATACGCAAATGTTGATTTCGACCCCTTATTCGTTTTCATAAATGCCATTTCCTTGCTCTTTGATAAAATTTCCAAAATAGTGTTGCAAATTATGCGTAAATGATTGTTCTTAACTATGATAGCAATGTTCTATGTACATATGTAAAATTTCGGTGACATTTAAAAAAAAGTTACCTGTATACTTATTTTTGCCTCTCAGTATACATTATCCATATGCCGTATTTACCTTACATATTGTGGCAGACATGCCTTGGTAATCAGTGAAGTAAATAAGTAAACTCAGGAACTGATAAAATCAGATCCAAATCAAGTTCCCAACATCTAAGGAAAAGACAGAAAAATAAAATTAAATAGCCACAAAAAAGTACAGATGGCAACCCTTTCCCTAAAAAGGTGGCAACCCAAACTTAACTAAATCTCTCCGTCTCTCTGTCTTTCTCTCTCTCTCTGTCTCTGTCTCTCTCTCTCTCTCTCTCTCTCTCTCTCTCTCTCTCTGTTATGAAACGTGTTATCTTTAAATTACGCAGACTATATTTCGTTAACAAATACTTGATCTCTGTATCCTTACTGGGAAACCGTGCCTGAGTAGGGAAACGAGCCCGTGACTTTTTCTTTCTAAACTGGGAATACAGCACATAATGATGTTAATAATGAAATTCAGAGCCCAGTTGTTCAAAGCTAACAATGTCGTTAGTTAACGATTCGTTAAAATTTACATCGAGTGATACACAAATATTCTGAAATTTTTTGCTGAAAAAATGTGAGTAGCTTTTGCATTGCAAAAGCTACTCACATTTTTTCAGCAAAAAATATCAGAATATTGTATATTGAATCCGCTAAAATAGTTAACGAAATGACCCTTAACGAGCTCGTTAAGCTAACGACGCTTTGAACAACTGGGTCCTGATATTATAAACTTAACAAGCTGTGACAGAGTTCGGTTTCTATCTTAACTATATAAACACAACATCGTTGCATGTAAAAATCAGTGGAAAGCAGTTTCAAGCGTATTCCCAGTCAGCATTCTACGTAAATCTATATCGGGCCGTCATCGGCCCGTCAGAGTAGCTGACGGGCCGATGACGGCCCGATGTAGATTTACGTAGAATGCTAGCTGGGTTTGTATATATTTTTTTTCTTTTTTCTGTTTTGGCTGGTTTGTTTCTATACATTTCGTTCTGAAGTTTTATACTTATCTGTAAACGTTCGTACACGTTGACTGAAATACAAAAAGTAAGAGAAAATAGGGGGAATGCCATTACTCTGTTCTTAGTAGCAGACGAAGGGTTAATAATCTTCGTTATCAAGTTTTTTTGTTTGTTTTTTTTTTTTTTTTTTTTTTTTTGTTGTTGTTGTTGTTGTTGTTGTTTTTTTCGTACGGTGAATTTAGAGCTTGTTTACATGTAACATTCGTACTGACGTAACCCGTAACTTTAGACCTACACATCACAACATGAAAAGGACCACTTCACATCAATTTTCTTCATTGCTTCCCTGTTATTTGAACCAGCGATGAAAAGCCTACTAAATGGCATGTGCGCCCAGCGAAAACTCAGATCAGCCTTGGCATCCGCCGAGTCTGATTAGAGTCTTCGCTGTCCGTATGAAAAAAGCTTGGATCCCTAGCTACTTATTGAGCGCACAGGGAAGACTCTGAGGATCCAAGCTTTTTTCATGCGTACAGCGAATACTGGGCGAATGCCCAGGCTGATCTGTCTTCGCTTGGCGCGAATGCCAATTTGTAGGTTTTGTCATGCGCTGGCTCGGATGTCATAATGTACCAAATACATCTTACATATTCGGCCATCTTCACGCCTTTACAACACTTGTTCTAAAACTTGAAAAAAAAAAAAAGAAAAAAAAAACTTTTTCTTAGATTTCAAAATTGCTGGACGAGTAACAGTGTAAAATCTGATCAGACGCCATACTGTTCGCCCGTCCGTCCGAATATCTCGTATGCATGTAAATACAGCAGAATCATGACCGTTGTTCCCTATTATGATTATAATCTGTGTAAAAATCGTTTTGTTGAAAAACGATTTTGTCTAAATACAAAAATCATCAAAAAATATGTTTCATGTATTTAGATTTCAAAAGACTGATACGGATATGCGAACTACCCCCAGCGGGCACATGACCTTTATACAACGTCGCAGTAAGGTCACATCAACGTCATGATTTTGACCGACGTTAATGTGACGTTGTATTAACGGCATGTGGCCCGCTGGGAAGTTGTTATGCAATTTATAGGTATGCTCTTTGTCCTTACATCAAATTGCGTCTAGTTCTACAGGGAAAAAAATCTTTGGCAAAATGTTTATCCATTGCAGAAACATGTATAATCCAAAGGTATTTTTTATAGATTTTAAGCACGTGCATCTGCTCAGCCTTATCACAGCCTTAAGAACACTTCAACTATTTTCATATTTTCTGTTTGTCCTTTTTAAATTTATAGAATATACTATTACAGCGGGTGATAGTATAGGTTGGGTGACCTTTAAACGTATTTTTATACAATGAGCCAGCGCACGAGAAAAACCTACAATACGTTATTTGCGACCAGCGAAGACTCAGATTAGCCTGTGCATTCGTGCAGTCTGATCAGAGTCTTTGCTGATCGCATGTGCCTTCTACAGCCTTCAGGTTATCTAAAGAAGGATACAATAGACCCCTAGCCATACTGGGTGGATGTATCTGAGTATTTACTTGTTACACTGGTCTTATTGTAGGTTTAGTCGTGCGCTAATGAAATTAGACAGGAAAAAAGCACCGCCTTCCTTAGGCACCGACCCAGCTAGCATTCTTTATAAATCTACAGCGGGCCGTTATCGGCCCGTCAGCTACCCTGACGGGCCGATAACGGCCCGCTATAGATTTATGTAGAATGCTTACTGGGGAAAGAGGAAGAGGAATAAATAATGACAAGACACAACGACACAGTTGCAATAACTGGTACATGTATAAAAAAAAATAAGCAAGTGCTTGTCATAGAACGAATTGGAAGGGTCAGCAGAGATACATGTAACTATGAGGGTGTACTTAAACCAGTTTTACAGGCTCACACTCCCGCCCTTAATTCTGATACATTAAAAATGCAAATACCGTATTCGACCTAATTACCGCACTGTGCGTTTAGGTTTTGCAAAATTACCGGGAACACTCAGTTGTGGTAAAATATGATTTTATCTACTGATGGTACACAATAAAAAAGATCAGGAAAGGACTTATTTGATAATGATTATGCGATTTTGTTTCTGATCATTACGAAAACACGCCTATTCAAATATACTGAAAACTTTACCATCAAAAAAATGAAAATTTTCAGAAGAAAAATTCCGATATTTTTCACATTTCTGCTCAAAACATAGATTGTGGGTACTCGTTAGAACCGCCTCGGCGAGGCGGTTCTAACGAGTACCCACAATCTATGTTTTTGAGCAGAAATAAGAAAAATAATGTATACCCCTGTAAACCCCAGTTTTACTAAATAAAAGTGGGGTTTAAGGGGGTCAAAATTATATAGGCGTGTTTTCGTGATGTTTTCTTTATAAAGGCAAATGTTGTGGGTACTCATTTGAATTGCATCGACAAGTCGATGCAATTCAAATGAGTACCCACAATATATGTCTTTATGAAGTAGACAAAAAGTACACTGTGTGTAATCTGAAGACTACGGAATTGCTTGACTGTGCGCTTATAGGAGTATGTGTTCAGTCCGCGTCCGGTCCTCCACCTCACCGGTGAAACATCGCACGAAGAACAAATAATCACACAATTGAAATGAAACAAAGTAGAGGGGTCAATGGCAGTTTTTAACCTAAAGCAAAAGCAAACCACAAGTTAGGACCGACCACAGCAACAATCAGGCCCCGACGGTATGAATATTTTCTCATGCTCAACTCAGCTGAGCATAAATTTTGTCCTCCTAATAAATCTTAAATTACTAACAATTGCAAATTCTTTCTTTCTAAACATAGCTTAGCATGAAAAATTCTCTGCAAAAAAAAAAAATATTAGCAGAGAAAATTTCATGCTAAGCTGGGTTGAGCGTGAAAAAAAGTTTTAAAACTTCGGGGCCAGGGCTGTGGAAATACCATGCCCGACTTGTCCAACTTGTCTCATTTCCCTGAGGACAAATAAGAAATTCAATATACTTGTTCTGGGACAAGGACTTTGTAGCTCTAGCTAAGAAGAGTATTCAGATTATGAGTTATATATTCTATGAGATATATACCATTAAGAAAACATGTCTATTCAAATGTACTGAATTTTTTACCACCAAAAAATGAACATTTTCAGATAAAAATTCTGATATTTTTCATATTTCTGCTCAAAATATAGATTGTGGTACTCGTTAGAACCGTCTCGGCGAGCGGTTCTAATGAGTACCCACAATCTATGTTTTTCAGCAGAATTAAGAAAAATAATGTATACTCCTGTAAGCCCCAGTTTTACTATATAAAAGCGGGGTTTAAGGGAGTCAAAATTGTATAGGCATGTTTTCTTGATGCCGAGGTGCTTCTCACGAGTACCCTCGACCCACGGCATCACCAGTTTACATGTTATTGCTGTTACTAACGAAATGAATCCGACACAATCTTGGTAATGTTACACTGAACAACAAAATCACCATTCACATTACGAAAACTCGGCTATTCAAATATATTGAAAATTTCACCACCAAAATAAATGAAAATTTTCAGATAAAAAATTCTGATATTTTTTTCCTATTTCTGCTCAAAACAAAGATTCTGGGTACTCGTTAGAACCGCCTCAGCAAGGCGGTTCTAACGATTACCCATAATCTACGTTTTTGAGCAGAAATAAATAAGAAAAATAATGTATACCCCTGTAAACCCCAGTTATACTATATAAAAATGGGGTTTAAGGGGGTCAAAATTATATAGGTATGTTTTCGTGATGGGTCTGTTTGACTTATAATGGGGATAGTAGATTGAAACAAACGTTCAATTATATTTAGCTCAAAGGAAGAAAATTGTGATAGAAGCAAAATATTCCGAAGTTGGGAAATACAGAATGTATCAACTCCCACCCTAACATTTACGATTAAATAATTATTGTCTAATAATGATGCTTACAATGACAGAAATTTTCAGCGTCGAAGGCATATACATGAATTGGGTCTGAGTAGAAGTGAAGAGACGACGACGACAGGTATTAACTGTATGGAAATGTGTCAATCAACCCAAAGAGAATCTCTAAAACACTGTTTGCAGTGCTGTCGAGATACGTTTTTGCATAATTATTCGTGTGCGGTAGGATGCAATCACACGTGGTTGTTTACAGACCGGACACGCATTTACGGAAAAGAAAAAGGAAATAGGAATAAAGTGTGAAACTACATAGGTTCATTACGAAAACACGCCTATCCAGATATATTGAAAATTTCACCACCAAAACTAAAAGCTTTCAGATAAAAGATTCTGATATTTTTTCTTATTTCTGCCCAAAACATAGATTGTGGGTACTTGTTAGAACCGCCTCGGCGAGGCGGTTCTAACGAGTACCCACAATCTATGTTTTTGAGCAGAAATAAGAAAAATAATGAATACCCCAGTAAACGCCAGTTTTACTATATAAAAGTGGGGTTTAAGGGGATCAATATTATATAGGTATGTTTTCGTGATGGCATTGTTATTGTATGGCGTATAAGCTAACAGACAGCTATTCGAGAATACTACTGAAATGAAATGCACCACACCATGCTCTCCGGGGCAAATTTTAAAGCGGAAGTCTGCGATCTGGTCAAGCCTTTTGCCATCGGCGTAAGCCATATGGAAACCCCTGAAAGATTGCGCTGCATTTTTTAGGCGAATACCAGTTTTGTAGGGCGGATATTGCTGCCTGGTATTCGCTAGTTTTTTGTTTTTTTTTTTTCTAGTTTTCAAAAATGTAGACTATATTTAAAGAAAGAACTTGGTGCCAAGTTCATTCTTTACAGGGTAGTTCCAGATGAGAAGAGACACGTATTTCAGTTAGTTTCTCGCATTTCCTTGTGGGCATTTTTGCGTACTATGTGGGCTAAGCCAAATATTTGATATGCAGGCTGATCGAAGTCGTCGATGTTCGCAAATATCTTGAATACCCATATTCCTCGACACTTTATTGTTGCTGTTTTTTTATGTTGCGTAATGGCCTTAGCTGACACCAACGCAATGTGCATATCTTCATAACCGATGTACCACCATAAAAATAGACAGTATAGAAATTGTAGAAACAAGCAATCCCGTTTGTAGCAACAAACATGCTGCAAATAGTTACCTTTGTTACGAATAGGGAATAAGCTGGTGAATTACTTGACACAGTTTAATATCAATAGTGCTATAATTACTGTTAACAGATTTAAGTGCTCTGTAAACAAAAACGTCATTGATCTATTTGTAGAAGCTTTCACAGAAACCGTGTGTCAAACAAAATACCTTAAAAACGAATCAAACAACTATCTGTCATGGTTTAAAGTTTTTGAGTCGCAACATGAGAAAAGGCCATTATCACATGTACGGACAAGGAGAGCCTAGGTCAGTATCTTCTTTGGCCGCTTACTGAATCGTTGTGAGCTTTGACAGACGGAATTATTGTTTTCATTTATTGACTAAATTTTCTGGGAATTTACCCTGCTAGCATTCTACATAAATCTATAGCGGGCCGTTATCGGCCCGTCAGCTACCCTGACGGGCCGATAACGGCCCGCTATAGATTTATGTAGAATGCTTACTGGGTATTTATCAACAACTTCATATGGTGTTAAGAGTCCTGTGGCGGCCGCATAATGTCTCCTCATATTTCATCATAGTGTAAATGATACCTTTTTGTCTTCTAATATCAATGGGCCTATTTTAAATTGTTTGAAAATAGAATATCGCTCAAGCCAGTGCAAGGAGGCGAGAGCAGGGTTACAATTTACATTTAATCTACCGTTCATGAAACATGCCAAACAAAAATGTGTTATTTACTTTTAAAAATTTCCTTTTCTCAGAATATTCCAATATTGCTAAATACAGATGACCTGATAACACTGCAATAAACGGATAGCTGACATGGGCCTTCGCGGATGTCATAATGTACATTTCCGTACGTTGCAGCTATTTAAATGTTAGAAAACTTAAAACTGAAATTAACCACCCCCACCCCGCTCCCGCACCCCCGACCCCCATCCACCCAACCCCCTCCGGTGATTTCTAAATACCAGACTTTCATACAGGTCCTGATAGCAGGGATCCACTCCAGATGTTTTCGCATTTGCTTTTTGTTCGGCCAAAATAGTGTTGAATAAAATTCCCATAGTGTGCAGATGTGCCTATTCAAATATACTGAATATTCAAATATACTGAAAATTTTACCACCAAAAAATGAAAAGTTTCAGATAATTTTTTTTTTATATTTTTCATATTTCTGCTCAAAACATAGATTGTGGGTACTCGTTAGAACCGCCTCGCCGAGGCGGTTCTAACGAGTACCCAAAATCTATGTTTAGAGCAGAAATAAGAAAAATAATGTATACCCTTGTAAACCCCAGTTTTACTATATAAAAGTGGGGTTTAAGGGGGTCAAAATTATATAGGCATGTTTTCGTGATGATTGTCTTTGACTTTCGTTCTCATTGAATGGGAAACGTGTTGTTTAACCATAACGAGCCTCACTTAATGACTTGACAGCACGTGCTGGGTTTCAAGCATTAAGGTCTGAAACCAAACACCAGTTCAGAAATATTGACACAACAAATGAGTCAAGTCATAAGAAAAGGAATCTTTACGCTTATCATATTGAGTAAAAAATTAAGCAAACGATATTTTGATATTTTTTTTCCTAGAAAATAGGTTTTGGCATTTCATGCGAATTGTCTCCTTGAAAGTTGTAAAGGGTTTAAGTGTATACAAATAGCTTAAACATAACGTATTCGACTCAGTTACCGCACATACCCCTATACGCGCTAAGTCAAGCAAGTCCGTTATGTTAAGATTCATCCAATGAACTTTTTTGTCGACTTCTTTAATAAGATATATGTTGGGGTACGTATGCCTTTGAATTACATCGACTTAAAACTGGTGTACTGTTGTCAATAATTATAATATAGCTTTCTATGCCTGGTTCTTGCTTTTTGTTTTTTGCATGTCCCGTGCAGTTATTTTCAGTGATAGTCAATGGGCAAAAATTGTGCTCCCCACACTACTCTCGTTGTTGCAGACCTGTTTCTGTTTCGTTACGAAAGAGACTACAGACTTTGTGCGAGATATGGGTAGTTCGAGCCACTGAGAGTAAATCATGGCACCAGGTCAAGAAGCAAATAGCGATAATTTAGGGAACTCTTTTCAATCTTTTACATAATAATGGTATGTTGAGTGTACGCATTAGAATCGCCTCGATGAGGCGAGGCGATTCTAATGAGTACACATAACATACAATTTCATGATCAAACAAGAAAAAAAACTAAATAATTGTTTTCTAGAGTTATCGGAAGAATTTTATAGGGACTCAAAAACGAGTTCAAATTAGCCATGGTAAACGAGCTATCGGTGTTCGAGCTGTTGAGGCTTGGCTGTATATGTCCCTGTGCACAAGAAGTTCTTTTTTTTCCTGACCATGCTTTATTCTTAATAATTTTCTTATTACAAATATGCTGTTATAAGTTGTTACTCAACATTTCTTTCATTGCCTAGGAAATGATTCTACTGTTAACCCTTAAACTGCCAATCACAAAAATTGTCGTCTGCTTTTCACCTGCTTGCGATTTTAAAAGTCATTTTTGCAAACAGTGTGGAAGCAGATCAGACTCCTCCTCTAGGAGCAGTCTGATCAGGGTACACACTGTTTGCCTGTATGCAAAAATAAGTTTGAAAAGTTTGCAAGAATATTTAGCAAACGACATAAACAGAAGATATTTTCAGATGCAGTTTTTCTTGGCATTTTAAGGGCTGTGTGGCCTTGTTGTGACGAATTTACCGTATTCGACCTAATTACCGCACGGTGCGTTTAGGTTTTTCAAAATAACTGGGAAAACTTTTGGTAAAATATGCATCCATCTACACTTACGATACACTACACACAAAAAATAGCGAAGTACTTAATATCTAATGATGCTCATGCGATTTTTTGTGGGATTATTTTTTTCTGATTTTCTATATAAAGCATATGTTTAATATTAATATGGTTTCGATAAGCTGAATGCTTTTTTCCAAATCTATACATATAGTTCACGTTTTGACAGAAACATATTGCGATAAAATTAAATATTCAAAGCCTATCGCGGTCGTTTCCAATATGCAAATATTTAGCTATGAGCACAGTGTGTGTACTGTGAAAGTGTTGTCATCACGAAAACATGCCTATATGATTTTGATCCCCTTAAACCCCACTTTTATATAGTAAAACTGGGGTTTACAGGGGTATACATTATTTTTCTTATTTCTGCTCAAAAACATAGATTGTGGGTACTCGTTAGAACCGCCTCGCCAAGGCGGTTCTAACGTGTACCCACAATCTATGTTTGAGCAGAAATATGAAAAATATCAGAATTTGTATTTTTTTGGTGGTAAAATTTTTAATATATTTGAATAGGCGTGTTTTCGTAATGTTTTGAATGTTGAAAATGATCAGATGGGACAGGAGAATCATTCGGAAATACAGAACACATTACGAAAACACTCCTATTAAAATATATAGAAAAATTTCACCTCCAATAACTGAAAATTTTCAGATAAAAAAAACTCTGATATTTTTCATATTTTTTGCTCGAAATATAGATTGTGGGTACTCGGTAGAACCGCCTCGGCAAGGCTGTTGTAACGAGTACACACAATCTATGTTTTTAAGCAAAAATAAGAAAAATAATGTATACCCCTGTAAACCCCAGTTTTACTGTATAAAAGTGGAGTTTAAGGGGGTCAAAATTATATGGCATGTTTACGTGATGATAACAACGGATAGAAAAGGCAGACTCTGTTTGATCGAGCCTATTAATGAGGGCCTATCAACGAGAGTAATCTTCTCTCACACGTGCAGGCTCTGTAGCAGTGCTTTAATCTTTAATACTCTCTGAGGGCATTCAGCAGACGACAGACGGATGATAATTTTCTTTTTTTCCAGGAAATAGGCGTTGGTAGCCTCCTGGAGACAATTTGCATGAAATGTCAAAGCTTTTTTTTCTGGAAGAAAAAAGAAAACAAAATGTTTCAAATTGTCATCTGCCGAAATATTTACTCAGCATGCTTAGAGTTTGACAGACTTCTACTTTCACATTGAATGTATCATCACGAAAACACACCTATATACGTTTTGACCCCCCTTAAACCCCACTTTTATACAGTAAAACTGGGGTTTACAGGGGTATACATTATTTTTTTTTATTATTTCTGCTCAAAACATAGATTGTAGGCGGTTCTAACAAGTACCTACAATTCATGTTTTGAGCAGAAATATGAAAACTACCAGAATTTTTCATCTGAAAGTTTTCATTTTTTTTTTTTTTTTTTTTTTTTTTTTTTTGCGGTAAAATTCTCAATATCTTTTGAATAGGCGTTTTTTCATAATGTGAGTTTAATAATCCCAAAGAAACTGAAAATTCAAAATCAGCACTATATTGAAGGTTTGGCTGATGTATTACTAATTTCAAACAGACACATAACGACAGCTGCTGAGATTTCTAAGTGTCTAAAAAGAGAATCCTGTGGGAAAGCAGAACAAAGCCAAATCAGTAAGTGCAGTTCTCCATTTACAAATCCGGAGAAATAGAGGCAGTTATAGGCAGAAATATAACCTTGTCCTGTGACCTGAGGCTTTTAGTTTCCGGCTGTATTACGTCAAACGGAAAATGAACCGGAGGCGACAGGTCGCCAGATAGGGTTATTCCTTTCAGATGTACAAGGGGACTAAATGCACCTTATTTGACAAGAAAGACAGCTTCCGTGATTTTTATTTGCTTTTCCGACCCTTCTGTAAAGGTTCTACCCTGACAGGAGAATATTTCGCGGAAAGGTGAAGCAAATTTTTTCCTGTTAGAGTAAATCCCTTCTCAGATGGAACGAAAACAATTTTGACGGATTTGCTTTCCCCAAAAGCATTCTCCTTTACTAATTAGCAAGCAGCATGCAACCTAGCAGGTCCTAACCATCTCATTGTTTCCTTAACATTACGAAAACATGCCTATATAATTTTGACCCCCTTAAACCCCACTTTTATATAGTAAAACTGGGGTTTGCAGTGGTATAAGTTATTTTTCTTATTTCTGCTCAAAACATAGATTGTGGGTACTCGTTAGAACCGCCTCGGCGAGGCGGTTCTAACGAGTACACACAATCTATGTTTTGAGCAGAAATAGGAAAAATATCGGAGTTTTTTATCTGAAAATTTTCAGTTTTTGGAGATAAAATTTTCTATATATTTGAATAGGCGTGTTTTCGTAATGAAAGCATTGGCTTTCCATATGTAAGGTTCCAAAATTACAATAGAAAGCTGCGTCCTTGACGTATTAACAAATTTCAGTTTGTTCGCTGTATATATTTATTTCAAGGAGGATGGGTACACTTTCAAGGGAAAAAGGGTCTAGTCTAGAAGGAAGGAATTTGCTCCCACCGGGGAGCAAATTCCTTCCTTCTAGAGTAGACATCTTTTCAGAGTGGGCCTCGTGTACATGTACAAGAAAACAATCAGGAAGACACAAAACTTATCTCAGTGTGAAAAATGGCGAACTATATACCAATTTTTCCGTTCCCCATAAGCTCTACGATCAATAATATGTAAAGCAATTTCACGAAACGATTTATTTACCAACTTCTTTATTTTAGAAACTAATACTGAACTTGTTTGCTTTACAATTAACGTAGAACATTGGGAGTAACCTATATTTGTAATATCTTATTTAGATAAGTACATCAAGCATTCGTATAGAACTTCTCGGAAGGTTCAAGAACCTTGTTGCAATGGTTTTGTTGTTGTATTTTTGTTGGCTATCTTGTTCTTGGTATAGTTATGTTTGTTTGTTGCTTGTTGTTGTTTTTGTGTGTGTGTGTGTGTGTGTTTTTTTTTTTTTGTTGTTGTTGTTTTTTTTTTTGTTGTTTTTTTTTTTGTTTTGTGTGTGTGTGTGTTTTTGTTTGTTTGTTTTTTGTTTTTGTTTTTTTTTCTTTTTGTTGTTGTTTTTTTTTTTTGTTTTGTTTGTTTTTTTTTTTTTGTTTTTTTTCACTGTTGCTATTGTTTGTTTAAGTTGTTGTTGCTTATCAATTTTTATTTCATTTTTTTTTTGCGCAATGTTTAAAGTCAATAGTACAATAGTATACCGGATTGTTCTTTTTCCATTCGTTCTATCCATCACGGTAACTTTATGGCATTGTTGGAGATTCATCCCGTATCGCTCATGATGCCTTGAAATAACCAAACAGAGCTAGTTCTGTGTTTCATTAAACAGACTAAGTACTTAACTATTGCAATACGTTTGTTATTCTAGAAACAGAAGGAAAGCAATGATGTAAAAGCTCAATAGGCCTCTATTTGTACGTTTGGCTTCATCATAAGACATTCTAAAAATTGTATTTCTTTACAGTAGAATAACAACAATTAGCGACATTATTACAACTCTCGAAGGATAAGATTTTTTTTATTCACATAATATCGGTCATTTTGGTTGCTAATATATCTTACATCACGAAAACATGCCTATATAATTTTGACCACTTACACCCCACTTTTATTTAGTTAAACTTGGGTTTACAGGGGTATGCATATTTTTTTTATTTTTGCACAGAAACATAGATTGTGGGTACTCGTTAGCACCGCCTCGCAGAGGTGGTTTCCTAACGAGTACCCACAATCTATGTTTTGAGCAGAAATATGAAAAATATCAGAATTTTTTATCTGAAAATTTTCAATTTTAGGAGTCGAAATTTTATATGTACTTGAAAAGGTGTGTTTTCGTAATGTCCGCTGACAACGAACAATGTATCAAATCGAGCCCACTTTACCTGGCTCTTACATATACCTCGTTCTACATTTACTATTTTGTATGATAGGAAAACGTGAAGACAGAAATACAGAGTACGGTCAAAATTGTCTCACCTTCCATCTGCAAAAGAGTCTATTTCGAAAGGAAAAGAATTTGCCCATTCTGGGAGCGAATTCTTTCTTGTTGGAGTAAACCTCTTTTCAAAATGCGGTTGGCCTGCTATAAAGCAATTTGAAAAAGAAAATGCTAATTCCTTTCCCATATGTGATAAAAGTTGTAGTCCGAATATATGAGTCCATGGTCCGAGGCAGCTCCTACTCTCCAGCTAGCATTCTACATAAATCTATAGCGGGCCGTTATCGGCCCGTCAGGTACCCTGACGGGCCGATAACGGCCCGCTATAGATTTAGGTAGAATGCTTACTGGGTCAACACAAGCTACCACGTCAATGAGCTTCTTGCCTTGAACAAATAACTAACAGTGTTGCTGCAAGTCCTGCTCTTAGTTTTAGCTGCTTGTTATGATTTTTACTTAAGTTGTTCCAACCACTTAAAGAAGATCTCAGTTTACCATTTCTATACTCCAGTGATTTTATCAGTCATGAATTTTCCTAATCATCACGAAAACATACCTATATAATTTTGTCCCCTTAAACCCCCATTTTATATAGTAAAACTTGGGTTTACAGGGGTAAACATTATTTTTCATATTCTGCTAAAGACATAGATTGTGGGTACTCGTTAGAAGCGCCTCGGCTAGGCAGTTCTAACGTGTACCTACAATCTATGTTATGAGCAGAAATATGAAAAATATCAGATTTTTTATTTTAAACTTTCATTTTTGGTGGTGAAATTTTCAATATACAGTATAACCTCAATGGCTCGAACCCGGATGGCTCGTTTACCCTTGATGATTCGAACTCTTTTTTCAGTCCCTACAAAGTCCTCCCAATAGTTCAAGAAAACAAATATTTGGGGATTTTTTTTTTCTTATTTTATCATGGAATTGTATGTTGTGTGTACTCATTAGAATCGCCTCATCGAGGCGATTCTAATGAATACACTCAACATACAATCATTGTATAGAAAATCGAAAGGTTTCCCCTAAATTATCGCTATTTGTTCCTGAACTGGTGCCATGATTAACCCTCAATAATTCGAACTAACCATGTCTCGAAAGAATTTCCATGGTCCCAAAGATGTTTGAAGTTCGACTGTATCTGAATAGGCGTGTTTTCGTAATGATCTCCCCACATTGCAGTTTTGTATAGCATACATTTTCTGTATCTCTGAAATGTTTGAGCTAATTAGGATTTATTTTGAAATAGATATCGCTCAAACTAGCGCTAGGAGAAAAGGTAAACAGTTTTAAATTAGTATACGACTACATAAGTTATTGAACAGACTCATTACAACTGGGTCCGCATGTTTTGTTTGTTTGATATGGTTTATGCTTCCAGACGAGCCCTCCTTTCAGCATTTATTAGCCCACCTGAGCCTTTGGCTCACTGGTGAGCTTATAGTATGACTAGCCTCTGTTGTCGCCGTCTGTCGTCAGTCGTCGGTCATCTGTCGTCTATCAACATTTTCAAACGTCTTCTCCTCTGAAACCACTAAGCCGATTGAAGTCAAATTTGATGTGGAGCATCTATAGGATGGGGGACCGAAAGTTTGTTCTCGGGGTTCAGGGCACATGACCAAGATGACCGCCTTCCCATATAAAAAGCCTTCAAAACTCTTCTTCTCCCGAATCAGTAAGCTGATTGTTATGACACTTGGTATGTAGCACTGGGAACTCGAGCCAATTAGAGTTTGTTCAAATGATGACAACTGGATGACCTCGACCTATTTAAGGCTAAGGTCAAATTTGTTTGCATAGACAATTGTATGGGAAAAGAGTCATAACCTTGTGTGTTTTTTTTTTTTTTTTTTTTTTTTTTTTTTTTGTTTGTTTGTTTTTTTTGTTTGTTTTTTGTTTGTTCTTTTTTTTTTTTTTTTTTTCAGATACTATTGCAGCCTGTGGTCTATAAAATTAGTAGATGAAGTGTGCTAAATGATGAACTGAAACTACATGAGTATTTAAGGTCAAGGTCATTCCTTGACCTTGGCCCAAGGTCATTCAGATTGAAAATTAAAACTTGTTTTCTCAGAAACTACTAGGTCATTGTGACCAAATTTCATATGAAAAGGATTTGGAAACAAAGAAATGAAAATTAATTAATATGAGTTTGGTTACTTGACCAATATGGCCGCCATGCCAATATAAAATCAAAACCATTTAAAAATCTTCATCTCAGGAACCAGTGGGCTGGCTATTATAAAAATTTGTATGTAGCATTGGAGAATCAAATCAAATATAGTTTATTCAAATGATGACCACTGAATGGCCTTGACATATTTTAGGCCAAGGTCAACTTTGGTCGCATAGGCTTTTTTCAGAAACTATTGCAGCTTGTGATCTAAAAATTTGCAGATGCAGGTAGCTAAATAAGTAAGTGAAACTACATGAGTATTCAAGGTCAAGGCCATTCCTTGACCTTGGTCCAAGGTCATTTAGATATGAAAATTAAAACGTGTTTTTCTCAGAAACCACTGAGTTATTTGTAACCAAATTTCATAGGAAAGCTTTTAGGAACAAGGAAATGAAAATTAAATAATATGAGTTCGGTCACATTTTGCCCGTATATGGTAAAACATTAAAAAACAACTTCTTCTCCGGAATCAATGCACCGATTGGCTTGAAACTTTGTATGTAGTATTGGGGTCTCGGGGCTCTTCGTAGTTTATTCATATTATGACTGGCTTGACCTTGACCCAATCTACGTCAAAGGTCAAATTTGGTCACCTATGGTTTTGTATGGGGAAAAAGTGAAAATTGTTATTTTCTTTGGAAACTTCTGTTGCCTGTGAACTTTAATTTTGTATTTTCAATCAACTAAATGAGTAAATAAAGCTACATGAGTATCAAAGGTCAGGGTTACTCCTTGACCTTCGACCAAGGTCACTCAGATGTCAATAATAAAACTTAATATTCATTAAAAACTGCCGGGCAAACTGAAGTCAAATTTCATTTGAAGCTTTTTATAGTTTAGAAAAAATGTTGTTGTTTTTTTCAGTTGGTACCACTCACATAACCAAGTTGGCCGCCATGATCATATACAGTAAATAACCTTCAAAAATCTTTTTCTTTGGAACCAGTGGGATAATGGCCTTGAAACTATGAATGTGGCATAAGGAACTATGGCCCGTTGTAATTTATTAAAATGATGAGTCTGGGGTAACCTTAACTTATTTAACGCCAAGGTCAAATTCGGCCACTTGTGATACCTGCAAATGACAATAAGGAAAACATGTTCCGTCACCGAATATTTTTTCTCGTCTGCCGTTGGGAATAAACCTAGGGCTTCTAGCACCATTCCTCAATACTATATGTAGAGATTTGTAATACAGAACGACTAAAATGAAAATAATTTCATCCACTTCCAATCTTCGCCCCTTCTTTTAATAGTACTATTAATGATTCCCATTTAAACTTCCTCCATGTGATTCCTATCTTCGCCCCTCCTTTTAGCAGTGCTATTAATGATTCCCATCAAAACTTCCTCCATGTGATTAAATGGTGAACGGGCGTTTATTGCCCTGCTTGCGGTGCTCTTGTTGTATATATATATATATATAAAACAAAAAAGCAATTTGTATCATGTACAAATTGATTAGAACTTTTTGCAGAAGACACATAACAAATATCTGAGAGCCACTGATAATAAGATATCTCCTCACAAAAGGTAATTCGCACTCACAGGTCCTTTAATGGCCATCAATGCTATTATACCAAATGTACCTCCACCCCACTTCAACCCCCCTTCTTCGGTCAAAATTAAAATATAAAACTGTTTGATTGTGTTATCGTTCCATTGTGTTATCCAGGAATAGGACACAATTCACACTTTTGTGAATAGTAATCGTTTGAAATAAAAATGTCATAATTTACAAAATATCATTTTTTTTCGGTGAAATATGTTGTTTCCGGACAAGAAAACACTAGTTTGAATTAAATCCAAGTAGCTCATGATGCCACATTCAGACAGTTGCTGTTCATTTTTCTAATGTACACATCACATCACGAAAACATGCCTATATAATTTTGACCCCCTTAAACCCCACTTTTATATAGTAAATCTGGGGTTTACAGGGGTATTCATTATTTTTCTTATTTCTGCTAAAAACACAGATTCTGGGTGCTCGTTAGAACCGCCTCGCTGAGGCGGTTCTAACGAGTACCCACAATCTATGTTTTCAGCAGAAATATGAAAATTATCAAAGTTTTTTATCTGTTTTTTTTTTTTCAGTTTTTGGAGGTGAACTTTTCTATATATTTGAATAGGCGTGTTTTCGTAATCAGCTCAGGAGACACTCTTGTTAATATCAATGATATTTTGTTTTTTAGAGGAATGATGGCATTTTTTATCAAAACTATTAAGTCATATCCTATAATTCAGCTAACTATTCGTGTTCATCCTATTATTATATTATACTGATTTTGATGAAACATTAATCATACAAAATGCATGCATGCTGATCACATTTTCTACTGCAAAAACTAATATTATTTTGAAAAAAAAACAATGACCATTTTATATCGAAATGACCAAATTTCAATACATTCCGTTGTGCCAAATTTTCTGACAAAGCGAGTGAACACTTTTAATGTTACTATTCTTTTTTAATGAAGCAATATAGGTCTGATGCCACTTTTAAATAAGGCAGTATGAAAAGTCATCATAGCAACATTTTGCTTTACAATGGCTTATTTCCACAGCTCTTTGACGTTTCTTCGAACTTTTAAGTCTCTCCTCCGAAAGTTTGTTTTATTTGTAAACTTACCATAGGTATTTTCCTTTTGAAGTTCTGCATAATTAAACTTCCCTTGAAAATTCAGATCTTGTTTACTTGTTTTCAAAACCTACATTAGCACAGAATTTAACATACATGTAATTAGCTAATAAACATGGTACAGATCCCTGGGTTCATGATCATAAGTAGAGTCATAAAGCCCTATAACATGAGCCTGGCTTCCAACAAGCATGTTAACGGTCCATGGGACAATCTTCTACAATGACCTTCAATTTCCATTACGAAAACACGCCTATCTAATTTTGACCCTCTTAAACCCCACTTTTATATAGTAAAACTGGAGTTTACAGGGGTATACATTATTTTTCTTATTTCTGCCCAAAAACAAAGATTGTGAGTACTCGTTAGAACCGCCTCGTCGAGGCGGTTCTAACAAGTACCCACAATCTATGTTTCGAGCAGAAATATGAAAAATTTCAGAATTTTTTATTTGAAAATTTTCATTTTTTGATAGTAAAATTTTCAGTATATTTTAATAGGCGTGTTTTCGTAATGCATTTCAAAAACCACTCAGCACTCAGGTGAGCGGTTTAGGAACATTGGTCCTCTGGTTACTATACATAATGCAGATGCCGAACCATACTATCGAAATCCGTCCTTCGGATTTCAGTGAATTTGCAATGAATATCCGATAAATAAGTTTCCCCATCCAATGTTGATCACAGTTTACTGTATTAATTGTCCATTTGATTTTGCCATAATTATGCTCTTATGCATATAATCCAGGTTACAATTATTATTGTCGCAATCACTCCTTCTAGCCTTTACTATTTCTCTAACACTCTCGCCTTTTGTTTGTTTTTCCTGTTTTGTCTTTTTTTTTTTTATTGAATTGTTAGAGATGATAGTGTGAACTTTGAAAATGGGTTTGTCGATTTTATGAAACTCCCCAGTCGTTGAACTGTGACCTAACAACCTGAAGTTGATCTAATGTCACCAGGCTCTCGTGACTTATATCACGTTCCATAATATATATATATATATATATATATATATATATATATATATATATATATATATATATATATATATATATATATATATATATATATATATATATACAAACGCAGGAACTGCTGTAATGATTAACATATACATGTCTTCGGAGTATTTTTGCAGTGTTTAAGGAAAGACATTTCAGCAAAATTGGAGGAGATAACCTGTTATCTAGTGTGTTTGTAGCTATATGAAAAAGTATAGATGTCCAGGAAGCAAACAACAAAATAATTGAAATGTTGAAGTTTACTGAGCCAAACTAGCTAGTGTCAGCCAAGTAGATATAATTGGTGACCCTCCTATAAACGTTCAAACGACGAGGACTGGGTTTAAAGTTATAAGTATACATTTACAGGACCAGGTCTTTTACATAACAGCATAAATGAGCCGCCACAAGAGAAATGAGCCAGCGCACGAAAAAACCTACAATAAGACTTGTGCGATCAGCGAAGACTCAGATCAGACTGCGCATTCGCGCAGTCTGATCTGAGTCTTCGCTGATCGCATATGCATTCTACAGCCTCCGGCCTATCCAAAGAGGGGTGAACAAGAACCCCTGCCAAATTGGGTTGATGTGCAGACTAATCTTAGTCTTTGCTGGTCACACATATCTTATTATAGGTTTAGTCGTGCGCTGGCTCTAATGTGAACCGCAACGTGAGAAAACTATCTTCTGATATGTGCGCCCAAGGAAGACTCAAGTCAGCCTCATCAAAGTCTTTGTTGTTCACGTGAAGAAACTTTACATACCTGACTATCCAAACTGCGCCCAGTAAAGATGCTGATTAGACTGCGCGAATGCAAGTTGACCGGAATCTTCGCTGGACGCACATGTCATCATGTACGTTTTCTGATAAGATTTCTGTTGCATACAGTCGAACCTCGATGGCTCGAACACCGATGGCTCATTTACCATGGCTAATTCGAACTCCTTTTTGAGTCCCTACGAAATTCTTCCGATACCTCAAGAAAACAAATATTTAAGGAAATTTTCTTATTTTATTGTGAAATTGTATGTTGTGTACTCATTAGAATCGCCTCATCGAGGCGATTCTAATGAGTACACTCAACATACAATCACTGTGTAGAAAATCGAAAAGATCTTGAATTATCGCTATTTGCTTCCTGAACTGGTGGCATGATTAACCCTCAGTGGCTCGAACTATCCATGTCTCGAACGAATTTCCATGGTTCCAAAGATGTTCGTGCCATTGAGGTTCGACTGTGTATGGACAACGAAACCCTAGGACTTTCGTGCAGGGTGATCCGGGCATTTATTATCCACTTAGAATGGTGGACGAATACTGTAGTATCTATACTACTAAAAGAACTAAAACTAGAAAACCTGCTACGGTTGGTTGGTTTAAATCAATAACGATATTGTTCTTATTGATAAATTTTATATTTACTTTCCGGAATTTTATTTATTTTTCCAGTCTTTTGTGGGGAAATAGACAATACTTTATTCAAATTCTCCCAAAGTACCACCTATCAATAGATATGCACATTGCCTCATCTAAGCATAGACGGGTGCGTATTTATATGACTGAACGTTCAATATTCCCCGTGTAGCGTAATAGCCAATTTATACATTGCAGCTATGCTTCTGAAAACGTGAAAAGGTGTGAACTGAATAAAAGAACAAAGTACGAGAACGTAATGGCTTACGTAATTAAGAATCTTTTTTTTTTTTTCTTTTTTTTTTTTTTTTTTTCTTCAGAAAAAAATTATTTATTCAAACCGCATTGAAAAATCTATCCAATAAATATTTTAATTTTGGCAAGTTATTACTGTCCTCTGCGATCAATATAGGTGAATTGTTTGTAAGCACTCATTGTTCGAACCCTCACATACACTGCTGGGTCAGTCCGATCCCAATCTGATCACCATCAGGTTCGAGCTATTGAGGTTCGACTGTAATAGGTTCTAGCGGCAACTCTGCGTATATGAGCCGACGCATGGAAAAAATAACAAAATGACGTGTGAACCATGCGCAGTGACCTGAGTATCTGCCCAGTCTGGTCCGTCTTCGCTGTTCGCACGTAGTTCTTGGACCTTTAGCAGCCCATCGAGTGCGCAGACAGACTGGTCAAACGGCAAATATCTATGTTGACCTGACTCTCCCCTGGGCGCCAAGTCATTTTGTTGGGTTTGTCTTGCGCTGGCTCATATGGTTAAACCGTCCAAAATCAGCAGGCCGATTACTTACAAATCTACCGCCGCAGTGGCTAAGTTGAGAACGTCCACCTTGCATTCGGAAGGTTGTGTGCTCGATCCCCGGCCAAGCCATACCAACGAATTTAAACATGATATTACTGTAGGTGTTCTTCCGCTTGGAGCTCAACATTGAGAAAACGGAACTGGTCGGCATGGTATGACTGGGTGGCAGGTTACGTCATGTGTTTGGCGCTGGATATTTTAGTAAGGCAGCACTCTAAAGGTGAATATTAAGCTCCCCTGTCATATAAAGACATTGTCATGATATCACTAAAAGATCGTGACGTTGAACACAGGTAGAATTTAATTAAAAAAAAAAAACAAAAAAAAAGAAAGAAAAAAAAAAAAACCTCGAACTTTTTTTTTCAGATTGAAATCTGTTCGATGAATCAAAATTTAATATAATAAGCGCGCTTGCGCGGGTCCTTTTCTAGTGAAATGATATAAAAATAAGGTCAATGCGGGCCTTTATTGTACAAATAGAGTACAAAGTTATAAATGAAGATTCACAGGAAACGCTACAGTCACGAAACACAGCTTTCCCGAGATACCAAATGAATAACAGATGAGAAACAATCAATTACACTGAACACATCATGAAAATACGCCTATATAATTTTGACCTCCTTAAACCCCACTTTTATATAGTAAAACTGGGGTTTACAGGGGTATACATTATTTTTCTTATTTTGCTAAAAAAAACTGTTGATACTCGTTAGAACCGCCTCGCCGAGGCGGTTCTAACGAGTACACACAATCTATGTTTTTAAGAGCAGAAATATGAAAAATATCAGAATTTTTTATCTGAAAATTTTCCTTTTTTGGTTGTAAAATTTCCAATACATTTAAATGGGCGTGTTTTCGTAATGACATATAAAATTACCTGTGCACAAAGAAAGAACTACATCTGTTACAGAGGAACTGGCTTCTTGGAACGGTCAGTAAATAAACTACTGGAGGGCTTAAATCAGTTTTGCGCGCGCGAATATATTTTGTACATCAATTGTTATAACACCTCGTAAAGAATACTGTTTGTTTTCTATCTTTTTGTGCTTTTATTTATTTTGTATTGTTGTGTTATTGTCTGATGCTGCTTCAGAAGAGAAAAGGTAAGTTTCGATAGATCAAAACTAGTTTAACCGAATAATGCGGAGTGGACTCTTCCACCTGAACTCTTTGGACCAGTCCATTTCCAATTTAAGTGGTGTCTGATCAGTTTTGATTATTACCATGTTTAATTGAAGTGCCTGTAGTTAATGCAAACAGTGTAGACTCTGCGGCGTCTGATCTGGGTATACACTGTTTGACAATGTCCCATTTATAGAACGCTAGGTACAAATGAGTTAAGCCCTTCCCGCGCCTGTGCCTTTTCATTACGAAAACACGCCTATTCAAATACACTGAAAATTTTACCACTAAAAAAATGGCAATTTTTCAGATAAAATATTCTGATATTTTTCATATTTCTGCTCAAAACATAGATTGTGGGTACTCGTTAGAACCGCCTCGTCGAGGCGGTTCTAACGAGTATCCACAATCTATTTTTTTTAACAGAAATAACAAAAATAATGTATACCCCTGTAAACCCCAGTTTTACTATATAAAAGTGAGGTTTAAGGGGGGTCAAAATTATATAGGTATGTTTTCGTGATGTTCTTTCTGTTGGACGTTTCCAGGTAGTTTGTCTTGTGCGGTTTTTAAATATGCCGTGTTTCTAATCGTTGTTTCTTCCACAACTATATCTTTATCGGTATGTCAGTAAGGTATTGCTTCGTGGTTATAGACTTTCCTGGGTTACTTTTGTATATGTCATTACGAAAACATACCTATTCAAATATACTGAAAATTTTATCACAAAACAAAATGAAAATTTTCAGATAAAAAATTCTGATAGTTTCATATTTCTTCTCAAAACATAGATTGTGGGAACTCGTTAGAACCGCCTTGGAAAGGCGGTTCTAACGAGTACCCACAATCTATGTTTTTGAGCAGAAATAAGAAAAATAATGTATACCCCTGTAAACCCCAGTTTTACTATATAAAAATGGGGTTTAAGGGGGTCAACGTTATGTAGGCATGTTTTCGTGATGGTTTCTTCTGTTGATGGATGTCCATCGGCGGCCTGACCAAACTTCTCGTTTTATCCCCTGACACAGTGGTTACAGTCGTGTAATTACACATTTTCCATTGGATAAAATCTGAATGAACCTTACTTTATGTTTAGTTTCTTCCTGTGTAGTTTTTTTTTTTTTTTTTTTTCTATAAAAATATTTTAAAAGATGCAAATATTAATGTTTTGTTTAGAAGTTCCAAATAGTAGAATAAAATGTCCTTAACACCAAGCATGCTGGGTCAAAATTTTAGCAGACGATATTTTGAAATATTTATTTATTTATTTTTTATTTTTTTTTTTTTTCAAAAAAAAAATGAATTTGCAATTTCACGAAATTCTTGAAATATCAAATCTTGTTTTCTGGGAAAAGCACGAAAATATATATTCTTGCACACCAGATAAGGAAATCCTGGATTGTACCCTTGGATAGAAATTCTTATCCTACCCAGGTTATCCTACCAAAGGTAAATAAAAATCGATCACGTGTATTCTGTGCACTGGTGTTACGTACGTCATCATTAAGGTTGACGTCACTGAACATAGTGACGGTAATAAACCTAACAGCAATGCCATCATAATATCGTAGATGTCAGTTATCGAGGTAACTGCATTATTAAAAATCCACGTTCATTACGAAAACATACCTATATAATTTTGACCCCCTTAAACCCCACTTTCATATAGTAAAACTGGGGTTTACAGGGGTATACATTATTTTTCATATTTCTGCTCAAAACATAGATTGTGGGTACTTGTTAGAACCGCCTCGCCGAGGCGGTTCTAACGAGTACCCACAATCTATGTTTTAAGCAGAAATATGAAAACTATCAGAGATTTTTTATCTGAAAATTTTCAGTTTTTGGAGGTGAAATTTTCTATATATTTGAATAGGCGTGTTTTCCTAATGTAAAAATGAAATGCTGCAAGAAAATGAATTTATCATGGTGTGAATGACAGATTGAAAAGTCCGTCCCTCGGGATCTGAGACAGTCTAGCATCACTCGGCAAGCCTCGTGATGTCAGATAAACTCAGAGCACGCGATATGGCTTTCTGACAAGATGTATATTTCTTTTGTGTTTAAAATTAAGCTGCTATGTTCTACCAACATTTTCGTAATAACGATTAATTGCTTATTTCTATTGACAAACTGTCCTCATCATATTCAATATTGGAGATCAAATTCTTATTTCATTGTGCAATTTACTTATGCACTTCTTAAGGGTTTACCGACATAAATTAGTTTTGCGATTTGCAAATTAATCACCTGCTAGATCTTGTGACAGACATTTTTTTAATGCTGAGCAGGCTGGGTAAAAATTTCAGCAGACGACATTTTGAACTATTGTTCTTTTTTTCTCAGAAAACAGGCTCTGATATCGCATGCCGATCGTCTCCTTAGGAAACAATTTGCATGAAATTTCATAGCCTGTTTTTTGGGAAATATAAGAAAAACATAATTAATTTGTCGTCAGCTGCATTTGAATATAGTGGTGACGATTAAATAATCTGTCTGGTGCAAACTTTTATTTCTCTGCTCCACATAAGACCTCTCCAAAACAGTAAACGAGCTTATGACATACAAGTATGCACAAGCGTAGATAAGCCAGCATCTCCGCGCAGTCTGCTTAGGGTCTACGTTTGTCTTTGGTAGAATGAGTGGACCTAAAACATTTTATTTGCGAACGGTGTATTCTGAACAGACTTAGCCGATGCTCAGGTTGATCTGAGTAGACCTATGCCGGTAGTATATGCTATTAAGTAGATGGTCATATCGTACGAGTCATTTAGAAAACACAACTATTCAAATATATAAAATATTTCACCTCCAAAAACTGAAAATTTTCAGATAAAAAACTCTTATATTTTTCATATTACTGATTAAAACATAGATTGTTGGTACCCGTTAGAACCGCCTTTTCAAGGCGGTTCTAACGAGTACCCACAATCTATGTTTTTGAGCAGAAATAAGAAAAATAATGTTTACTCCTGTAAACCCCAGTTTTACTATATAAAAGTGCGGTTTAAGGGGGTCAAAATTATATAGGTATGTTTTCGTGATGATACTTGCTATAGTTACAAACATTATATAGTCTCTGTTGGAGACACTGATAAATAGCGCTGCCAAGAGAACTTTTAGACGTATACTTATTTCCAGAAAGCCTTGGAAATAAAAAGAATAAAGAATAAAAATAAAAAGAAGTTACAGGGACTCAGGTCAGGTCATAAGGTGGATGGTTTAAAACTTCCTCCTTTTCAGAAGCCAAAAAAGACTTAACAACTTCACACTTATGAGAGGAGGCGTTGTCATGTAAAAGGTGGACTCCTGACCAGCCTTTGCTTGGTCGTTTCTTATTGTAAAACTCTTTCACTTTCTTCAGTACAGAATTTTTGTAGACTCGGCCAGTGACTGTATGACCAGATGGACAAGGCACTTGAACGACTGGCCCACTTGAATTAAAGAAAATTGCGTACAACATCTTTTTCGAAATTATGGTTCTCTTGGCAATACATGGGCGTTTTTTTATCTTTTCGCTTCCATTGCTTATTATCAGCCCTTCTTTGTGGCTCAAACATGTGCATCCAGGTTTCATCACCTGTTAGCAAGTTAGAAATAACCCGACTATTACAGCCTTTGTATGTTTTCAAATGTTCCCGGGCACATTTAAGGCGTTGTGTCTTTTGCTCCTCAGTGAGCAAATGAGGTATCCACCTAGCGCAAACCTTTCTCAGGTCCAAACGCTTTTTCAGAATTGTTTGCACACTGCCTTCTGATATGCCAGTACAACTAGCTATATCTTTGACAGACAATCGCGCATCCTGTTCGACCACAATCTTTACAGCAGCGATATTAGCCTTGGTAACAGAGGTTTTAGGCAATCACTCTTCTGGTCCATGTTCCAATATAAGAAGTAAATTGGTCAGTGTATATGACTGCATCTATTTCAATTTGAAATAACTCGGTCAGTTGGAAAGCAATTTGCACGGCATAAACGGGTATCGTTAGCTATTCAACACACCATTCAAGTGCAGTGAAGCATTTTAAAATATACCTGGGATAAAACAAAGGAAGCTTATTAGTGACAGAACTTTTTGCACGACCCTTGTACTTCTTTGAAATTGTGGACGACGGACGACGGAGTATTGAGATACTCCTAGCTCATTTGAGCCTTCGGCTCGTGTGAGCTAACAAACTATGACGGACAGTACATTACATAACCGCACCACGAAAAGCAAAGCAATTGGCTCTCGCTTCCTTAACGAGGTAATTACAATACCAGACAGGACCCACCAAACATAACAACAATGTATTAACCCTAAAACTGCCAATCACAACAATTGTCGTCTGCTTTGTCATCTGCTTGTGATTTTCAAAGTCACTTTTGCAAGCAGTATGGAGTCTAATCAGGGTCCACACTGTTTGCCTATATGCAAAAAATAGGTTTGAAAAGTTTGCAAGAATATTCAGCAGACGACATAAAACAGACGACATTTTCAGGTTTTCTTGGCATTTTAAGAGTTAAACAGGACAAACGCTAAAACATCCCGCAGTGAACAGCCACAAAGAACATTATACAATTATTGCCCTTGTGTGAGGGTAATATCAGGATTTGTTCACCCTCGACAGGAAATATTACCCAAAAACTTGCCCGAGGATAACATTAACTGTCGCGGGTGAACAAATCGTCATATTACCCTCATACAAGGGTAACAATTGTTTTATTATACCGAATTCTTACAACTCCAACTGCTCACTATAGCGTAATATTACGGGTAATTTTACCTGAGAGAGTAATAATGCAGGGAAATCTGATAGTATATTACCCTGTACATGAAAGGCGCTTACTGAAGTGACGTCAAAGGGCAATACTACATGCAATGGTAATATTACAGGGTAACATGATAGAATACTACCCTGCACATGATATGCTCTCGACCAGTGAGATTTCTAATTTAGCTTATGAATATTAATGAGGTATAATTAATAACACTAGAACCACCACATTAGAATGGTTGGTGGTAAAATCTAACAAGGGAATAAATCGAGTATACTGACACCAAAGCTTCATTATAGGTTCAAGTACGTCCACAAAACACATAAGTACAAAACAAACAAAGCACAAACAGAAAGCACCTGCTTTCCTTGCAGCAGGTAAGGGTAGAGGGGGGATGTTTCATTTCTTCTGTTTCTTCACTTTCATTCATTTTCCTTTCTCCCCTGTCTCTCCCTTTCATCTCCTATACTATGACGTGTCGTTAAACACTAACTAAATAAACAGTTTGCCAGTCAGGTTTTGAGTTTTACTGACTCCCTCCGTTTTAGCAACTCATGGGTGAAACATATGACAGATTGCAGGAACACAAATTAATCGTTTAGCTGCTCGCAACACGCATATCACATATGTGCATACATATTTCCCGTCCCTATTGCAAAATCGCCGGATATCTAGTTATCCATGGAACTACGTATTCTGACACTACTTCCGGATCATCGTTCTGGACGGTGTGTCGTCGCTAATCGTATCTTGTTAAAGATATGAAAAAAAAGGTTTTAATTGTCACGAAAGGTTGTCGTCACTGATTCAAATCCTATTAAGTATTTATAATAATCGGTTTCATTAATAAATATGTCAGTCTCAAGTTAAAACGGAGACTAGATACACTGACTAGTTTTTGTTGTTGTTGTTTGTTTGTTTTTTGCTTCTTTTTTTTCCTGTAGTTTTCTACAAGGAAGAAAACCTGTGTGAGTACCTATTTGCCTTTCCTTTCGAACATGGATGTACCTTAAAATAATAGGATTTGCTCCCTGTGTGAGCAAATCATTTCCTTTTAGAGTAAACCAATATTCAGAAGGCAGATAACTCAATTCTGACAGCTGCCTCCCCCTATAATAAAAGTGGACCCATTACCTAAGTCATCAGCGGCCAACATAGATACACATCAAAATGGGATGATAGACTTATCAAGTCAGTAAGTGGACTCGTACAAATTCAATCATTGTTTTAAGCAGGTAGAATGTTATACTTTCGTGTACTTTTAGTGAGCTGTCTGCGCTTGGATTAGACTGCAGACACGTGTTAGCGCAAACTCTTCTACTTTCATTACAAAAACACGCCTATTCAAATATATGGAAAATTTCACCTCCAAAAAACTGAAAATTTTCAGATTAAAAACTCTGATATTTTTCATATTTCTGCTCAAAACATAGATTGTGGGTACTCGTTAGAACCGCCTCGCCGAGGCGGTTCTAACGATTATCCACAACCTATGTTTTATGCAGTAATAAGAAAAATAATATATACCCCTGCAAACCCCAGTTTTACTATATAAAAGTGGGGTTTAAGGGGGTCAAAATTATATAGGTATGTTTTCGTGATGGCTTTGCTGGCGGTATGTTAAATTCTTTAATGAGTCCGATATATCATCGTTTAAAACTCAAAAGTACTCTCAAAAGTATGTTGATATTAAAACAATATGCTAACATATTTTAAAAGCACAAAGTTTTATTTTATTTGAATCGTCTAGACGTCTAAATTATTTTGTATATTGTATCTTTGGTATGCATTATGATAATAGTATACGTTTCTACGAGTTAGGACAGGAATTTCGATAAAACATGGTAACAATAACAATAAGCATCTTCAAAAAATAAGATAAGCGACGAAGAATAGAAGATAGTGTTTTACATATTTTTACAATTTGATAGGTGCCGGGGCTGATCATGTAGAATAAGAACTCATAGAAGATGAGGTAACACAAACTACCCAAATTATGGTGCGTCAAAACACCCAATACACACAAACATTACGAAAACACGCCTATTTAAATATACTGAAAGGAAAAAGAAACGCAGGGTAGAGTTTTTTCCTTCTTATTTTAACCATTTTTTACGGTGTTTACTATAGCCATACACTTTTACAGATTGTCCTGTGAATGTGAACCGCGGGTAAACGAGTCTTTGGTCGATGTGCTATCTACCCAGTGTGTGAAATCATTCAACCGGACAATGCGGAAAGCCAAAATATCGTGCAAAACAAGCATGTTTAAACCTTCAGCACAAGATTTCCTCACACCATTTTGTACACTTCAACGATACACAACGCTCTTCGATTCTTTTACCGATTTTTCTTTTCATTTTTACGCTACTTTGAACTTTTTTTCAATCATGGTACGATTGACTGATGTTCAGAGGGGTAGGGCAATTGCGTTGCTGATGCAGGGTCAGAGGCAACAGCAAGTTGCCAATCATTTTGGGGTTAACGACTCAACAATTGAACGTCTTGTTAGACGTTTAAGGGAGACAGGGCATTTAGCAGACCGACCGCGGTCTGGGCGTCCACGCGTGACGTCGCGACGTCAAGACAGGACAATCCGTCTGGCACATTTGCGGAATCGTCATCTCACTGCTACCGAAACTGCCCTTAATACAGTAAGTACGCATAATCGACAATATTCTCCGAAGACTGTTGGAAGTCGATTGCTTGAGATTGGTCTTCGAGCTCGTCGTCCATACGTTGGTCTGCCTCTGACCCAGACACGTAGATTGCGTCGTATGGCGTGGTTGACGGCGCATGCGCCAAGGCTATTTCCGATGAGGCAGTGGAGACGAGTTCTTTTTACGGACGAGTCTAGGTCCACTCTCTATCGCGCAGATGGTCGACGTGTTGTCGAACGGGATCGGTTTGGGGGTGGCTCCGTTATGGTCTGGGGAGGCATTGCTCACGGGATAAAATCACAGTTGATTATTGTTGCGGGCAATATGACCGCAGTAAGGTATAGGGATGAGATCTTGCGTTCTGTTGCAGTCCCGCTTGTGCAACAACGTAATCTGATTCTGCAGCAGGACAATGCCCGACCACATGTTGCCCGAGTTTGTCAGGATTTCCTGGCAAACAATAACATCGCACCACTAGCATGGCCACCGTACAGTCCAGATTTGACCCCAATAGAGCACATGTGGGATGAGCTGGACAGAAGGGTTAGGAAGCGCCGAAATCCCCCTGCAACTCTCGCACAACTAAGGAATGCGTTGGTCGATGAATGGAATAACATCCCGATGCGAACTGTCAATGCTTTGGTTAATTCTATCCAAAGGAGAATTAGGGCAGCAACGGCAGCAAGAGGGGGGCACACTCGATATTGATTTTCAGTTTGATTTTGATTTCAAGATTTGTGGGGTAGCTACCAATGAACTTCAATAACTCGAGACTTGTTGATCACAAACCAATGAAATTTGGAACTTTTGTTCCATACATGTACCGTTTTGTAATCATAGTAAAATATTTAACAAACTTTTTCAAACTTGAATGAAATTTAGGAATAAAATTTACCCTGCGTTTCTTTTTCCTTTCAGTATATATAGAAAATATCACCTCCAAAAACTGAAAATTTCACATAAAAAATTCTGATATATTTCACATTTCTGCTCATCAAGGCGGTTCTAACGAGTACCCACAATTTATGTTTTTGAGCAGAAATAAGAAAATAATGTATAACCCCTGTAAACCCCAGTTTTACTATATAAAAGTGGGGTTTAAGGGGGTCAACATTATATAGGCATGTTTTCGTGATGAACATACCCTTGACAACCTCTGGTTTAGCTCTTTCCATCATTACATGCCACTGCATTATTTGATCACGTCTAAAGATTCTTTTTCTAAGCCTTTTTATTTTAAAGCCAATCTTGTTTCTTTTTTCAAAAGCTAACCCTGTTTATATGTTTCATACGAAAGCATCTTCGCGCAGGGTACATCATTAGTTATAACAAATTTTTATGCTAAAAAGAGAGTGTTCCCTTTGATTTTCAAACCTTGATTTTAAGGGGAACTTGAATATCATATTGTAAAGATGTTTTAATATGTATACAATCAAAGTTGAATCAAAGGATATGACAAAAAAATGCCCGTTTTATGAGATTTATCATCGCTTCAAGGCACATACAGTCTTCCATATAGATATTTACATTCTTGGGTCAGCAAATAATTTTAACCGACTTCGTCGAAAACTTGACCAGACACCCCTTATGTTGAAATGAACCGGTCCAAAGAGTTAATGTAGATTAGTCCACTCGGTAAAAATGGGTTGAAAGTATAGCGTGAAACCCGGTCAGACTGGGCGAATGCAAAGGTTGATCTAGGCTTATTCAGCGCGAAAGGAGGACTGTTGTCCGTATTTATAGCCTTTCCTGGGTATTCCCTATTTTCTCTGCCCAGACATATGACCTAAAGACTCTTTTACAGCTTATAGAGCCGTTTAACCCTTGTCATGCTGAATAAATTCAGATACCAAGCCCACCTCTAATTGTCAGCCAATCAGATTCCTAGATGCGTATTGTTGATATAAATTCACATAGTGAATGGCAAACAGTGCAGATACAGTTCAGAAGCCAACTGATCTGGATCTACACTGTTGTGTAAAGGCAGGGTATATCCTTGTTCAGCAGGACAAGGGTTAATACACAATAATGGGTGTCAAAAACAATGCTTGATGGCGTCGTTCAAAGTACAATACTAGTGATGTCAAAAATCATGAAAATAAAAAATAACTGTTACAAATGAGACAGATATAGGGCAAAGCCCGTTCTTGTAAGCTATAGAAAACCTCGACTGCTTAGCAGACCTACCAGTCTTATATCATTGTAATTTGTATTGTAAACAAAAGTAATGTGCAATTTTCCCATTCCCATTCTCACATCACTAGTTTCTGTCTGATCTTATAAGATTTTAATTGACAGATAGCTGTCTACACAGTATTATTCCATTTCTTTTTGTCTTCAGCTCTATTTAAAATTGATTTCGCGAATTCTGAATCTAAACACACAGAAAACAAAACCTAATATTCTAAATTAAGAGCTTATGCGAATTCCATGATTACTGTATCATCCCTAGATACCCACACCAGGATGGGTTGTTAGCTCACCTAAGCATGAAGTGCTCAAGGTGAGCTATTTTGGTCAGTCAATGTCCGTCGTCCGTAATGCGTCGTCCGTCGTGCGGCATCAACAATTGCTTTAAAAGCCTACTCCTCCTACACCCCTGAACCCATTGACTCGAAACTTGCTAGGAGGCATTGGTGTGACTTGAAGAATAAAAATAGCTAAAATCGTTTCGATCGAAAATCGAAGATGGCCGCCATCTTGAAAATCTATTTTTCGCTTCTTCTGAACCCAAAAGCCAATTGACTTGAAACTTGATAGGAAGCATTGAGATGTCTTATAGATCAAAAATAGCTAAAATCGTTCCGATTGGAAACTCATCTATTTTTCGCTTCTACTCCTGAACCGAAAGGCCAATTGACTTGAAATTTGGTAGGAAGCATCGGGGTGACCGGTAGATCAAAAATAGCTGAAATCGTTTCGAACAAAAATCAAAGATGGCCGCCAGTCCATCTTGAAAATCTATTTTTCGCTTCTTCTCCTGAACCCATGACTCTAAACTTGGTAGGAAGCATCGGGGTGACTGGTAGATTAAAAATAGCTAAAATCCTTTCGATCGGAAATTCAAGATGGCGGCCATCTTAAAAATCTAGTTTTCTTTTCTTCTCTTGAACCGAAAGACCAATTGACTTGAGACCTACCTGGTAGGAAGCATCGGGATGACTTGTAGAACAAAAGTAGCTAAACTCGTTCCGAACAGAAATCAAAGATGACCGCCGTTGCCGCCATCTTGAACTTTTATTTTTCACTTCTTCTCCTGAACCGAAAGGCCAACTGACTTGAAACTTGGCAGAAGCATTGGGGTGACTAGTAGATCGAAATAGCTAAATCCTTCCGATCTGAAATTCAAGATGGCCGCGATGGCAGCCATCTTGAAAATCCGATCGGATTTTAGCTATTTTTGATCTACAAGTCACCCCGATGCTTCTGCCAAGTTTCAAATCAGTTGGCCTTTCGGTTTAGGAGAAGTGAAAAATAAATGTTCAAGATGGTGGCCATGCTTCTTCTCCTGAACCGAGAGGCCAGTTGACTTAAAACTTGGTAGGAAGCATCGGGGTGATCTGTATATCAATAATTGCTAAAATTGTGTACGATCGGAAAACCTAGATGGCCGCCGTGGCCGCCATCTTGAAAATCTATTTTTCACTTCTTCTCCTGAACCGAAAGGCCAGTTTACTTGAAATTTGGTAGGAAGCATCGGGGTGACTTATAGATCAAAAATGCAAAAGTCGTTTCGATCAAAAATTCGAGATGGCTGCCATGGCGGCCATCTTGAAAATATTTTTTTTCCCTTCTGCTCCTGAATCGAAAGGCCAATTGACTTGAAACTTGGTAGAGAGCATTGGGGTGACTTATAGATGAAAAAAAAAAGCTAAAATCATTTCGATCGGAAATCCAAGATGGCAGCTATGACCGCCATCTTTACAATCTATATTCTGGCTTCTCCTCAACCGAAAAGCCAATTGAATCGAAAATTTGTAGGAAGCATCAGGGTAACGTGTAGATCAAAAAATGTTAAAATCATTCCAATCAGAAATCCGAGCTGGCTGCCATGACGGCCATCTTGAAAATATTTTTTTCGCTTCTGCTGACCTGAAACTGGGTAGGAAGCATCGGGGTGACTTGAAGATAAAAAAAAAACTAAAATAATTCCGATCGGAAATCCAAGATGCCGGCCATGGCCGCTATCTTTAAAATCTATATCCTCGCTTCTTCTCTTGAACCGAAAGGCCAATTGACTCGAAACTTTATAGAAAGCATTGAGATGATTAGTAGATCAAAAAGAGCTAAAATCGTTCCGATCGGAAATCCAAGCACCGGGGTGAAGTGTAGATCAAAAAATGTTAAAATCGTTCCGATCGGAAATCCGAATTGGCTGCCATGACGGCCAGCTTGAAAATATTTTTTTCGCTTCTGCTCCTGAATTTAAAGGCCAATTGACCTGAAACTTGGTAGGAAGCATCTGGGTGACTTGTGAATCAAAAATAGCTAAATCGGAACTCCAAGATGGATGCCATCATAAAAATCTATTTGTTTCACTTCTTCTCCTGAACCTAAAGGCCAACTGACTTGAAACTTTACAGAAAGCATCAGGGTTTACTTGTAGGTCAAACATAGCTAAAATCTTTCCAATCGGACATTCAAGATGGCCGACCATCTTGAAAATCTACTTTTCTCTCCTTCTGCTGACCGAAGGGCTAATTGACTTGAAACTTGACGAGTAGCATCAGGGTGACTTGTAGATAAAACAAACAGCTAAAATCCTTCCGAAATCCAAGATGACCTCCATGACCGCTATCTTGCTAGTCTGTTTTGCGCTTCTTCTCCTGAACCGAAAGGCCAACTGACTCGAAACTTGTAGAAAGCATCAGATTGACATGTAGATCACAAATAGCGAAAATTGTTCCAATCGGAAATACAAGATGGGCTCCACTGTTAGTATCTTGAAAATCTATTTTGAACTCCTGAACAGAAAGGCCCATTGTCTCGACACTTGACAGGAAGTATTGGGATGACTTGTAAATAAAAAAATAACTAACCTCATTCTGATCGGAAGTCGAAGATTGTCGCTCTGTTGAAAATCTGTTTAGAACTTTTTTTCTCCTGAACCAAAAGGGAAATCGACTCGAAACTTCATTGGAAGTATCAAGACGGCGTAGATCAAAAGTAGCTAATATCATTCTGATTGGAAATCCAAGATGGCCGCTATCTTGAAAATCTATACTGAATTTCTTCTCTTGATCCGAAAGGCCTGTCTGGTAATCAGTTGAGCGATACAGGACCATCTTGGCCCTCTTGTTTGAATGTTTCATAAGTAAAGGCAACACAGTTTGAATTGTCCTGAAGGTATGAAGATGCGCCAGCTTACAGAGTTATAATTTTTTACAGCAACAACGCACATCACGAAAACATATCTATATAATTTTGACCCCCTTAAACCCCACTTTTATATAGTAAAACTGGGGTTTACAGGGGTATACATTATTTTTCATATTTCTGCTCAAAACATAGATTGTGGGTACTCGTTAGAACCGCCTCTCCGAGGCGGTTCTAACGAGTATCCACAATCTATGTTTTGAGTACCCACATGTTTTGAGTACCCACAATCTATGTTTTGAGTACCCACAATCTATGTTTTGAGCAGAAATATGAAAAATATCGGAGTTTTTTATCTGAAAATTTTCAGTTTTTGGAGATGAAAATTTCTATGTATTTGAATAGGCGTGTTTTCGTAATGGTTGTTTTATTATCTGACTGCGAGATTTCATGGCTAGACTTTACATATTTACCATGAATATTCGTAAGCATTAACTCCAAACTATAATTTTCATCATTTGAACAAGTCCAATTTGCTACCTAATGAAGCCTTTACAAGTTTTAGATAAATTGCAAACAGTGTAGGTCCTGACCAAAAGCCGCATTCAGTCTGTCCGAATACTTAGGTATATAACTTAATTTCTTTAAAGTCTGCACACTTTTTAAAAAGACTGTTACACTAACCTGCAAAACCTGACTCTATATTAAAAAAATTACCGTGTGTATCATTCCAGCATGACGGCTGAATGCTAAACCAAAGTCAACAATATTAATATTTGGAAATAAATCTAAGCTATCAAATTCTTAAAGAAGCAGTCTATAATTATATGACTGCAAATGTCTTTATTCGTGTTTGCCTGTTGTGCAAGTCATATTTCTTACACCTGTCTACACTACAATTATGCAAATTTTGCAGTCTGATAGGAACGTATCTCAGACAGCAGCAATATGAATGTGCCTGCAAACATACAGACAAAAGAGGTTCCATAATATGCACAGAGTTCATTACACTTGGCATCTAAGGACACATGATTATTATTGTGAAAACTTAGTATGAAAATATGAAACCACGGGGCCCTAAACATGGTACTTCATTTTTATCACTACGCTCGTTTAGCACTGACGTGCATATAAAACAGATAGATGGAAAGAAATATCCTCCTTCCTCTCCTCGTTACCTAAGCTAATTCCTTTGCATGCAAACGGATATGGATAGTACTCCCATATATTTAACCCATTTATGCCGAGTGGACTCTTCTACCTTAACTCTTTGGACAGGTCCATTTCCTAAATAAATGGTGCCTGATTAGTTATTTTTATTATTGTCATGTTTTGTAGCAATTTCTGAACTCAATGCAAACAGTGTCGACCCTGATCAGACGCCGCGTTCAGCGGCGTCTGATCTACACTGTTTGCCAATGTCCCTTTTTAGGGACGCTAGGCTTAAATAGGTTAAGTTCTATATGATGTAAGGTGCCGATACTTTAAGGCACACACAACAACAACAACAACATTTTCTTACTTTTAGCAGCGGTGTTTAAACAAACTATTACGCTATTTTAAACGAAACGAAACGAAGTTACAAATATAAAAATACAACTCTCCGCCCCTCTCAATTTTGACATAAAAACAAAGTCTCCACTCAATACTTTACAGGAATATCAACCAGTGAATCGAATTACAAGGAGACATCTCAACTGGCTTCACACTGTTTGCTTTGGTCACTATTTTAGTCTGCAGAAATCGAAGTGTTTATGGTTTTTGCTGTTGTTATTGTTATTTCGTTCTTGGAAGGTTGGGATGTGGTGGGATGAATTATCTAAAACTTGTTACAATATTAATGTCATCGTCGCTACTAATTATCGAATATACAAGTCATTATTATAACATATAGTTTAACTTTGTTTGAAGTCACATTTAAATACCTTACATATTTACACATTTTACAATGAATTGTGGTATTTTAAATACCCTAAACATTCAGGTATTTTAAAATAAATTGACAATTATTCAGCAAAAATTATAAGTAAAAATACCCACATTACGAAAACACGCCTATTCAAATATATTAAAAATTTTATCTACAAAAACTGAAATTTTTCAGATACAAAAAGAACTCTGATATTTTCATATTTCTGTTCAAAACATAGATTGTGGGTACTCATTAGAACCGCCTTGGCGAGGCGGTTCTAACGGGTACCCACGATCTATGTTTTTGAGCGGAAATAAGAAAAATAGTGTATACCCCTGTGAATATAAAAGTGGGATTTAAGGGGGTTAAAATTATATAGGTACGTTAACATGATGAGAAAATGCCACAATCACGAAGCCCAGCCTTGCCGAGGCACAAACTAAGGGAGAGATGAGAAATAAATAACGACAAAACAAACGTCGCATATAAAACCACCGACGCACAAAGAAGAACTGTAAAAGAGGAACCGCCTTGGAACGGTCAATTAGAAACATCTACGGGTGTATGTGTGTTGGGAGGGAGGAGGTACCCGCGTGAAACCTCATGATGCAGCTCAAAATTACAAATATATGTTCAATCCACATAGTGGTCCGCTACCTCATCTGTGAAATATCACAGTTATCACAAAAACACGCCTATGTAATTCTGACACCCTTAAACCCCACTTTTATATAGTAAAACTGAAGTTTACAGGGATATACATTATTTTTTCTTATTTCTGCTCAAAAACATAGATTGTGGGTACTCATTAGAACCACTTTGGCAAGATGGTTCTAACGAGTACTTACAATCTATGTTTTGAGCAAAACTTTGAAAAATATCAGAATTTTTTTATCTGAAAACTTTCAGTTTTTGGTGGTAAAATTTTCAATATATTTGAATAGGCATGTTTTCGTAAGGGTATGCGGACCGAACATTTATGTGCAACTGAAATGGTATCGGGAGTAAGCACGAGGTTTTGTGTCTATAAAACCAGGTTTAAGTCCCATCCCCCCCCCCCCCGCCCCCGCCCTCCCCGCCCCTCCAAACAAACTTCAGCTTTGCTTTTGACCGTTCAAAGTCGATATTTCTGTTGCAGTTTATCTTCGTTTGTTTATTTTGTTTTTTTCGATGAAGTGCTGTTTTGTGATGTCGTTTTGTGTCATTTATCCCTAATTAGTAGCCTAAGTAGGGCCGTGATCCTAAGTGTGGCCTTTTTTAGGAAGCTCTATACAGTCGAACCTCGTTATCTCGAACTCGCTTACTTCGAATAACCGCTTATCCCGAAGTGAAAATCTGGTCCCTATTTTAACATGAAACAATGACAACAGGTAACAAAATAATGTGGAAAAGAGGAGAAATTGCTCCTAAGGAGCAATTTCTCCTCTTTTCCACATTGTTTTATATGTATATTTCTAACTTCAGGAGTCAAATTACATATCCATTTGTTAAATATGGTTGTTCAATTTATTGTTTTCCTCACTCTCTCAACTCTGATATGTCGAGGTACGGATATCTCGAAGTGTTTCAGTGAGTCTCTTGGAATTCGAGGTAACGAGAGTCGACTGTATTTACTTGTTTACTACAGCACATAACTTTCGCGAATAAAGTCGATCAAAATGAGACAACTCAAAATAAGTCTTAATATCCGTTTCTAAGCTGTTTGACATCCTGTCGATGATTTTTATGTCGTGGATATTCTAATGATAACAATATATTCAAATTTACCAGTCTCTGGGCAAATACAGCAGAAGACAAATTGATAGTATTTCTTGTCATCACGAAAACATGCCTATATAATTTTGACCCCCTTAAACCCCACTTTTATTTATAAAAACTGGGGTTTATAGGGGTATTCATTATTTTTCTTATTTCTGCTCAAAACATAGATTGTGGGTACACTTTAGAACCGCCTCGCAGAGGCGGTTCTAACGAGTACCCACAATCTATGTTTTGAGCAGAAATATGAAAAATATCAGAGTTTTTTATCTGAAAATTTTCAGTTTTTGGAGGTGAAATTTTCTATATATTTGTATAGGCGTGTTTTCGTAATGTTTATTTGTTGGTTTTTTTTTTGTTTTGTTTTTTTTTGTTTTTTTTTTTGTTTTGTTTTTTTTTGTTTGTTTGTTTTTTTTTTTTTTGTTTTTTTTTTTTTGTTTTTTTTTTTTTTTGTTTTGTTTTTTTTTTTTTTTCAGAAAATAAGCTTTGACATTTCATGCAAATTATCCATTTAGGAGACAATTTGCATGAAAAGGCAAAGCCTAGTTTCCCGGAAAAATAAGAAATATTTCAAATTGTCGTCTGCTGAAAATTCCACTCAACATGCTTAAGCATTAATTCATTTTCAAACTTATTTTGATTTTTGACCAATCCCATTGGACTATCTGATAATCCATGTAAAGTGTACTGATGGAATGTCATAAGTGTACACTGTCAGACTGCTCCTTAGTTTCATACTTTGCTCGGGTCCATTTATTCAGAGTAAAAATGACGAACGTATTTTAAAGAAATCGTTCAGTGAATTTGCAAACGACATTTGTTGTCTGGATTCGGCGCCAAAAGAGCTGAGGATGACAAATGGGTTTAGAAACGGTCCCAGTGTTCCAGTTTACGAAATGAACAATAAAAGTATGGCGTCAGACAGTCATGAAAACCCAATTCTTCCGAGTTCTGTTTTTTTGTTTGTTTTTTTTTTTAAAAAAAGAAAAGCTTCATATCATGTTTTATCGCAGTGTTTGTATCTTTCTAAAATATTTGATTTTAATTTTAAGGGATGGATACTTGATTATTACTTCTCTGGCGACATATGAGTGATTAGGTGAACCCTTCGAGCCACCGAGGGATAATCATAGCGCCAGGTCAGGAGGCAAATGAGGATAACTTAGCATTACGAAAACACGCCTATTCAAATATACTGAAAATTTTACTACCAAAAAATGAAGATTTTTCGGCTGAGAATTTCTGATATTTTTTATATTTTCATAGATTGTGGGTACTCGTTAGAACCGCCTCGCCGAGGCAGTTCTAACGAGTACCCACAATCTATGGTTTTGAGCAGAACTAAGAAAAATAATGTATACCCCTGTAAACCCCAGTTTTACTATATAAAAGTGGGGTTTAAGGGGGTCAAAATTATATAGGTATGTTTTCGTGATGGTGGTGTCTATTCGATCTCCTTTACAACTATAATATATGTCGAGCATCAGAGTCGACTCAATAAGGCAGTTCTAATAAGTACATATAACATACATTTTCATGATAAAATTAGCAAATGTCCATAAGTATCCTTTAATATTGTTTTCTTGAGCTTTCAGAAGAGTTTCCTCGGTACTCAAACACCTTTACCTTTCACCCCTCACCTTACATGGTTTTTAAGCCTGCCAATATCTACATATTATATCATTGTTGCGATACGTGAAAAAATGCCCTTATGACGTAAGCGAACAGCGAAAGTCCATCTTAGCGTGCGCACCCGTGCAGTCTGATCTGGATGTTGTCTGTTCGTTGACATATACTAGAGTATCCATTCATTCTGTAAGCTGACAACGAAGTCCCAGATCAGCCTGTGTGTATGCACAGGCTGATCAGGGTCTGCGTTGTCCGCAAATTTATAAAGTCCCTTTTTGAGCGCTTGCTCAAATATGAATTGTAGCGATAAAATACCATGTGAGTTTGGTTTCATTTGCAGTCAGAAACAATTCTTTCGATTATGCTGGGATTGAGCATTTGAAACTACAATCCGATCTGCGATACTGTATGCCATTGTTACAAAACCTTAAATACAGTAAATATGCATTCGTCTAAACATTGAAAAAAAGAAACGGCCTGTTTGTTTTCTTTTATTTCTGGAAAGCAAGTAATAGATGTCTGTAGTCTTGAAATAGTACGAGTACATTAAACTCTGTCCATCAACACTTTCGACTTAACAAGTGCACTCTTCATCGATGACCTCACAATGAGGCGAAACATTCTCTTTTGTCATATAGTAAGTATAATTTGAACCGTGGATTAGCCGTTCGTTGATCTTTTGAGTTCTCAATTTCCACACGAGACGACTTTCCTAAGGGTTGAAGCCTAAGACGCCGCTTTGTTTTCCAAAATATGCAAATTATTTAAAATGAAAATATGTATATTGTACATTAAGTTCCAAAGTTGGAAAAAAGAGATCAGCATGTATCACTGAGGACACACGTATAACAAGGATATTTTATTTCATGAAAATAGCATTGACGTCATCGGTTTACTGTGAAACTGGTGGCTTACTTAACAATAAACCCGAGTATCTCGCGATATTCATCCACAACTGGAGAAATAGTATAGAAGCTGCCAGGAAGAGCAACAATCACAGAAAATAATCTACCAATGACACCAAAAGAAAGCACAAACGAGCCAAGACAGAGAGTACGCAAGTCGCAGGCCAAAGAAACGTAAACCAGCCAGCTCCCTTTTCCTAAATAAGGGGATCAAAAGTTCACCATGCTACACAGGGATCCATTTAACACAACAATAAGACAACGAACAATTCGGCTCAAATATAGGCTCCCTATCTCAATCAGTGAAACGTCACAGAAAACAAAAACATGTAAATCAAGTTAAAACACTGTCAGAGTGATGAAACTGGAATAAATGCTAGTGTAAATCACCTCAGGCAATGACAAACAGAGCCATTACGAAATTATGCCTATTCAAATATACTGAAAATTTTACCACCAAAAAATGAAAATTTTTAGATAAAAAATTCTTATATTCATATTTTTGCTCAAAACATAGATTGTGGGTATTCGTAAGATCCGCCTCGCCGAGGCGGTTCTCACGAGTACCCACAATCTATGTTCTTAAGCAGAAATAAAAAAAATAATGTATTCCCCCGTAAACCCCAGTTTTACTATATAAAAGTGGGGTTAAAAGGAAGTCAAAATTATATAGGCATGTTTTCTGGATGTAAAGAACCACTGGTTGAACAACGGAGGGTCCGAACAATGATATAACTTCAGGCATTAACTTTCTAATGACAGGTTTAGGTCGTGCCAGAGAGTCTGAGACCCGACCCACAATCTTTCAAATAAGATAATTATTCTGTCAAATTGGTTTTGCTTCCATTCTAAAAAGGGATCTATTCTGAAAAGAAAGAATTTACTCCCAATAGGAGCACACAGTTTTCTTTTAGAGTAGGTCAGGTCCCTTTTCAGTAGGATCATCTTTGTTTCATCACAAGGATTTTATTTGGTTTACACGTTTTTATATGATGCTTTACTGATTGAGTTAGGAAGCCTCTGGGCGAATCGAATGGTTGTTTGTATTCTTACAACCTTTGAACCTTGGGTAAAGAGTTGTTACCAGTAAATCGATTTAAACACCGCACCCCACCAAACCACCACAGTTGTTTTTACTACCGACCGTTCCAAGGAGGTGGTTCTAGTGTTGTTTGTTTTTGCGTGGCCTTGTGGCTGCATATTTGGAGCTTTTTTCCGGGTTCTGTTTTGTTTGTTGCCTTATTACTGTGTTTGGTGGGTCCTGTCTGGCATTGTTATCACCCTGTTGCCAAAAAGGGAGCATGTATTGTGGCAGGCATGTATTTTGTGGTTTGTTTGCTCTTCTTCCTAGGACAAAGAGTCATTGGTAGGATATGTTCTGTAATTGTGTCACTTCCTCGGCATTTTCTATCCTATTTCTGGTGTGCCGATAAGTGAACAGGAAGTCATAAAACGTGTCTTCCTTGCTTAAAGTGGTGGAAAATCTACCAAGTGAATCCTGGTCCCGAATTTATAAATCTTTTTTCATGCTCAACTCAGATGAGCATGGACTTTATTTTGCTTATAAATCTTAAAATACTGACAATTTTTTTAAACTTCTTTCATGCTCAACTCAGCTGAGCATGCTCAGCTGAGTTGAGCATGAAAACAGTTTTAATTTTTGGTATTTTTATTTTTATGACCAAGTGAAATGTCATGCTCGGTTGAGCTGAGCATGAAAAAAGTTTTATAATCTCGGGGCCAGTCGTCTTAGTTTTCCGGCAGCTAGAACAACGGTCAGCTATGTGGAAACGCGTGGGATATGAATGGATACCAAACTGAAGGTATGCAAAGCCAAGTTTTGTCAGCTCTCCTGTACGCTTGTGAGACATGGACAGTCTACCAACTACATTTAAGATGCTTAACATCTTCCACACAAGTTGGATGAGTAAGCTACTGAAGATCAAGTGGCAAGACAGGATCCTTGATACAAACGGCATGCAGAGGGCAGAAACGACAAGCAATTCTTCTCAAGCTCTTCTGAAGCAGACACAGTTGATATGGTTGTGGCCAGAATGGCAGGCGGTCGGTCGTCGACCAGTCATCTTCATACCCTCCACATATCTGTGACGTATCATGAAAAAGTCTAAACATTCTAAATGTTTAAAGAATTACATTCCTTACCATGTCTGTTCTTGTTTAAATGTTTGGTGTGTGCTGCTGTTTAAATGATTTTCCAGATTATTGCATAATATGATCCACCACAGCAGGGAAAACATAACGAAAACATGCCTATTCAAATATATTGAAAATTTCACCACCAAAAAAGTTTTCAGATAAAACTTCTGATATTTTTCATATTTCTGCTCAAAACATAGATTGAGGGTACTTGTTAGAACCGCCTCGCCGAGGCGGTTCTAACGAGTACCCACAATCTATGTTTTTGAGCAGAAATAAGAAAAACAATGTATACCACTGTAAACCCCAGTTTTACTATATAATAGTGGGGTATAAGGGGGTCAAAATTATATAGGTATGTTTTCGTGATGGGAATGTCTTTGTTAGACACAAGAAGACCTTAACCACTCACTAGCTCCGCACTAATTAACCAGGACCTTTGCTGCCCGCTAACAATATCTTTGAATACCTTATTTACCTAAACTACATGTATTTGTACCATACTTCTACAAGTCGATTTCGTTACACAGCGCTATAAATAAAAAAGAAGAGAAATGTTGGGACAGAATGGCAAACAGTGTAGATCCAGATCAGACGCCGTGCTCTAGGGTGCTTGATATGGGTCTAGATTGTTTGCCAGGACTTGTCTCTTCGAATACATAGCTTAAATCCAGTTTCAATAGTTCAGAATCTATCTCTGAAAACCAACTGGAGACCAGGAGGTCGCGGGTTCAACCCCCGCCGAGGTCGGCAACATTCTTTCGTGGAGATTGATCATGAAATATTTTCTACGGTCATTCTGTCCCTTCCGCTGATTCAAGAAGGGCAGTTGTCAGTTTCTGGCAAATGGATGTGCAGAATATTGGTTAACCGCTTAGAGGACTAAGCCTGCCCAGTAAAGGTGTGGTTAGGTAAAGTGACCGCGCTCGACATGACCCCATTGGGTTGAATGGGCCGTAAAACCTCAACACAAACAAACAATCTCTGAAAAGTGACGATTCTGTAAGTAGATTCGGTAATGTCTGTTTTGCCTGGTTCACATGCTCGTCTGTGAAGAGTTAAAGGATAGATCAAATCTATTCAGACAAAAGGAAAATGTCTGCTGCATTATTGTAAAATTTAACATAGGATAACAATTGCTAGTTCAAATCTAGAAGTATATCGTTTCGCTGTATATCAAACCTATTGTAAATTAGGTAAACGACTAATTAATTCCATGAATCTGCACACTTCTAAAGGCATATTAGAAAAGACATCGAACATAAATTCTGCCATTCATCTTCTTGATTAGTCTGCTTCTCTTCTAAGATAGATGCACGTTTGATGATCGGCGCAAACGATAGCTAGAACTTCTAAAGTATTCTCGGTGACACCATTTGAAAACAAAATATTTTTTCGTTTATTTTATCGTTTCACGTTTTATTCCAAAAGCATCAAATGAAAAGTGCTGGGAAATGAAAGATGACAAGTTTATAAAAGGTACTAATACTACAGCGTTTAAGGTATATTTTGTTGACATCCAGTACAGCGGTCAGATTGTTTTGTCCCCTTCTCCCACGGGAAGCTAATTATTTCTTATTAGTGCATATCATTTGTAGAAACAGCTTAGTCTGAGAAAAATTAACAGGAAGTCAGCGCATGACAAAACCTACAAAATGGCATGTGTGCCCAGCGAAGACTCAGATCAGCCTGGGCATCCGCCCAGTCTGATCAGAGTATTCGCTGTGCGCTAAATGGGTAGCTAAGGACCCAAGCTTTCTTCATGCGGACAGCGAAGACTCCGATCAGACTGGGTGGACACCCAGGCTGATCTGAGACTTCACTGGGCGCACATGTCATTTTGTAGGTTTTCTTTTTTTCGAATTTTCGAATTTTTGTTTCTGTTTTTATACAAAGAGAGAACTTTTTGTGTATAAATCGAATGAAATGTGAACACTATGGAGCTGCATGTACTCAGGAAAGGCCACAATCAAAACACCCCCACCCCTCAAACCAAAACTAAGCCCCCCCCTCCCCCCCCCCCCCCCACCCCAACTGTATAAAACACTGGATAAGGGTTTGGTGGCATGAACTGACATCAACAAAAAATAAAATAAAAATAAAGAGTACCTGGACTAGTTTCTGTTTGAAAGACAAGTATTTTTGTCTAGATACTGGACTCATGGAAGAAACAAGAATCTCTCTCACCCTTCCAAATGACAAAAAGAGCATATATAAATAAAGAATCTGAAGAAGATCTGTTTGAAAGACAAGCATTTTTTGTCTACATACTACTACTGTAACAGTTGTCACAACTAGACTCCTGGAAGAAGCAGGTCTCTCTCTTGTCCTCCAACATGATGAAATAAGCTGTAACGTCGGAAAACGTGCCTTTTGTCATGTGCGCTCAGCGAAGATTCAAAATCAGCCTGTGCATTCGCACAGTCTGATCGGAATCTACACTGGGCGTATTTTGGACAGCCAAAGATGCAAAATTTCTTCATGCGGACAGCGAAGACTGTGATCAGGGCGCACGTCATCACGAAAACACGCCTATATAATTTTAACCCCCTTAAACACCACTTTTATATAGTAAAACTGGGGTTCACAGGGGTATCCATTATTTTTTTATTTCTGCTCAAAAACATAGATTTTGGGTACTCGTTAGAACCGCCTCGGCGAGGCGGTTCTAACGAGTACCCAAAATCTATGTTTTGAACAGAAATATGAAAAATATCAGAGTTTTTTTTATCTGAAACTTTTCGGTTTTTGGAGGTGAAATTTTCTATATATTTGAATAGGCGTGTTTTCGTAATGAATGTCATTATACTTGTTGGTGAGGAATAATTGCATGTGCAGTGCGTGCATCTGGACGCTTGCAAGGATCACGTTCCCTGATTAATTTTTTTCTGCAAGTGTAACTAAGTATAAAAGAAATAGACCACGCCTGAATACAGAGATCACGCGACAGTCATGATAAAATGTAAATAAAGGAATACCGTATTGACCCCAAGTATGTCGACATCCTATCGTCTAACTGAACTGTGCTTTTCCTTAAATTCTAATCAGTTCATTTGTCTACCTTATGACGTGTTTGAAATTTTGATTGATGAGTGGCAACCAGTACAGATTACGATCGGACGCAGTGTTATATGACGTCTAATTTGGATATATGCAGTTTGCGCAAGCCTGTTTGTCTGATTACTTTCGGGAAAATACCATAAAACACACACATGTCTTGCGTCATTTGAGAACTGCAAAATGACTTGTGCACAAAGGTATTACAGTTTATGGCGATATTGTCATGCACGCTTGAATTTATTAAAGCGAAAGTACGCTATTAAAGCCGATTTGAAAACAGACGAAACAATATACACGAGCTGCGAGTGTAGTCGCACGTCCGTCGCTTACCTTAACATTCGCATTTAAAAAAGGAATGATACACTTTCTGAGGGAGCAACTCTGTCAAAAGGTTTTCTTCTCCCTTTTGAAAGGATCTACTTTAACAGAAATGAGCAAATTCTTTCCGGTTAAAGTAGAACCTTTTTCAGAAGGAACTTGTGTGCAACAGAGCAATAAGCAAGTCTTAAAAGCTATCCAGCTTCATGTAGCATTCTTTATAAATCTACAGCGGGTCGTTATCGGCCCGTCAGCTACCCTGACGGGCCGATAACAGCCCGCTGTAGATTTATAAAGAATGCTTACTGGGTGTCTCCCTTTTCCTAAAATGGCGGAAAATCTGCCAAGACAATCCAGATCTCTTAACATTACGAAATAATTGAGCCAGCGCACGATAAAACCAACAATAAGACGTGCGCACAGCGAATACTCAGATCAGCCTACGCATCCGCGCAGTCTGATCAGAGTTTTTGCTGTGCGCATGAAGAAAGCTTGGGTCCTTAGCTACCCACTGAGCGCACAGCGAAGACTCTGATCAGTCTGGGAGGATGCCCAGGCTGATCTGAGTCTTCGCTGGGCGCACATGCCATTTTGTAGGTTTTGTAATGCGCTGGCTAATATTTCGTTTTGCATACATTCGTCACTTTACCATCGAGTCCAGCTTACATGCTTGAAACTTAACGCTCAACATCTGGGTAAACGATTGGCAGCCGACATTTTGAGATCTGATTTTATTCTTCCCCGAAAATACGTTTTTGATATTTTAGGCAAATTGTCTGCTGGGTAGACAATTTGCATGAAATGCAAAAATTATTTTCCGGGAAAAATAATAAAAATATCTTTAATTGGTCATCTGCTGAAGTTTCCCAGAGAGAAGTAATGTTAAAAAATCCTGTTGGCTTTTTGTCTATTCAATGTACATGTAAACATGTACGTTAAACATAAAGACCCGTGGTAAGTGTACATGTAAGCATGCACAGGAAAACTGTTACGAAACATTTACTATGACTCTTTTCAACACCTATCATGCTGGGTTCTTCCGGTCCTTGAAGGTGCATTTTAGAATTATACATTGCAAAACAGACAGACCTAATTGGAAAACAGTTATACTTATGAACGAATGAGTTGTATTTACATAATTGCTAGATAAGTTTCTTAACATTCCGCAAACAATACTAAGTGATGTGAAAACTGCGCTTAGGTTAAACGTCATTGTCAACAACCTTACAGTAATGTCGTTACGGTGCCTGGATATGACAATGGGAACCGATGCCCTTTTACAATGCCGACACATGCGGTATCCCGCCCCAGCCATTTTGACGTGATACTACATTATACTGTACTTTTAAAAAGTCTTAGGTATGACCCGAATAGCCATTCAACCCAACAGTTCCTGATCCGAAGGCGAACGCGCTACCAATTGAACCAATCGGACAGGTCTTAGTGCGCTTAGAGGATGGTCATATCTTCGATCACAATTCAAGCCACGATATAGACAGACAATTACAGACTCTCGACCATACATGTACTTGTGACTGACTCCTGCCTGCTGTTTTTCTCGTTGTTGTCCCATCCTCTTACACGTATGTTACAAAGCAAAATGTAAAACTGTAGAAATTTACCATTAGTGGTATGTGGTTGATTTATGTCCCTTCATCTGGGAAATGTATCGTTTATTCAGTGTTGTCTGTCTGTCTGTCTGTAAGAGGTGAATCACAGTACTGTGAACTACGCCGACCGTCACCTTATGACACAAAAATAAATGTTATAAAGATATTTGATGTCCGAACACAGTGGTATTTAGTTCCTACAGCCGTGCTAAATTGTAATTATACTGCTTATAAACGCAAAATGTAAAAAAAGAATACTCATTTCTACATTATGTGTCGTAACACACACAGTGTCCCGAAATGACTTCAGACACAGTACATGGTACGTAAACACCAAACCATTATATTCTCAGTTGACTCGTTGACAATGTGAAGAAGATCATTGACAGAAAAAGGCTAACAACAATATAGGGATCAAACATGGTTTTTCATACATTAACATTCCCCAGGTCCCTTGGGAGGTGTTGAAAACCGAGGCCGAAGGCCGCGGTTTTCAACACCTCCCAAGGGACCTGGCGAATGATAATGCATTGAAAAACTATGCTCGATCGCTATTATTGCATGAAAACTGAAAACATTTGCTACATTTCGCTTTATTTCTTGCACTACTTTGTTTCGCCTTTTCACCGATGTCTCGCGAACGAAATTTCCACTGACTATGCTCCTTCCAGGGCCGGGAAGTACACATCTCGTAACGGCAGCAAATCTGTGGCCCCGGTACGACCATATTGAAAGTTGCGTAGCCGTGCATTAACAGCGCGTGAATTGCCTTGTTAATACTTGGCATTCGCCGGTTAATGCACGGCTGTTAATAACGTGCGACATTGCTTTTTATGCAATAATATAAGTGAAGATACCCAGAAAATGCCACAATCACGGAGCAAAACCTTCCCGAGCCACCAAAAGAAGATGACGAACACAAACGTCACATATGAAACCACAAACTCACAAATAAAGGAGCCAGTGCACGATAAAACTTACAAAAAGACCTGTGTGACCAGCAAAGACTCAGATCAGCCTGTACATCCACCCAGTATGGCAGGGTGTTCATGTATCCCTCTTTTGATAGTATGGAAGTTGTAGAAGGCACCTGCGATCAGCAAAGACTCTGATCAATCTGCGCGGATGCGCAGGCTGATCTGAGTCTTCGCTGGTCGATCAAGTCTTATTGAATGTTTTGTCATGCGATAGCTCAAAGAAGAACTGCAACAGATCAACCTCCTTGGAACATCGGTAGAAAACTAGAGGAGGAGTCGGACCTAAACCAGTTTTACTCGCGCGAAAGCTCGCCTTTATCTCCTGATGCAGTTTCAAACAGTACAACGATACAAAGAGAAGAGAAAAAGTTAAGTGGGCAGCCATTGAAGAATATGACCACAATGAAAGCATCACAACATGAAAACAGTAAGCAAAGTTGGTAGCCGTATAGCGGGTGACCACAATGCTAGACTTACAAGGAAATTGATCGGGCAAGAATATCCGCCTTGGAAAGAACAGAAGTCCAAACCACTGCGGGGTGGGGGGAAGTGGGATTGGGGCTTAAACCAATTTTACTTGCGCGAAACCTCATCCTTAATTCTGATACAGCTCCAAATCAAAAAAAAATATATCTTCGGTCCATATAGGACTTCTCTACCTCATTTGTAAAACTTTACAATGAAAAACTTATAATCAAACAGCATTTTGATGGAATAACGCCACCATGAAGTGGTGTTGTGTCGGCAACGACCATAAGATGGCGGCCAAGATGTCGATGGGGAAAAACACCAGCGAGTCGGTGTAGGAGGCACGAATTAACTAACAATTAACTAACCGTGTCTCTGAAAGATCCATGGCTGGATGACCCTAAGAAGAGCCGTCGAGGTCGAAGAAAGAAGACTGTATGTTTGCTGCTGGTGTGACGAGGAGGAGGAGGTGCCCTCTACCGGATGAAAAGGTTGACGGTTCTTTTAGGTTTCCTTTTACTGCTCTCCCGGTTTGGTGGCACGATTGAGCAAGTGTGAGATTACATTGTGCATTGGTAATACACAGGTATTGAAGCTCTTTTATTTTGACCAAATTTTAAATTCTTAAACTTACAGACCTTGACCTTTATGCATATGGTTCGATCAGGCGAGGTAGTCTGCGCATGAATTACGCGTGTACGCCGTTTCAAGCCAAGGTCAAGAGTAAACTAATCCAGATTTTTCTGGCGCTGCCTCTATGTGGCTCTGCTGCCTGGTAGCGTTAAAAATCTGACTAGATAGATAGATAGATGGAACAACGCAAAGGGCTCAATGGCGTTCTGAAACCAGAAGTCAAAAAAGCCATAGAAATTGATAGTGAGGCGCCAACCATTGAAACTGACTGAGGAGGGAGCCGCTATTTAGTCTGAGGACCATCCCGCCGCCATGCAATTAAAGAGGGGAAGCAAAAGTATCAACTATAACTGGGTTATCTGCAGTTTGCCGCAGAATGCCCATATCATATCTTTTTGTAGCTATTGAAATCTGTATACCGTATTCGACCTAATTACCGCACCGTGCGCTTAGGTTTTCAAAATTACTGGGAAAACTTATAGTAGAATATGTATCCACCTATACTAAGGGTACACTTAAAACACAATCAGCGAAGGACATCAAATGATGCTTATGCGATGTTTTTGAGCGTGTTTTTTTTTTCGATTTTCTTTATAAAGGCATATGTTGTGGGTACTCATTTGAATTGCATCGACAAGTCGATGCAATTCAAATGGGTACCCTCAACATATGCCTTTATAAAGAAGTAGACAATAAAGTATACTGGCTTTAATCTTAAGACTAAGGATTTGCTTGACTGTGCGCTTATAGGGGTATGTGCGGTAATTAGGTCGAATACGGTAGATTGTACCGAAAAACAGTTTTGCCAACAATTGTTCTGAATTCATACACAAAGTGGTCATAAAATTCAAGATCGTACAGACCTTCTATCAGAAATGTTTTCAAATCAAAATTTTATATGGACATAAATACAGAATGACGGTGATAAAACTTAGAAAATATTTTGCTTAGTTTATGATAACGGTACCCTTGCTTAAGAAGTTTAGCAGTTAAACTTTTATTTCGATTATTAATACCACTAACTTGACTAGATGTTTTAGCAAAACAACTTAACTGAGAATGTATACACTGTAGGATGAAGCACGAGAGACACCGCATCTAAAGATGGTAAATAATTTACAATATCAAAATCAAAGTCGTCCCATTTGTTATTCATATTAGAACACACTATGTTTAGTTTTAGTTTAATCATATTTTATTGCCAAATAATCATATAGCAAGTGGGTTGGACCACAAGTTCTCACAACATTAGATAAGGTCCCCAAAACAAAATATAACATACAAAGTTTATAGCATTTAGTAACTCTTATTATGTAGACACTAGAATTCCGATTGTCCAGAAGCTAGTACAGAAAGAAGAAAGAAGATAAAATTATATAAGATCAAACAATATACAGCGTCTGGAGAGTCTGAGTTCGCGTGTTTACATGCATACAAAATTAATTTATAATCAACAAAACATTGAGCGGTCGCAAGTATAGCTATAGAAAGAAGAAAATAACTAGAGAAAAGAAAAGAAGAAAGGTGTACAATGATAAGAAATTAGTTCTATAGGAATCTAGTTTCAAGGATAAAAATGAAACGAAGAAGGATGAGTAGTGAGCGGGAGTCACCAAACCAAGCTTCGATAAATCTTTAATAGATATAACAGGCTACTTACATGTTTACAGTATTTAAATTTGGTTTTCCGTTTCAAAATCGATTTGTTTCTTTTATAAAATGTTGGACGTAAGAAAAAAGTTCAACGTTGTCGTCATCAGAGAGATCAGGAGAACCGTATAGGAGAAGACGTATACCGACAGGCTGAAATTTACGGATGGCCTGGAATAGACTAGTCCGTTGCTGGGTGAATCTATTACAGAAGAAAAAGTAGTGTTCAGCATCCTCACTCTCAAAATCACAGTCACATGCAGCCGTTGGTTTAAGATGATTATTGAATAAGTCGTCATTTAGATTGCTACAATTATATTTCTTATTCTACAATGATAGACAGAACTTATGCGTTGGCCTGAAACAAAATAGTTTGGGATTTCAGGACTCCTAAAAATAGATCTCTTAAGTAATTGTTTAAAAGCACTGAGAGAGTCGGCGCTTCTTACTGACAAAGGTAACTTATTCCAGTAGTCAACGGAAGAGGGAAAAATGATCTAGAATAAATTTCAGTTCTTCTACTTAAGACAGAAATGTCGGCTGCATTTCTCAGACTATATTCTGTTCTCTCTGACACAAACGGCGGCATGATATTAGAAATGTATTCTGGCGCCAAGCCATTTATGATTTTATACATAAGCACAGCCTTTTGAAACAAACGCCTATCTGATAATGACAACAATCCTATTTCTTTTATGAGTTTATCGATAGAAACAGATCTCGTTAGTCCTGTAACAATTCTGGCTGCTTCATACTGTATTCGCTCAAGTCGAGTTTTTTCATATGCACATTATGCACATAACACATTATGTCATTAGATATTGATGAATTTAAATCCCAAAAGGTTATTTCTGTGTCAGAAGCTTTAGCTTTATTTAACTGTATTTTTTTTTTTTTTTTTTTTTTTTTTTTTTTTTGAATAAATTGTGTCAACCATTCCTTTAAATTATTCATTATAGATATTTAGTAAGTCGTGTAAATATCGAGACGTTGAGTTGAATGCTTCAATAATGCTGGCCTGATTTCCATGAGAAAGGGACAACATAAAGTCTCTCTCATAACAAAAAAACAAAAAACAGAAATAGAAACAGATCTGCAGTAAGAGGGACACAATTTGTACCCATAGGTATACCAACAATTTGTTGATATACGAACAATTTGTTGGTATACATTTAACAAGCCTAAGCAATCTGTGAAAATCATGTCTCAAAATTACGTGCACACACAAACATCTCAGGTTGTGTACAGTCGATGCAAAGGCATGGACCAGCCTTTGGACAGCGGACAGAAAACCCATGGAGCGGCCTATGGACAACGAAAACAAAAGCTTTGGATTAGCCTATGGACAACGAAAAGAAAAGCCATGGATTAGGTTATGTACAGCGGAGAGATCTATTTCAAAGCGTTTCACGGGCCATTCCTTTTTTGAATCTCTTTATCTTATAACAGCTAAACAGAAAATCCATGGACTTAATTATAGACAACGGCCAACAAAGCCACGGATCATCCTGTGAACTGTGAAGTTTGATAAGAACTTTACTGTTCGCCTATAAAAGAACTTGACAAAATATATCGGTAGGGAACAACTACTTTGCTCAGACTGTCCACATCACGAAAACATGCCTATATAATTTTGACCCCCTTAAACCCCACTTTTATATAGTAAACGGGTTTACAGGGGTATACATTATTTTTCTTATTTCTGTTCAAAAACATAGATTGTGGGCACACGTTAGAACCGCCTCGCCGAGGCGGCTCTAACGAGAGTACCCACCACCTATGTTTTGAGCAGAAATATAAAAAATATCAGAAATTTTTATCTGAAAATTTTCCTTTTTTGGTTGTAAAATTTTCAATATATTTGAATAGGCGGGTTTTCGTAATGAGATGGAACAGGCTGACTTAGAATTTCGCTTAGCGCGTACACTTCCGGTAAACTGTGCGGCTCAAATATCAGAAGGCAACAAAGAAAATTATACCAATCAAACACATATCAGTAGGCGGTATGTCTCGTCGCTTCCGCCTACGATGCTATCGAAATCTTGTTCGTTTATATACAATGGACAAAAATTTGACTTTGTAAAACGTTATTTCTTATTTCTCAGAACCTAAAATGTATGACATAAAAAGATAAAACGTGCATCTATTCTAAAGAGACAAATGAGAAACTTTAACAGACTCACCCGATCGAATCAAGGAAAAATATATCTTGTGAGTCGTGTAAACAATAAACTGCTCATTAATAATTATCGAACATTGTTATCACTCGATAAAAAAAAATATTTGGACACTCTATCAAGACAGTCGGAGAAAGCATGGATGGACTGGCTGTAAAAACTATGCCTGCTGTCCGATTGGGCATTCGATGCTCGCATATGTCGTCAGATCCCTGTTGGTCTGGTAGCAGAGAATTTCTGTTTGATCATATTACAAGGCAGACAAGATTTTCATCTGATTTATGGACCTATTTCGAACTAACCATTAAAGCGGTAAAATTAAATACTAGCAGACACCAATTTAGAATAGTTTCTTACCTTTCAAAGAAAAATGAGCTTGATATATGCATGTGGGTCGTCCCTATTGTTTCGAGAGCACAGTATTTGACAAGTCTCTTTTGTGACACCCTATTTTCCAGGAAAATAAACAAGAAAAAATCACAAGATTGTCATCAGCTAATATTTAAAACTATCGCTTTTGTAGAACATTGGACGCTAATGAAACTTCAGCCATAGTTTAAATCTTTGAAAATCAGTTTAAGTTTAAAATATAACCCCACAGTTTCCGCAAATGTTTTCCATTACATGTGAGATTTGCTGCATGAAAAATGACAGTTTCTGTACATGAAGATTTAGAGCAGCTCCTACATTTGCGCAGTCTGATTAGACCATGCCTGTTACCAGCATGTGCATTCTCAAAGATCCTACAATGTGTAGCTAAACAGCACAGAGCCTCACCAGTCAGCGATGTTCATCTTTTTGTTGTTCTCGAATGGGAAATGGATTTCTCACTGCGATTTTGATTAAGGGAATAGATACATTTGATGATCTTCTTCCATATTTTACAAGGAAGACAACTTGTAACTTTCTAACTGCTTGACAGTAGAACCAGCCCCTTCCAAAAAATCTTCTATATTAAAAGGAAAAGAATTTGCTGCCAGTGGGAGCAAATTCTTTCCTTTTAGAATAGACCCGTTTTAAGAAGGGGGCAAAACGAGCGTCTGATCCTTCTTAACCCTTGTCATGCTGAATAAATTAAGAGGACACACCCACTTTTAAAATGGAGAATGGATAAACTTGAAAGATTTTCCGCCATTGTTTACGAGAGACGAGTTATGTGACTTCCTTTTGACTATACTGTAGGGTACAGGGAGCCAGTTATTTTTCCCATAGACCCAAAGTACTTCCACCCTTTTTAGTGGTTGAGAGTTCATTTCAGGGTATGGCTGGGCTTCCAATTTTTGCTTTAATTCAAAGACCAGGCCTCGCACAGCAAAATAAATAAGGAAAAACACCATTGTCACCAACACTTTCTGGGACTTTTTGGAGGCTGAATGTAGCAACCCCTCAACTGGCAGATATCAAAAATTGAAACTTTGAAATTTCACTACTTCATCTCTTGGCTCCAGCAAACACAAACAGAAACAATCAGGAAATTACACACATTTTCTTTTCTTCAAATACGAATAATAAGTTTTAATTCACCTTTATTATTAACCAATCACAGGTCACCTTACACACAGTAACCACCCCGGGCTTCCCTGCACTTTTTTGCACCAATCAGCAGTCCTGGCACAATTGGTTCCCTGGGGCCTGTACAGAATCCTCATCTGAAAGACGGTCTACTCTAAGAGGAAAGACTCTGCTCCCAAAGGAGAGCAAAGTATTTCCTTTTTGAGTAGTCCGTTTTTCAGAAGGGAGCAAAAATTGTTTTGACAGATCTATCACCATGGAAAGCGTATCAATGCCTTTTCAAGGAAACAACTATCAGCGTAAGAACACAAAGTTAACCCTTAAGGCGCCAAGCAAAATTTGTAGCAGACGATATTCTATTTTTTTTTTTTTTTTTTTTTTTTTCAGAGAAAACAAATCTTGACATTTCATGTGAATCGTCTGCTGGCAGACGATTCACACGAAATGTCAATACTTGTTTTCTCTGAAAAATAAAAAAAATAAATAAATAAAATGTCGTCTGTTGCAGTTGTGATTGACGCTTTAAAGGTTAAAGCATTATCGATGAAACATCTTGATCCTTAATGACCACACGTCTAGCGAAAATTATTTTGTTAACTACTCTTAAACGGATAATCATTGGCAGTGTAAGTAATGACGTGAAAGCGTGCCAGAGTTGTTTTTCTGCTGTCTAGCCTCAGGAATAGATATTCCAGATTTAAACAGAGCTCTTCTACTTTGTCACTGTCTGCTGGTAATACTATACCACAGGTCTCTCTATTTCTCTATCATTTCAAAGCTCCGTTTTACCTATCATGTGTTTCTCGTTTCACGCTGCCCACTTTACTTTCTGTTTTTACTTGTGATACTAACATTGCGGTTATCTTCTTCAAAAGCTGTCTATATTGCTTCCTGTTTTCTTTCTGTTTATATCGCTCTAATATTTGAAGCTGCGTTAGGAGATAAGGGCGAAGTTTCGCGCGAGTAAATCTGGTTTCAGGCCCCCTTTAATTACCCCCCATCCTCATCTCCAGTTGCTTTTTTCTACTGACCGTTCCAAAGCGGTTCCTCTGTTGAAGAAACTGTTCTTTCTTTGTAGGTCGGTGGTTTCATATGGGGTATTTGTTTTGTCATTACTTGATTCTCATCTTGCCTTCTTTTTGCCTCGGGAAGACGGTGCTTTGTAATTGTGGCATTTCTTGGGGGACACTTAACTTATATGTGTCGCATTCTCAGATGGCAAAATCTTACATTGCATGTTAAGAAAAGCTTATACAAATAGTAAAATGATAACTGCACCCTACTCTAGTATACAAAAACATCACGAAAACAAGCCTATATAATTTTGACCCCCTAAAACCCCACTTTTATATAGTAAAACTGGGGTTTACAGGGGTGTACTTTATTTTTCTTATTACTGCATAAAACATAGATTGTGGGTACTCGTTAGAACCGCCTCGCCGAGGCGGTTCTAACGAGTACCCACGATCTATGTTTTGAGCAGAAATATGAAAAATATCTGTTTTTTATCTGAAAATTTTCAGTTTTTTGGAGGTGAAATTTTCCATATATTTGAATAGGCGTGTTTTCGTAATGATATGCTTCCCTGGTAGATTAGCGGCAACGTGAGAAAACCCACCTTCTGACATGTGCGCCTAACGAGGACTGAAATCAGCCTGCGTATCTGTATCAGACCGTGGTCCAAATGAAGAAAGCTTTCATTACGAGAACACGCCTATTCAAATATATAGAAAATTTCACCTCCAAAAACTGAAAATTTTCAGATAAAAAACTCTGATATTTTTCTTACTTCTGCATAAAACATAGATTGTGGGTACTCGTTAGAACCGCCTCGGTGAGGTGGTTCTAACGAGTACCTACAATCTATGTTTTATGCAGAAATAAGAAAAATAATGTATACCCCTGTAAAGCCCAGTTTTACTATATAAAAGTGGGGTTTCAGGGGGTCAGAATTATATAGGCATGTTTTTGTGATGTTATCATTGGCTATCCAAAATCCGCCTAGTGAAGATTATGATCAGACTCCACGATGTGCAGGCTGACCTTAACCTTCACTGGGCGCACATGTCCGAAGGTACCGTTTTCTGATGTTGCGATTCGTATGTATTCCTTCTCAGTGGCTGACGAGGGGGACGGGGTGGGGGAGGGGCAGGGGAGGCGGTGAGAGCACGAAGCTAGTTGTATTGGAAAACATTTGGTCCAAGTGGACGGGAACCGTTATTCTTTATTTTTATGCAGTAACTTTTCCTCGTATATCAGTCAGACACAGAATCAAAGTTATTCCAAGTGACGATGCTAGCTGCTCTCTTGGGAAGCAATAGCAAGACATCAACACAACACCTTAACAGTGTCAAATCAAATTTCCGCCCATTAAGTACAAATCACAGACAAAATTTATGACATTCATTATGCAGACTGGACAAAGTCGGAAAAAACAGATAACGGTACTTGATAAGGAAATTTTTACCATAGGCTGACGGTACAGTTCAAACCAGGAATCATTTAAAAGATATATATATTACATGAAAGTAAAAAGCTGTTATAATTCGAAGAGAGTTTACTGACCATGACGTTGTATGAGATTCTCATGGTATCATTGATAGTGTAATTTTAATTCATCGCGAAAACATGACTCCCTTAAACTTCACTTTTATATAGCAAAACTAGGGTTTACAGGGGTATATGTTTTATTTATCTTATTTCTGTGCAAAAACATACATTGTGGGTACTCGTTAGAACCGCCTCGGCGAGGCGGTTCTGACGAGTACCCACAATCTATGTTTTGAGCAGAAATATATGAAAAATATCAGAATTTTTATCTGAAAACTTTCAGTTTTTGCTGGTGAAATTTTCAATATATTTGAATAGGCGTGTTCTTATAATGAATACAAAATAGACGGATGGCATTATTGACCAAATATGGCACACAAAATATGTCCATTGTGGAAGCTTTTTCACTGGACCAGACCAAAATGCTAGTTCCATGTATTTATTCATGAAATATTGAAAGGATACAAATTTCATACACGTAAATGGCGATCTATAGTCTTATCCATAAACTCGAGAAAATGACCTCTTTCTAATTATTTATAGACACCTTCTCCTTACCATGCTTGTTCAAACTTTTTTAACCCTTGTCCTGCTGAACCCGGATATACCCTGCCTTTGCAAACAGAGTAGATCCAGAAGCAGAAGCCAACTGATCTGGATCTGCACTGTTCGTCATTTAATATGTGAATTTCTATCAACAATCTGGATCAAGTAATCTGATTGGCTGAAAATTAGAAGTGGGCGTGGCATCTAAATTTATTCTGCATGACAAGGGTTAAGAAAGTCCATTTTACTACTTGCTGAGGTCTCTGAAAGACTGATGAATTAATGATACAGTATGGACTATGTTCAGACGCCGTGCTATGTAGCTTCTAATCAGTGTCTACTCTGTTGGTCATTCAAACCACTATTCGCAGTAGTGGATGCGTCAAGTTTCAAAGATGGAATTCCAACTAGCATTCTTTATAAATCTATAGCGGGCTGTTATCGGCTCGTCAGCTACCCTGACGGGCCAAAATCGGCCCGCTATGGATTTATGTAGAATGCTTACTGGGTTAAGAGTTCAACTTGCAAATTCGATGGTGCAATGGTTAACATTCATGGTGTCTGATCAGAGAATTTATCACTTGCCAATGTAACCTACAGTGCCTACAGTTTCATCTGCTATTCTGTAAATAAACGTCCAAACTTGCGATGGAAATGCAGTGAATATACTCAGTTGTAAGGGTCTAGTTGGAGTTAATGATGTCACAAAAGTGGCTAATTTTTTCATACTGACCGGAGAAAAAACGAAGCAAGTATTTATTAGCTAGAGAAAATTGTGCACGTGCGTACAGAAGACAGAAATTTTAAAGTAAATCTGAACCCAATCTAATGATAATATGGTTCAAGAAAATTATGAATTACACAGAAATAAAGAAAATGTGACTGTTTTAAAAGCGATCAATAATGTGCAGAATTTGATAGAATGCAGAAATATGGAACTCTACATCTAGACCTTCAGTTATCTTATCTCGTATAGCAGAAAAGGGTCTAGCAAACATCTGGGACTTTCAACAGCACCGTTCTCCCTTCCGCTGATTCAAAAAGGGACAGTTGTCAGTTTCTGGCGAATGTGCACAATACTGGTTAACCGCTTATAGGACTAAGCTTGCCCAGTAAAAGTGTGGTTAGGTAAACTGACCGCGCTTGACATGACCACATTGGGTTGACTGGGCCGTAAAACCTCAACATAAAAAAAAACAAAACAATCACTAACACCGTATCTAACTAGATTATTTGTACATCTTGACTACTTACCATAATAGTCCTAACGTCTAATCAAGTCTATTTTACTATCTGTTCATGTGTCTAAAAATTGCTGGACATGTAGCAAACAGTGTAGATCCTGATCAGACGCCGTCTGCATTGTTTGCTTGGGCCTGTCTGTCCAAATATATATGATAAATACGGTATAAATCCCTAACATATCCTATCTCACTTATTATATTAGGATACAATGACCAATCATTTTCCAATATTTTTCATGTGAGTCTGTTTGGAGGATTTGTCTCATTAGCATACCTCTTCAATACAAGAATGCCAATGGTATTTTAACCCTTCTCTTGCTGAACACCGCATGCCCTGTCTTAGCAAACAGTGTAGATCCAGATCAGTTGGCTTCTGAAGAAGCCAACTGATCTGGATCTGCACTGTTCGTCATTTAATATGTGAATTTCTATCAAAACCACGGATCAAGTAATCTGATTGGCTGAAAATTAGAAATGGGCGTGGCATCTTAATTTATCCAGCATGACAAGGGTTAAGATATCAGTGCCAATACAAGATGCCTTTTTACACATTACTGGACTGTTTTGTAGAATATCAAGTATTTACACAATAGTAAAAGGGCGCATGTTTTTAATCTTCAATATATCAAATGTCTATTTATCATTCTAGCTTTCAATGTAGATTAAGAGACACGGTAGAGCAAAAGACATGATCTAAGCTACAATAAGAGAAACTGGCCCTAACCGTAATGACCTAAAGTATTCTGTCAGGCCTGAACTGACCGTGTAGACATAGATCAGACGCCGCTAAACGCGGCGTCTGATCAGCGTCTACACTGTTTGCCAATCATTCTAAAGGTTTTAGACACAACAACAGGTAATAAAATGGACGTCCAAATTATGGGACAAGTATGGTAAGGAGTTAACGTCCGAATATTTAGAGTAAATACGATATCCCATATACAAACAAATACACCCAAGTCTGCCTGTGGATTCCACGTCCGGTAATTCTATGTCCATCAATATACAGTTGACTATCGTTATCTCGACTTCGCTTATCTCGAATATCCGCTTATCTCGGTGTGAAAATCTGGTCCCTATTTTAACATAGAAACCTAACAACTGGTAACAAAATGTTGTGGAAAAGAGGAAAAATTGCTCCATAGGAGCCATTTCTCCTCTCTTTCAAATTATTTTCCAAGATATCTCTAAATTCAGGGGTCAAGCTACATATTCATTTGTTAAATGTGATTGTATTATTTATTTTTTCCGCAATTTTGCAAATCTGATACGTCGAGGTACGGATATCTCAAAGTATTTCAGGGGGTCCCTTTGACTTCGAGATAACAAGAGTCGACTGTACTGTATTTGCCCACAATGTTTGGAAACTTTGGGCTCACTTTTTTCTCGCAGCTGGACTACCCCGGTTCGCCGCGGTTAACCGGCTAACGCACTCGTTTCTAAAGCCGAGTCAGCCAGCGGCAAACCGGCTTGGTCCGACTGCGCCGCTTTTCATGGGAGACAGCAGTCAGTTAACTCTCCTGAGTATTCTCTATGAACAACCAGATCCAGTTATTTGGTTTCCTCTGTTTTCATCATTAGCATCTCCATTAAGTACAGTTTCCGGTTCCTTGAGAAATCTAGTTTAATTATGGTCAGATGACAATAAAGCTTCCAAAATATAAAGCAAAAATCATTTTCTATGAAATAAAATATATAATGTATAATGTTAATCAATCTTTCAAGTGGATGTAGAAAAGTTTAAAGTTAAAAGTCACTTCAATTCTACTGAGGACCTATGAAAAAAAGTCGGAGTATTCCAATCAGAAGGATTGCGCTTTATCTGGCAAGGGAGATACTAGGAAACTACTGATATCTCTCATTGAAAGATTAGGCGACTGAAAATATGGCGGACAACGTAATTCGTCTTTCAACAATGACGAAAACAGCCACACTGGTTAAACGTCAGCTGGAAAAGAGTGCGCCCCTTAGCTCCTTACCTTATTTGTTCAAAACCTGAACACATCACGAAAACACGCCTATATAGTTTTGACCCCCTTAAACCCCACTTTTATATAGTAAAACTGGGGTTTACAGGGGTATACATTATTTCTCTTATTTCTGCTCAAAAATATAGATTGTGGGTACTCGTTAGAACCGCCTCATCGAGGCGGATCTAACGAGTACCCACAATCTATGTTTTGAGAAGAAATATGCAAAATATTACAATATTTTTTGTCTGAAAATTTTCAGTTTTTGGTTATAAAATTTTCAGTATATTTGAATAAGCATGTTTTCGTAAAGAAATCCATTGCATCACGAAAACACGCCTATATAATGTTGACCCCCTTCAACCCCACTTTTATATAGCAAAACTGGGGTTTACAGGGGTATACATTAATTTTCTTATTTCTGCTCAAAACCATAGATTGTGGGTACTCGTTAGAACCGACTCGCTGAGGCGGTTCTAACGAGTACCCACAATCTATGTTTTGAGCAGAAATTTAAAAAAAATATTAGAATTTTTATCTAAAAATTTTCAGTTTTTGGTGGTAAAATTTTCAGTATATTTGAATAGGCTTGTTTTCGTAATGTACTGTCTCATGATGTGTATAAAACTCCGGGATGAGTGACAAACATTAATCTGGGTCAACGCTATTTTTGCTCAGGCCTGTGTGGCCCAACACATAGCATAAATACGATTATTATCCTCTAGAACTAACAAAGGCCCTGATCAGTCTGTGCAGGCTGATCTGGGCCTTCAGAGTTCGCGCGAGATCAGGGCCATTGTCTCTTGTTACAACTCATATCAGATGGAAACGATTCTGACCAGCCAATGCAATGAAAAAAAAAATACTAAACTCTTTCACAGCCATAGGCGATATTAATAGGCTTTTGCAAACAACGTAGTCAGATGAGACGGCTCATAATGAGCCGTCTCATCAGGATCTACGCTGTTTGACATTCAGTCTTTAAACTTTAAATATAAACTTATTTCCACTCGATAGTTTGTTAAAAAAAAAAAAACAAACAAAGCAGACGACAAATGTAGTCTGAAATTTGGCGCCGAAAGAGTTAAATCATCACAAGTACAACTTTAGCAGACGACAATTACATATTTTTTGTTGTTGTCTTTTTCAAAGACTTGACATTTTGTATTAACCATCTGTTCATATAAAAATCAGACCTTCTTTACTCTAAAAATAATATTAAAACAAAAAAAAACAAAAAACAAAAAAAAACGAATGGCATCTGCTTCAATTATTTGGACGCTTTCAGGATTAAAATAAATTTTGCTGTTATTCATCGTCAGCAGTTTATTTTCAACTATGGAACCTTTCTCATGTTCTTATGAACTTTGGCTTCGCCCCTTTTAAGTTTGTGTGGGGTGGAGCTAATAAACAAAATCGTTTACTAAATTTTAGCTATTGTTCTTATAGTCAGCAGGTTAACTGCCTCTTCGGTAGGTATGGGAGTTGCATATTTCACATTTTGTTAGAAAATGGAGAAAATGCCAATTTTTGATAATACTTTTCTTACGCAAAACTCAGGGCCCAGTTGTTCAAAAATAACGATGTCGTTAGTTAACGTATCGTTAAAACTTTGATCATTAAATTTAGTATATACGTTAATATTTTTGCTGAAAAATGTGAGTAGCTTTAGCATTTGCAAAAGCTACTCACATTTTTTCAGCAAAAATAATTGTGAATTAGATATTGTACTTACTAGAAGAGTTAACATTTTGATCACTAACGAGCTCGTTAAGCTAACGATGCTTTGAACAACTGAGCCCAGGAGTATATAGAAGTACGTAATCTTGGAGTAGAATTTCGATCCGTGGTTGCTGCCAAAATGTAGCAACCAGAGCATGGTATCCAAGTATAAGTAAAATGGTATTTTTGTAGCCCTTTCCTACTACACCAGATTACTTATTTAACAAATGTTAGTTATGAATTATAAGTACTATCAGCTGTAAAACTATTAATTTGAGAGAAACTAAATGCCCAAGCATTGAAAGATAGCAGCATTTATTCACGGGATGCTGCTACTCAACCCACTCATACTCTTAAATAACTGTTTTCCATAAATTTCATCGTTCTACTAAAAAAACTTATATTATTACCTGTATAATTAAACAACTGTTTAAGCTACATTGCTTTTTAGCTTTTTTACTGACTTTAAATAGAATATTATGTTGCTATGTTGTTGTTGCTTTATACTTCAATGGTTTGGTCTCAAAATTTTGGTTTTGCTTTATTCTTATTAAAAGAATATATTTAAAACATACAAACTACTCATGTATCTAAACCTTGACAAAAGCAGCAGTTTGAGTTATCAGAACTTGAGATAACGAGAGTCAATTGTATTTACAAAAACACAAAACAAGTATTATACTAAAAGCCGAAAGGACAGTCGACTCTCGTTATCTCGAATTCCAAGGGACTTTCTGAAATACTTCGAGATATCCGTACTTCGAGATATCAGATTTGCAGAATAGAGGAAAAACTAATTTGATTAACCACATTTAACAAAATATATGTGTAATTGGACTCGTGAAGTTAGAGATATATTGAAAATATTGTGGAAAAGAGGAGAAATTGCTCCTTAGGAGCAATTTCTCCTATTTTCCACATTATTTTTACATGTTGTTAGATTTTCATGTTTAGGCAGGGACCAGATTTTCACTTCGAGATAAGCGGTTATTCGAGATAAGCGAGTTCGAGATAACGAGAGTCAACTGTAATTCTATCCCTTGCATAAGTAGTAGTAAAAGAAAATCGTGGCGCCACAATTCCATTTGAAACTATGGTTACAGGTCCATATTGTCATTGTTCAGGTCAGTCATTGCCTGTTCAAAAACTGCTGGGTCAGGTTTAGTTTCAGAGTCAACCTTGAAAAATATTTATTTATTTGCTGATAGGTCAGAAATCTCACAGGACAAAAAGTGTCGCTCTCCATTTTTAGTCTGGCGTAAGCAGTGTTGCAAAATTCATTACTGCCTATGAAGAGTCTCAATAAAACGGAGACTCCCAATTTTTATCTGCAACGTGTTCTTTGTTTCCAAGGGCAACCTTTAGATTTTTATTCTGTTGCCAGATGAAGGATGGCGCTTCCTTTGTGTCTGCCTTTCTTTCTGAAACAGAACCCTACTTGAAAACAGAATCTAGGTACATTTTCTGTTTTTTATTAAATTTCACAAATTTCCTCTACTTCTTCAGAGCCTAACCTCTGCTAAGTTCTGCTTCACCACCTTGTGAATTTGCATTCATATGTACTGGTTTTCGACTTTCTCTATCACGGTGTTTTTCTACATACAGAACGTTTAATCTGTCTGTTTGACACGTGTTCTCTTCAACTAGTGTGCAATCATTTACATGCATATGCATTTCAAGTTCTTTGTACTTTAAAAACCTTTTATGCAGCCATCATTTGGACATGTAAAATGTTCTTGTTGATAAGATTCCTCTTCATTTAATTTTAATTTTAGGAACAGCTCTAGCTGTGATTTGTTAATAAATCACATTTTGTCAGTCAGTTGTAAGTAGATAAATCACTCGCACTATATATTCATGATTCGGTCTACATAAAATCGAGCAACAAGCTATCGGCTGGTAAAATGAACCAGTCGAGTGCGCCAGGCGTTGTTGATTTTTCAATAGAGTGTCGCCCCAGACGAAGTTCTCCCTGGAGGCGTCTGATTGTTTGTGTTGAGGTTTTACGGCCCAGTCAACACGGGGTCATGTCGAGCGCGGACAGTTTACCTAACCACACTTTTACTGGACAGACTTAGTCTTCTAAGCGGTTAACCAGTATTGTGCACATTCTTTCCCCTGAAACTGACAACTGCACTTCTTGAATCAGCGGAATGGAGAGAATGACCCAAGAAAATATTTCATGATCAATCTCCACGAAAGAATTTTGCCGGTCCAGCGGGGGTCGAACCCGAAACCCCCTAATCACCAGTAGTACGCGCATCCAACTAAGCCATCGTCTGATCACCAGGATCTGTACAGACAAAAAGAACACGGTAAAAAGCCAGGTGACTAACCAGATTTCCAACCTGCATCCAAGAGCCAAGATCAAATACAACGGTCATTATTGGAGTGGGTGGAAGAAGAGATATGGTGGATGGGAGAAGATAATGGGAACGGTTAGTGGTTTACTGGGTACTGAAAGTAGGTAAGCACCGTTTCTGAGTGCCCTTTCTCTGGCTTCTTGCAATAATCTGCTCTAGAAACGGAAACTGTACAACATTGCACATGTTTTGGTGCACCGTCACTATCACCGTGGCTGTGACGCTACTACGATCTTATCTGCATTTGTCTAACAGAACTACAAATGCAATAAATATTTTAACAATTTAATTAGTGCAACAGTTTCATAATGGAGACACGGCGCTAAAAATGTGCTCCAAAAACTTAAACTGCACATGTTTTGGTGCACCGTCATTAACGTTGCCGTCGCTGTGACGGCACTGTGACCTTATCTGCATTTGTCTGACAGAACTATAAATGCAATAAATATTTAACAATTTAATACAGTGCAACAGTTTCATAATGGAGACACTGTGCCAAAATATGCTCCAGAAACTGAAACTGCGCACGTTTTAGCGCACCGTCATTAACGGTGCCGTCGCTGTGACGCTACTATGACCTTATCTGCATTTGTCTGACAGAACTACAAATGCAATCAATATTTTTTTCAACAATTTAATACAGTGCAAAAGTTTCATAATGGAGACACTGTGCCAAAATGTGCTCCAGAAACTGAAACTCTGCGTGTTTTGGCACACCGTCACTAATGTTCCCGTCGCTTTGACGCCACTATAACCTTATTTATATATGTCTGACAGAACTACATATGCAATAAATCTTTCGTTTGACAATTAAATAGAGTGTAAAAGTTTCATAATGGCGACTTTGTGCCAAAACCTGCTTCAGAAACTGAAACTGTCACGTTTTGGCACACTTTCATTGACGTTGCCGTCGCAGTGACGCTTTTATGGCCTTATCTGTGTTCGTCGGACAGAACTATAAATGCACTAAATATGAGTCAGCGCCGGGCGAACTCAGATCAGCCTGGGCATCCGCCCAGTTTGATCAGAGTCTTCGCTGTGCGCTCAGTGGGTAGCTAAGGACCCAGGCTTTCTTCGTACGAACAGCGAATACTCTAATCAGACTGGGCGGATGCCCAGGATGATGCGAGTCTTAGCTGGACGCACTTGCCACTTTGTAGGATTTTTCATGCGCTGGCTCATAAATATATTTCATTTGACGGCTTAATAGAGTAGCGTACAGCGATGTTGATGTTAGTGACGGTATTCCAAAACGTGTGCAGTTTCAGTTTATGGAGTAGATCTCGGCACTTAGTCGCCATTGTGAAACTGTTATACGCGATTAAATTGCCAAATAAAATATTCACTACATTCGTTGTTCTGTCGGACAGACACAGATAAGATCATAGTAGCGTCACAGTAGCAACTTTAATGACGGTGCGTCAAATCATAGGCAGTTCTACGAAAGACCGGTAGTGACATTTCAACTACATTAATTCAAGGTTTCAACTTCACGAATTCACGATTTCAGCTTCACGAATTCACGATTTCAACTTCACGAATTCACGATTTCAACTTCACGAATTCACGAATTCAACTTCAAGAATTCCACTTCACGAATTCAACTTCACGAATTCACGAATTCAACTTCACGAATTCACGAATTCAACTTCACGAATTCAACTTCACGAATTCAACTTCACGAATTCACGAATTCAACTTCATGAATTCACGAATTCAACTTCACGAATTCCACTTCACGAATTCAACTTCACGAATTCACGAATTCAACTTCACGAATTCAACTCCATGAATTCAACAATTGAATTCGTGAAGTTGAATTCGTGAATTCGTGAAGTTGAATTCGTGAATTCATGAAGTGGAATTCGTGAAGTTGAATTCGTGAAGTTGAATTCGTGAATTCATGAAGTTGAATTCGTGAATTCGTGAAGTTGAATTCGTGAAGTTGAATTCGTGAAGTTGAAATCGTGAATTCGTGAAGTTGAAATCGTGAATTCGTGAAGCTGAAATCGTGAATTCGTGAAGTTGAAACCTTGAATTAATGTAGTTGGAATGTCACTACCGGTCTTTCGTACAGTTCAGTTTCACCGAAACTGTTACACACTACATGTATTAGAAAATGAATGAACTCAGGAACTGATACAATCAGATGCACATCAAGCCCCCAACACCAAAGGGAAAGACAGACAAATACAATTAAGCAGATTACGAAAATATGCCTATTCAAATATACTGAAAATTTTACCATCAAATAATGAAAATTTTCAGATAAAAAAATCCTGATATATTTTCATACTTCTGCTCACAACATAGATTATGGGTACTCGTTAGAACCGCCACGACGAGGCGGTTCTAACGAGTACCCACACTCTATGTTTTGAGCAGAAGTATGAAAAATAATGTATACCCCTGTAAACCCCAGTTTTACTATATAAAAGTGGGGTTTAAGGGGGTCAAATTTTCGTGATGAACCACAAAATGAACAGATGGCAAGCAGAGTTGGTAACTCTTTCTTTAAAAGGTGGCAACTCTGTTACCCAAATTTAACTGAATATATCTTAAACTTACATAATTGTTAAAAAGAAAAACATAGAAATGTGAAACATTGCATAACAATAAGCAAAGAGTTCCGCAATGAAAGTACCGCCTTGTAATGGTTAGTAATAAATTACTGGGGGCTTAAGCTAGGTTTACGGGATTCCAAACCTCGCCCTCAGCATCCATAGAAGTAAAAAACATATATTTGTTCGGTCCGTGTGGAGGTCTTCTAATTCATCCATGAATCAAAAACTGTCAATTAAAATATCAGTTGCATTTGTAGTTCTTTCAGACAAATATAGGTAAGGTCATAGTAGCGTCACGGCGACGGCAACATTAGATGCAGTTTCAGTTTCTGGAGCAGATTTTGGCACAAAATCGCCATTATTCGAGGTTGACTACTTATTCAAAAACTGTATACTCTATAAGCAACTGCATTTGAGCATTTAATATATTCAATATGAACTTATCAACTTAAATACTGTAATTTAGCCATAAAATGTGTTGGTGATAATTTACACAACGCCATTTTTAGGAGTACTGTATATATTTTCAAAAAAAGAAAATGGTAAGATCTAACAAAACGTTCATTTTTCCATATATTTTTTTTTTTTTCAAACTTGGCAAGAGTTATTATATTCGACTGTAAATTTCTAACGCAAATCTCAGATAGCCATAGATATTTTTATTCTTTCGCAGACACGGCATCTCGGCATATTGGGCTTTAAGTACCGTGTTACACTTTTTTTTTCCTGAGTTTTGCGTAATTCCTACGGGCTTCTCAAAAAATGGCATTCTTGCATTTTTTCCCAAAATTGCGAATCTGGTGACCCCATCCCACCACTTCCCTCCATCGCCGCCCCCTCCACCCCCCCCCCCCCCCCCCCCTCCCCCATCTTGTAAAGATACTATTTCTTGGCGAGGCAAAACAAAAGAGAATTAATTACGTGAAGCAAGGTAAACGGACTTATATTAAAAGTTCTGAAAAAATTGACCGGTGGTCATAAGACTACTAACTTGGAGGGGAAAAATGTTGTAATCATGTAAAATAGCAATTTTTGAAAATTGATCTTGCCAAAATTGACTCCGAGTTGCCATGACAACATGGACTGTCATATCGAAAAACGGACTTCGATTTCTTTGTTTCCTCAAGAAAATTGGTTGTGGCTTACATACATGTATTTTGTACAAAGCTGACCAGTGATCTCTAAAGTATTTAAAATGTAGAAACTGTCTAGTTTGTGTGGGCAGACAACCTGGTGCATTTGTTGTTCAAATGTGGAACAAACTCCCAGCTAGCATTCTACGTAAATCTACATCGGGCCGTCATCGGCCCGTCAGCTACCCTGACGGGCCGATGACGGCCCGATATAGATTTACGTAGAATGCTGACTGGGCTCGCTTTCCTCCTTTACAAAACCATTAATAGTTCAGCATGATGGATGACTATACAAGAAGTCCCTACAAACATTCAAAAATAATCTGTTCTCTGTCTGTTCTTATTCAAGTCATTATCCATTACGTTAGTGCTATTATTATGGAAAGAAAACTGATAACTGATTTCAACCACAAGGGGGTTTTACATGAGAACATTCTCAACAAATTAATTCCACCTGTTACTATAATTGCTAATTTGGTCATCAATATATCACAAATCAGAAGGCCTTGAAAGATCCTTATTTAGTTGCTTATAAATCAACTGCATAATGCCGTCATGTACAGAACAAAGCAAAACCTTTTGAGCTTTTTTTTCCTGCGACACAAAAACAGCCTACAGGGATACCAAACACAACAAATTGGAATTTTTATGAGAAACAATCACAAGTTCATACCATGCTGAGACTGTTTTGGCATTCACGTCATATTATAAAACTAAAAATAAATCTAATCTGGGATTTAAGTTAAAAATGAATCAGGAAAAGACCATGTCACTAAGAATTTATTTCTGAATTTATAAAATATTATATTAATAAAACTAGTAACCAATCAAAACACATAATAGAAGGTTCAAGGGCACCAATGAAACCTTCATCCAAATAAAAAGGTACCTTTTCACTAATGCAGACTTTGCACTTTCACTAGGATGTGCGTATTTACATAAAAAATATAAAGAGGGAATAATAGAGACAATGAGTTAACTGAGTGGATACATCGGTCCATGTGGATGAATCATATAATTCTTAAAAGACATAGTAAACCCACAAAACACAGTTTGGCATTCAGCCACATCACCAGGTCGTCTCTTTGGGCTCATTTCATTTTGGCTCTGTTAAGAAATGGCAGTGACCACAACTTTGACAAGCTAAGGTAACTACATAGCAACAGATAAGGCGCCTTTTTTCATCCAAAAAATGCTGATATCTATCTTATTTCTCAACAAAAACATATGTTGTGGTACTCATTAGAAGCGCCTCGGTGAGGCGCTTCTAATGAGTACCCACAACATATGTTTTTATCAAGAAAGAAAAAATATTATGTGGATACCCCCTCTTATCTGTAGCTATGTAACTAACTATTTGATTTTTTTTTTTGTTTTTTTTTGTTTTTTTTTTTTTTGATTTTATTTATTTATTTATTTATTTATTTATTTACTGTTTTTGTATTCAAGTGTGATGGTGGATCTTCTTCTTATCAGTTAACCCATTCTAGTCTAAATAAACTCCCCACACACACACACACACACACACACACACACACATATATATATATATATATATATATATATATATATATATATATATATATATATATATATATATATATATATATATATATATATATATATATATATATATATTATATATATATTGTAAAAGTCTAATTTCAGTTTAAGGTATGTCACACTATCTGATTTAGGTATTGCTAGGCTAGTGAAAAATGGCTAAACTTTTTCGCACACAGTGGAGACTCTGATCAAATGCCAATTACCCTTTGGGGCTCTCCAGACTGTAATGAGTTTAGATGAACGTGATGTGAGAGCACTCCAAGCTGGAAGACTGTGTCCCTGTCCCGTATTTGCAGAAAGATCTCTTGTCAAATGTTTGTTCAGTTAGAGGAAATTACACGAGTACCACCAGTCAAGAAAGATAACGGAAAAACAATTGCCTGTGCTGTGAAAGAAATCACTGATAAATCACCTCCAATAGCAGACGGGTCCAAAACATTCACAGAACAAAGTGGGCTCGATGAAACCAGACAACGATCCCATAGCTACAGATAAGGCACTTTTGGCAACTGAAAATCCCTTCTTATTTCTCCATTATGGTTTATGTTTATGTTGTTGTATCCGTAAGATGTGCCTCAGTGAGGCGCTTTTAATTAGTACCAACAACATTACGTTTTCATTAAAATATTACATGGAGGCACCTTTTTATCTGGAGTTATGTATACATAAATGGGATTACTCAGCAATTTACTATAATAGTGCACTGACTACATTTTTTAATATAGTCCATGAAATATTCTTATTTTGAATGTTATACATAAACAATGTATCCAATTTTGCCAAAAGTCTTCCAGTAATAGCTAAATCCACTCAGCCTTCAATTTATCTTGCACAGATTACAAAACTATTATACACTATTTTATATACCATATTTATCCCAAGTTTTGGGATAGACAGGCCCGAGCAAACAGTGTAGACCCTGATCAGATGCCACGTAAGGGGCATCTGATCAGGGTATACACTGTTTGCAACTTATCCAGCAGTTTGTAGACACATTAATAGGTGGCAAAATGGACCTGTTCTAAATCTAAGGGCAAGTAAAGCTATGTGTTAAGGTGGGTCAGTATATATGGTAAAATGTTTTTGTTTGAACAGTACCATAAAGAAAATGCTTCTTTTTACACTGAAGCCAGACATCTTTGCTATCTGCCTATTGGCATTACGAAAATATGCCTAGTCAAATATATTGAAAATTTTACCACCAAAAAAAAGAAATTTTCAGATAAAATGCTATTTTTCATATTTCTGATCAAAACATAGATTGTGGGTACTCGTTAGGCGGTTCTAACGAGTACCCACAATCTATGTTTTTGAGCAGAAATAAGAAAAATAATGAATACCCCTGTAAACCCCAGTTTTACCATATAAAAGTGGGGTTTAAGGGGGTCAAAATTATATAGGCAAGTTTTCGTGATGACATAACACTAGCACACAACAATGGCTAAGTCAGATTGTGATGATTTGTAGTCTGATCTCGGTCTTCACGTTTTGTATAAATACATTTTTTCATGATGCAGCTCAACTTGGTTAAACGATTAAATGTCCGCATATCTTCATTGTACTCTTCCATCATGTAAGTCTGCAGGCTCTATTAGCTACTTAAAGGGTGATGATAGATATTGACATAACTAATTATTTGACAAAATTGCAGAAATCGTGGTAAACAGTTAATGTCCAGATCAGATGCTGCATTCTGCGGTGTCTGATGTAGGCCCGATACTGTTTGCAATTACGTTTTTCTGGGACGCTTAGCATTAATGGGTTAAAAGTTTTAAATCGGGGAAAAACAACAGACAATCATATAATTTCATCTTTCAGACACCATGAGAACAAAAGAGACACATGTCATAAAACATTGTAACTTAATCAATAAATTGCTGCATTTAAATGACAGCATTATAATATTATTCTTATTTCTTTTTTATGGAAACACAGCTTGACATTCCACTCAAGTCGTCTCCCAAAAACGGTGACTTGAATGAAAGTCCGTATTTTCTGGGGAAAATGACATCACGAAAACACGTCTATATAATTTTGACCCACTTAAACCCCACTTTTATAGAGTAAAACTGGGGTTTACAGGGGTGTACATTATTATTTCTGCTCAAAAACATAGATTATGGGTACTCGTTAGAGCCGCCTCGTCGAGGCGTTTCTAACCAGTACCCACAATCTATGTTTTGAGCAGAAATATGAAAAAAAATCAGAATTTTTATCTGAAAATTTTCATTTTTTTTTTTTTTTTTTTTTTTTTTTTTTTTGTGGTAAAATTTTCATTAAATTTGAATAGGCGTGTTTTCGTAATGAAACGTAGCTAAATTCTATTTATTTCCTGCAAAAGGGCCAAGGAATAGACATAAATAGGCAATGCCAAGTGCAACTGTCTTTGAAGTATATGTTAACAGTGAAAACTCAGATCAACCTGCACATCTTCAGTTTGATTAAGGTTCTCACTGTTCGTTTAAAGAATCATTGGATTCTACGAAACATTTCAAATAAGGGCAAGATCCCCACCCTGGAGCAGTCTTCTAGATCATTCCGATGTCATAAATATCATTTACATGAGGAATCTAAAAACGGTGCTGCATTCTCAAACTGGGGTCTAATAAATGTTTTGTATACAGTAACCCTGTTTTCTCTAACAGATATTGATGTAAGAAGCCAAAAGTTTTAGATGAATTAGATATTAAATTATTCACATAGCTCCATTCGACAGGGGTATCAGATAATATCATTACGAAAACACGCCTGTTCAAATATATTGAAAATTTTACAAGCAAAAAAAGGAAAATTTTCAGATAAAAAATTCTCATAGTTTTCACGTTTCTACTCAAAACATAGATTGTGGGTACTCGTTAGAACCGCCTCGGTGTTTTTGAGCAAAAATATGTATACCCCTGTAAACCCCAGTTTAACTATATAAAAGTGGGGGTCTAAGGGGGGTCAAAATTATATAGGCATGTTTCGTGATGCTTTCTTTTTTTTTTCTATGAAAACAAGTAGTAGGTACTCCTTAAAAGCATTTCGCTCACAAAATATGTTTTCGCCGACAAATAAGAAAAATATCAATACCTTGCGGTTGAAAAAATGTGCCTTATCTGGACATCTGTTATAAATGTCATGGCCCCAGTACACCTTACCTTTAATTTTTAGATCAATTTATTTCATATTTTGCAAATAAAAGTTTTGTTGGTCTTATATGCTAACAACAAAATTCAAACACAAAATGTAGACAAGACGCTTAAATTTTAACTTCAGGATTTTAGTGAGTAGTTATTTCTTGTAATACAATGTGCATTTTTGCGATTGTTCCAGAGCAATAATTATTGACAATGACTCTATGGCACATTCCTGCAATCATCAAAGATACTTGCACAATCATGAATCGATGTGAAGCCAAAAAGTTAATGACAGCTATTATCTTGAACTGAATAGCAAAGATCCCATTAAGCTGAACAAACTTTCAGGGTGACAAATGATTTAAGCAAGTCATATACAATTTTCCCAGGCCGTAAAATTACTCCTTCGCTTCTGACAAAAAGCTTCCAAAACTGTAACATTGGTAGCAATGAACACATAAACACAAGAATGAAAAGTGCAGAACATTACGAAAACATGCCTATTCAAATATATTGAAAATTTCACCACCAGAAAAATGAAAATTTTCAGAAAAAAAAAAAAAAAATGATATTTTCATATTTCTGCTCAAAACATAGATTGTGGGTACTCGTTAGAACCGCCTCGCATATCTATGTTTTTGAGCAAAAATAAGAACAAGAGGCCCATTGGCCACAACGCTTACCTGAGCATTACGAAAACACGCCTATTCAAATACACTGAAAATTTTACCACCAGAAAATGAAAACGGTGGACGAGGCGGTTCTAACGAGTACCCACAATCTATGTTTCGAGCAGAAATAAGAAAAATAATGTATACCCCTGTAAACCCCAGTTTTACTGTATAAAAGTGGGGTTTAAGGGGGTCAAACTTATATAGGTATGTTTTTGTGATGGTTAACTGCTTTCTCAGAAGTTAATTGATTCATCTACTAATCCTGTCCTTTAAAGTTTTTTTTTTCTTCTATTTTTAGCTCTGGCAACCATTTTATTCAGCAGAGCACAACCATTTTGGCAATTTTGGTAAAGGGAGATAAGAGGAACATTGATGTGAAATTATTTTGAAATCAGGCCAATGTCCAAGGAGGAGATGTCGTTTAAGGGTTTGTTTGTTGTTGTTTTTTTTTTTTTTTTTTTTTTTTTTTTTTTTTGTTTTTGTTTTTTGTTGTTGTTTTTTTTTTTTTTTTTTTTTTTTTTTTTTTCCTATTTTTAGCTCTGGTGGCCATTTTGTTCAGCCATGCCGAACATTTTTAGCAATTTTAGTTAAGGGACTTAAGAGGAACACTTCTGTGAAATTACTTTGAAATCGGGACATTGGCTGCGGAGATGTCTTTTAATGTTTTTTTTTTTTTTTTTTTTTTCTATTTTAGCTCTGGGCCGCCATTCTGTTCAGCCAAGCAGAACCATATTAGCAATTTTGGTAGAGGGCCATTGGAGGAACACTTTTGTGCAAATATTTTGAAATCAGGCCACTGGCCAAGGATGAGACGTCATTTGAAGATTTTCTATTTTTAGCTCTGGTGGCCATCTTGTTCAATGGAGTGGAACCATTGCGGCCATCTTCAAATGGATTCCCGATCGACACAATTTTAGTTCGTTCCGATCCAGAAGTCATCCTGTTGCTTGTAACAGGGAAAGTTTCGGCTCAAGGCGACCAAAGGTTTGGGAAGAGATGTCGAAAATTGATTTTCAAGATGGCAGCTATGGCGGCCATCTTGGATGTTCTATCAGCTCACTTAGCTAATTTGTGTCTACTAAGCGCCCTAATGTTCATCATCAAGTTTCGATTCAACTGGATTATAGAGGAGATGTCCAAAATATGAATTCTCAACATTTTTCCCATATAAATATATAGGGCCCATACAAATGCATGGGGAAGCAAATTTGACCTTATCGTAAAAGGTTTAAACGTCAACGTAGGACCATCATTTTACCAATTTTGGTAGATCTCCTGTCCCCGATGATCGGTGCAAAGATTACGCCCCAGGGTTTATTTGGTTCTGGAAAAGAAATTTTTTAAAGGTTTTTACCATATATGGGCTTGGCAGCCATCTTGGTCATTGGACTTCAACCATTTTAGCAATCTTTCGTTCCCCTGCATCAAGGAGGCTCCACGTTAAATTTGAGCAACACTGGTCCAGAGGCTTCAGAGGAGAAGTCATTTGAAATTATCAACATTTTTTTTCCATAAAAAAATTGTATGGGCCCATACAAATGCATACGGAAGCAAACTTGACCTCGCCGTAAAAAGATCAAACGTCAATGTACAACTATCATTTTAGCGAATTTGGTAGACCTTCCATTCCCGATGATTTGTGCAAAGATTCAGCCCCAAGGCATCCTCTATTCTGGAGAAGATTTTTAAAGGTTTTTACCATATATGGGCATGGCGGTCATCTTTATCAATGGACTGCGACCATTTTAGCAATCTTTCATTCCCCTGCCCTAAGAAGGCTCCACATGCAATTTGAGCAAGATTGGCCCAGAGGCTTCAGAGGAGAAGTCGTTTGAAATTCTCAACATTTTTCCCATACAAATGTATAATGCCCATACAAATGCATAGGGAAGCAAACTTGACCTCGCCATAAAAAGGTCAAACGTCAACGTACAATCATTATTTTAGCAACTCTGGTTGACCTCCCGTCCCCGATGATTTGTGCAAAGATTCAGCCCCAAAGCATCTTCGGCACTGGAGGAGAAGATTTTTAAAGGTTTTTACCATATATGGGCATGACGGCCACCTTGGTCAACAGACCACGACCGTTTTAGCAATCTTTCGTTCCCCCAAGCTAAGGAGGCCCCATATGACTCAGCAGATTCAGAGGAGAAGTTGTTTGAAAATGTTAACGGACGGACGAACGACGGACAAAAAAATGATCACTGTAGCTTATCCTGAGCATAGCTCAGGTGAGCTAAAAATAATGTATACCCCTGTAAACCCCAGTTTTACTATATAAAAGTGGGGTTTAAGCGGGTCAAAATTATATAGGTATGTTTTCGTGATGATCTTATATGGTTTCATTTTACGGGTCAGACAAAACTGGTTTTGCCACAGCAGCCTTCTTAGTATTATTTAGACAAAAGAGAAAGACAGAAAATGAAGCTGACAATTTGGAAGCAAATTAACTTGTACATTTTGAAAACTGTCATTTGAAAAGACTGTTAAAGAAACAAAGTAAGACTAAAATAGACAAAAGACGCGGGTTTAAATTACGAGTTTGAACTTATTACTGAAATCTAAATAGTCACAAAACTTTATTTTATATACACTTTCAGAAGCATTATCTTTTTAGAGACAGCTAATGGATCATGGGTGACACAGCTTTAGATAAGAATTTTTTTTTCAACAGAAAACTATCGATGTTTTCTGATTTCTGCACTGAAACATACATTGTGGGTACTCATTAGAAGTGCCTCAGTGAGGCACTTCTAATGAGCACCTACAATATATGTTGCCCCCGAGATTTTGTCCTCAGAGAGGCACTGTTAATGGGTATTCCTAGTATATGTTTTCTCAGAAATAAAACAATATTTATCTGGATACCCCGCTTATCTAAACACCTCCCGGACATGTCTAGTCAGAGTTTACTCTCTTTCTTATAACACATCACATAAATATCCTGATAATTTCAACCCCACACCGCCATAATTCCTCCAGTTCAATTGCTACACAAAATGGTGGATTTGGGATTACTCTCCAGTCTCCATATTCTGAATAAATGAGTGATTTTGTTTTACAGTTTTTTTTTGTTTTGTTTTTTTTGTTGTTGTTTTTTTAAACCACAAAAAAAATCTGATAAATAGAGGTTAATGCACCCTGAGTTTAAAATACTGGAAATATTTCCCGAGAGATTTGCAAATCCGATAAACAAACGAGAGTATAGCACGAGTTTGTTTATAAGATTTGCAAGTCTTGAGGGAAATATTTCCTGTATCTTAAACTCAGTGTGCATTATCTTATATATTACATGTCATGAAAATGAGTTTTTTTTCTTCGGATTCTGTTTTACGCTCTTTCAAATGACGTCAAAAAGTTTTGCGACGTTACGTCATCTACACTCGTCGCGCGGCGTGATAGCGTTCTAAAGGAAATATTTCCTCCTGGGAATTATAAGTTATATTTCCCGCAAAAATTACTAAAAATAGCTTCAGATATGTAATATACATAGCATTAGGCTGTTCAATGAAAAGGGACCAAGCCTAACTAAGCACTAACTTTTTATGGGGCGATTATAAAAGCCGAGAGTAAAGGTCGGAGGTCGGGACCAAAAGTCGGGAGTAAATTTGGACAATCAAATAATAACACTAAACTTGCACCTATGGGGATGAAATTTGGAACATGAGAAGAATATAGACTCTTCTTTAAAATGCATATAAGATTTTGTATTATTATCAAATATTTTTCACGTTATAGTATAAAATATACGACTACATCGCTCATTTTGGGATCGGGACCAACTTTAGATCGGAATTAAATTTCGGTTTTTGCGGTATTGAAGATGTCAAGCATTTTGCAAATTATGGTCAGTTGCGGGTTGCAGTTGAAATTTAGTCCCGACCTACTCCCGGGTCAATTAATTACTAGACGGTGCGATGAAATAACTTTATTTTTACATTTTTCTGATTTGTAACATGTTTTTAATTGATAATGTATATAATAATTCGTGTGGAATCCCCAGACTGACTATAATTTGCAAAATGCTTGACATCGTCAATACCGCAAAAGTTGGTCCCGACCCCAAAATGAGCGACTTAGTCGTATATTTCATACTATAACGTGAAAACTATTGATAATATAAAATCTCATATGCATTTTAAAGAAGAGTCTATAGTTTACTTATGTTCTAAATTTCATCCCGATAGGTGCAAGTTTAGTGTTATTATTTGATTGTCCAAATTTACTCCCGACTTTTGGTCCAGACTCCCGACCTTTACTCTCGGCTTTTATAATCCCCCCCTCTTTATGTTACATTTCCGCTGCTATTTTTTTTTTTTTTTTTTTTTTGTAATTTTTGAGGGAAATAAGTGATATTTCTCTGTGGGAAATAATTCCTTTCGAATGAAGAAATAATTCCCTTTGAACGTAATAACATGCCATGACGTGCGCCAAAATCGGGACAAATGACGTCACGTCATGATATGAATTTACATCATTTTCTGACATTGAAATGGTAAAATGGGTCAATAAATGTAATAGATGAATTAAACTGTCTTTAGTTTAAAATACTGGAAATATTTCCCTTGAGACATGCCAATCGTATAAAACTTGTGCATTCACTCATTTGTTTATTTGGTTTGCAACTTTCTCAGCAAATATTTCCCGTATTTTACATTAAAGATGCCTTAATCCTATTTACAGAATACCTGAAGTTGAATCTCTATTTTGTTAAGTATAAATAACAGCTGACAACGCTTAGATTATTCCTAATTATTTCATAGAAACGATTTCATAAATACTTATTCTCAACTCGGACCTAATAATATATGTATATTGGGTCCAAGTTCTCAAATATGTTAAGGCAATAAAATGCCCAAATATTTATGGTATAACTATGGTATGTCACTGAATACTGTGTTTACATACATGTATACGGACCGGCGGTTCTCAAAGATGGGAAATGGACACACTTTATGGAATATAACACTGTCTAAACTGATTTTGTCCACTTCTGAAAAGAGGTCTACTCAAAAAGGAAATATTTGCTCCCAAGCATGTACTTTCCTTTTAGAGAAAACCCCTTTTCAGAAGGGCGCTGATATACAGGAATACAAACAGCGAGCCTCAAGAGTTATCTTCCTTGTAAAACAGGCAGAAAATTTACTAAGCGCATCAGGAAAACAAATCAAGAGTCTAGGATCCATATTTTGTCCCGTTTTTTCTATTTAGTAACGTAACCCGAAGACAAAGGCAGTGCCTAATGAAAAGGCAAAACGCATGATTAAACCGGAAAATAATGAAAACTAGAACATATAATATAGCTAGACAAATTTAATAGTCGTAACTACGGCACAATCTATGAGTAAAACTAATGTCATCACAGTTCGTTACACAATACCATTGTTAACACATCTATGTGAAACATACTATTCTATAAAAATGGAAAAGTAGAAAATAGGGTTCTTTAAAAATTGTTCTAAATTGTGCAAAATGTTGAAAGACATCACAGGAACTTCTGCATGTCATTAATAAGTGTCCTAATACTCAACTACTTTGTGTATATATTTGTCTATAAATCACCCAAAACACTGAAATCATTCAGATTCGATCAGATCAATCAGATATGAGAAATTTGAGCAGGCATGGTTTTCGGGTTCGTGGTTCTTAAATTGCACATGTGAAGTCCCCTATTAGGAATACAGGCATGCCTATTTGCCTGAAGCTTCCTCAAGGTCTCTACTACATGTCTGCGAACAGCAAAGGCTCTGGCGAGCCTGCGCTTATGCGCAGGCTCGCTTGAGCCTTTGCTGGTCACTATGTAATGTACCCTTTTATCATGTGTGGCTCATTTGTAATTATGACCCAAAAATATATCTTTCACATAAATATTTCTTGACGGAACGATTTAATAATAATACAAGAAATACCCGCCATATCGAGAGCTTTAATACATAAAGTATAGGATACATGGAGTACATATTGCATGGAGAAGTCCAAATAATGAATAACAAACACATTTTGATCAGAATAAAACAAAATACACCCTGCAAATCGGATGTGTCGCCTGGCTAAAGCGCCAACCATTTGATATGAAAAAAAAAAAAAAAAAAAAAAAAAACACTATTTGTCCTTATAATCGCTCCTATCCCTACAGGTGACCCTTCACTACTTTGTCTATATTATCTATTAATTAAGTAAATAAAGGGCTATAATTCGACCAAAATTTTGGCTGACTACTAAAATCAAACTTAATTTCTATGCTATAATGATATACCATACTGCAAATTTCGAATGAAATAAATTCATCCCTTCAAAAGTTATTGAGGGGAAATAATGTCTTTACCCTGCATTTAACCCCCACAAAAAAAACTAAGTCGAAAAAAGGCCATAACTTGGCCAAAATTTGTGGATGATTACCTATATCGAACTTCACCTGTATTTTACCATAAAATATCCTTCTGCAAAATTCAAATGAAATCAATGCATCCCTTAAAAAAATATTGAGTGGAAATAAAAAGTATGATGATGACAATGACGCAGACGGATCACATGATCCCTATATGTCTGCAATGCTGCGCAGGTGACACAAAAAATGCCAAAACATATATATATATACCCCTCCATACCTTATGCTACAGGGGAACATGAAAGCATACCATATTTATCTATAGTATTGTGACATATAATAGACCTGAGTAATCAGTTGAGACCCAGATCAGACACTGCATGTGATCAGGGTCTACATTGCTTACTACTCATCCAGCACTTTTTAGACACATGAACAAGTCATAAAATTGACATTTTTTTGAAGTTTTATGGCAAGTATGGTAAGAAATTAAAGCTTTGTATGTTTGGTAAAATTTTCCATGTACCACAATTTGAAATATTTTTCTTATCTTTCACAGAAAAAAGGTTCAGATTTCATACAAAAACCAACAACAAAAAAATAAAACAAAAATAAAACAAATAAACAAATCATATAAGTTACAAAAAGATAAGATGCACAAACCATCAGAAACTAACATTAACTTTCCACAGGCAGATTTAACCATCTCATAAGTATAAGTTCACACATATCACAAGAAAATTATTTATGCCTTAGACATATGAGCTGCATCAGAAAACATATCTTCTGATATGTGCGTCAGCAAAGATTCAGATCAGCCTGTGCATTTATGAGTGATAAGTGGTCCATTATGCAGAATAGTATGTAAAAATTATTTATTTATGAGCAATGAGTGATGAGTTATGCAGAATAGTATGTAAATATTATTTATTTATGAGTGACAAGTGATGGGATATGCAGAATAGTATGTACATATTATTTATTTATGAGTGATAAGTGGTAGGTTATGCAGAATAGTATGTACATATTATTAATTTATGAGCGATGAGTGGTGGGTTATGCAGAATAGGATGTTTATATTATTTATTTATTTATGAGTGATGAGTGATGAGGTTTGCAGAATAGTATGTAAATATTATTTATTTATGAGTGACGAGTGGTAGGTTATGCAGAATAGTATGTAAAAATTATTTACTTTTGAGCAATGAGTGGTGGTTTATGCAGAATAGTATGCACATATTAATGTATATATTGTTTATTTATGAGTGGTTGGTTTATGCAGAGTAGTATGTTTTTATTATTTATTTATGAGTGTTTAGTTTATGCAGAATTGCATGTACATATCCTTTATTTATGAGCAATTGGTTATGCAGATTAGTATGTACCTGAATACATTTAACAAATAAGATTTTTCATGTATGATGGACATTCAAAAGTGCCTTCTGAACACCCCTAATACACCGTCCACCCACACCACAGCTCCAGATAATAAGATAACCAGATTTAAAGTTTTCTAACATCTCCACAAAAACATTTTGTGGGTACTTGTTAGAGATTGTTTGGCAAGATGCTTCTAATGGGTACCCACAACATATTTTTTAGAAGAAATAAGAAGTTGATAATTAGAAGATCCCTAAAGGGAATGAATGCCCCCACTACTGCCGGTTTGGCTTTGAACATTTATCATTTGGCTGTTTTCAGTCATGTGGGCTTCATGCACAAGCTCAATCTGTATTCTTGCCATGGTGCAAATTTCTGAACATGACCTTGAATCTGTTAGAGGAGTTGTAGACACATGAAATATGCTATGGCATGATTATAAGGCAAAATTGTTAAATAAATCAAGGGCATGTAATTCTTGCAATAATCAGAGTTTGATTAGAGTTCTCTGACCTTCATGCATATGATAAATCTATACCTTTTCTCAGTTTCTGTAGTGCAAGCTTCAAACCACAGTCAGAAAACTGTAGATGTTACTGCACTATGCAATGCGAATATGGCAAATTTTTACGTGAATGAAGGAAATGTAACTAGCAAAAAATTCTCAGTTCTGTGACCTTTATGCACATGCCTTGTCTATATTCTTACTTTGCTGCAAGTTTCAAATCGTTATCTTGAAAACTGTAGGAGAAGTTGTGACAACACAAACCCTATTATGCCATGAGTACAAGGCATAATTTCTAAGTAAATCCAGGGTTAGTAACTCACAAAACAAAACTTTGATCAGAGTTCTGTGACCATTATGCACATGCTCAGCCTATATTCTTACTTTCTGCAAGTTTCAAATCATTATCTTGAAAACTGTTAGTGAAATTGCAGAGACACCCTACAATATCATGTGTGTAAGGCAAAATTTCTGAATAAATCTAAGGTAAATAACTCTAGCAATAAAACTTTGATCAGAATTCTGTGACCATTATGCACAAGCCTAGCCTACATGCTTACTTTGTTACAAGTTTCAAATCATTACCTTTAAAACAGTAGAAGTTGCGGAGACCTGAACTATACTATGTCATAAGACAATTTTTCTAAGTAAATCAAGGTTACATAACTCTACTTTTATTATAGACATAAAGAGTTCTGTGACCTTTATGCACATGCTCAGTCTTTATCCTTACTATGGTGCAAGTTTCAAACCATTACCTAGAAAACTGTAGGAGGAGTTGCGGAGACACGAACCAAACTATGCCATGTGACTAAGACAATTTTGTAGGTAAATCAAGGGTAAGTAACTCCACCAATAATAAATCAATCTGAATTCTGTAACCTTAAAGTACATGCTCAGCCTATATGCTTACTATGGTGTAAGTTTATCATTATCCTGAAAACTCTAGGAGGAGCTGCAGAGAAAAGAACCCTACTATACAATGTGTTTAAGACAAATTTTCTAAGTAAATCAAGGGAAAGTAACTCTACCAATAAAGATCTGGTCTGAGTTCTGTGACCTGTGACCTTTATACACATGCTGAGTCTATATCCTTAATAAGGTGCAAATTTTAAACCATTACTTTGAAAACTGTTCGAGTTGCAGAAACATGTACAGTACTATGAAGTGTGATGGATGGATGGATGAATGACACACATGGATGGACAGACAGACATATGGTCAGACACACGGACATATGATAGAGGGTAAAACTATATGCCCTCCTCCACTTCGTTGCAGGGGCATACAAAATAAATGCCTTCTATGGAGCTATGGCACACAAAATTAATTCTGATATTGCCCTCACTTATGCAAGTATTGTCTATTAAAGTACTCCATCGAAAGCAAAGTAAGCAGGCTGCAAAATTTAAGGATCATCCTATATTTTTACATAACCATTAACAAAATAGCAAACCTAACTCTTTAGTCAAAATGAATGGATACACTTTCAGGGAGGCAACTTTGTCCAAACTGCCTATGTCTCCTTTCTGAATTGGGGTCTATTTTAAAGGGAAAGACTTTGCTCCTTGTTTTTTCTTAACCCTTGTCGTGATGAACCCAGATATACACTGCCTTTGCAAACAGTGTAGATCCACATCAGTTGGCTTCTGAATCTGCACTATTTGCCAATTAGTATCTGAATCTATATTGACAATGTGGATCATGGAATCTGACTGACTGAGATATATAAATGGGTGTGGTACTCCATTACTTTCCCAAGCACAGAAATTTTACGATACATTTCCATGGCATATAATTTTTTGTTACAGCTGACATACAAGAGCTTCTTTTGAAGCAAGAACAAGAAACATCTGGCCATCATCACAACAGAGCAGAGAGATGAAAAGTAAATGTGAACAAAAGGTAGCAGACAGTAATTCTGATTCAAAGGCTCAGTGACTCCACAGATGTGATTCAATTAAGACACAAACATAGGGATAGACAACAGACAAAAAGTGATTACTATAGCTGATCTTAAGCTTTGCTGACAAAATCTTTGGATACTACAGAATGTATGAATGGAGAGCAAAGGCCCAGCTTATATTATGCACCTGCACAGGATGAATTTAATCTGTATAATTTGCACATGTTCAAAGGTAATCTTTTGCTTGATGCAGCCTATAAAAATTCTATCAGATACCTTGGTGAGAAACCCGCATTGTCTCATCTGAAGTCTACTAATCACAGAACATAGCAGCTAAATTATCTTAACCCATATAAGCCTAGCATCCCATAAAAGGGACATTGGCAAACAGTGTAGACACAAATCAGATGCCGCAGAATGCGGCATCTGATCAGGGTCTGCACTGTTTGCATTAAGTTCAGATATTTCTATAAAACATAACAATAATAAAAACTAACCAGACACCCATATAGGAAATGAACTTGTCCAAAGAGTTAAAGTAGAAGAATCCACTCAGCATAAATGGGTTAAACTAAACTACATAAATTCTCCCTAAATATTCACTGTAAACAAACACATCCTTCAGTCTGTTGTTTGGACCTATAAACCTATCCTTACTGATCAGCAGAGTTCATAGTTGTCTGTTGGTAAACACTTTTTCTTCAGAAGGCAGTCATCTAACCACTCCGCAGAGACAAGTTTAACTTCTGGATAATCTTCTACAAACTTAGTCAACACCTGAGAAGAAAATGTTACATTACGAAAACATGCCTATTCAAATACAGTTGACTCTAGTTATCTCGAAAAACCACTTATGTTGAACTGAAAACCCGGTCTCTGTTTTAACATGGAAACCTAACAAAAGGTTACAAAATATTGTGGAAAAGAGGAGAAATTGCTCCTAGGGAGCAATTTCTCCTCTTTTCCACAATATTTTCAAAATATCTCTAATTTTAGGAATCAAATTACATATCCTTTCATTAAATGTGGTTGTTTGATTAATTTTTCCTTAATTCTGCAAATCTGATATGTCGACCTACGGATATCTCGAAGTATTTCGGACAGTTCCTTGGAGTTCGAGATAACGAGAGTCGACTGTATATTGAAAATTTCACCACCAAAACCTGAAAATTTGCAGATAAAAAAAATTCTATGATAGATTGTGGGTACTCGTTAGAACTGCCTCGCTGAGGCAAGCAGAAATAAGAAAAATAATGTATACCCCTGTAAACCCCAGTTTTACTATATAAAAGTGGGGTTTAAGGGGGTCAAAATTATATGGGTATGTTTTTGTGATGACAAATAGTATGCAACACACAAAAAGGGCCCTTGTGCATTTTGCAAACAACACAGATCCAGATCAGCATGAGCATCTGTGCAGTCTAATCTAGACCATTTTGAAAACACGCCTATTCAAATATATAGAAAATTTCACCTCCAAAAACCGAAAATTTTCAGGTAAAAAACTTTGATATTTTTCATATTTCTACTCAAAACATAGATTGTTGGTACTCGTTAGGCGGTTCTAACGAGTACTCACAATCTATATTTTTGAGCAGAAATATGAAAAATAATGTATACCCCTGTAAACCCCAGTTTTACTATATAAAAGTGGGGTTTAAGGGGGTCAAAATTATATAGGCATGTTTTCGTGATGCATTTTCTGTTCATCAACATATACCAGGGTATCCACTGGAACTGTTAGCGGACAATGGAGGCCCAGATCAGCCTGCGCTTATGCAGTGGTTTAGGAGGCAATAGTATGACAGACAGATGGCTGGACTGACGGATGAATGTGCATACAGACGGAAAAATAATGTTGCTCTCACATACCTTACCACATGGGGAAGTCATGTAGCAAGTTTGGTAAGATTCCGCCAAGTGGTTTAGGAGGAGACAGCATGATGGACGGACTGACAGTGGAACTAACAATATCCCCATCATCTTTTTAAAAGCCTGGGGATAAAAATGTACATGTAATTAAGTACTGTGACTTTTGTTAAGTGTTTAGGCACAAGTCCTTTGTAATAAAGACTACCTCTTCCCTCTGCCCCACCCACCCACACACCATCAGGGAACAGATGTGACAACTCTGTGTCCAGCAGAGGCCATCAATGTGTGTGTGTGTGTGTGTGTGTGTGTGTGTGTGTGTGTGTGTGTGTGTGTGTGTGTGTGTGTGTGTGTCACAGGGGAGGTGGCAGTAGTTACAGATGAAAAAATGCATAAATACAGCTGCTACACAGAAGTTTTAAATGGCTCAGGTGCAAACCTGGGGTATAAAAATCTCATTATAAAACAAGTTTACAGTACATGCACAGACCTGAACCTCTGCAATTACACTGTGAATTTATGATCCTTTACAGCATTAATGAAGTTTTGTTTTTCATACTGGCTTATTCAGATGTGATTCTTATTTAGTTACCAGAACCAAGGAAAGACTGATTAATGTTACAAGCTACAATTCAACTAGTAACAGACAGCATGACCAATGTCATACAAAAATGGTGCTTTACTTGGTGACTTGCATTTGCACATTTTCTGGAAAAATTAGTATTATTTTAATTTCTCATACTTCATTGATATCTATTGCACACCAAAATCTGGAAAAAATAAGAAATCTTTTATAACTTTGTTGTCTGTAGGATTTGCCCAGAGAGTGCCAAACATTAAAGCATGAACATGAGTAACTGAAGGTGTAATCTGATATAACATGAAACCTCTAATTGTGGAACTTAACACTTAGCATGCTGGGTAAAAAAAATTCGACAGACAACATTTTGAATTTATTTTCCTAGATACGGTCAAACTTCAATGGCTCGAACATCTTTGGGACCATGGAAATTTGTTCGAGAGATGGGTAGTTCGACCCAATATGAGATTTAATCATGGTGCCAGGTCAGGAAGCAAATGGCAATAATTTATGGAAATGTTTTCGATCTTCAACAAAATAATGGTATGTTGTGTGTACTCATTCGAATTGCCTCAATGAGGTGATTCTAATGAGTACACACAACATACAATTTCATAATAAAATAGAAAATGTCCCTCAATATTTGTTTTGTTGAGCTACTGGAAAAATTCCATAGGGACTCAAAAATGAGTTCAAATAAGCCATAGTAAACGAGCCATCGGTGTTCGAGACATTGAAGTTCGACTGTAATACACTTTTCATGGAAATTGCCTCCTTAGCAGGCAATTTACAATTTGCATGAAGTATTCATCACGAAAACATACCTTTATAATTTTGACCCCCTTAAACACCACTTTTATATAGTTAAAATGGGGTTTACAGGGGTATATATTATTTTTTTCATATGTCTGCTCAAAAACATACATTGTGTGTACTCATTAGAACTGCCTCAGTGAGGTGGTTCTAACAAACTGAGGCAGTTCTAACAAATACCCACAATCTATGTTTGGAGCTGAAATATGAAAAAATCAGAGTTTTTTATCTGAAAATTTTCACTTTTTGGTGGTGAAATTTTCAATATATTTGAATAGGCGTGTTTTCATAATGAGGTTATATTTTCTATGAAAAATAAGAAAGATATCATCAATTTGTTGTCTGCTGGGTTTGCTCATAGCATGGTAAGTCTTAACCCATTTTACTCATTAAATTTTTCACTATCCATACTTTCAACATTCAGTACTCTCTGGGCAAATTCAGCAGACTACAAATTCACATTTTTCCCCAGAAAAACAGAACTTTAAATTTTATGCAAACTGTCTCCTAATATCAAACCCTATTTTCTGTAAAAAATAAGAAAAATATTTCAAAATTTATATTGCTTTAATAGTTTGCTTTTATTACCTTCAAAATGATAATTCAGTGTTTTTAATGTGCAAGTGATATGCAGAAAAATTTGTAAAAATGAAATAAAAAATATGTGCAAAGGATATGTTAGGGACCCAAATTCAAAAACATGGTCCTATTATATATGCAAATTGTGATGATCAAAATTAGCCTGTACAACCACCAGTTGGACAAAGTTGCCTTACACTGTCACTAGAAGATTCATTCCACAGCAGCCAAAGATTATTTGTGTAGATACATTTGCTGATCTTAACCCTTAAAGCGCCAAGCAAAATTTGTAGCAGACGACATTCTAAAAAAAAAAATTTTCAGAGAAAATAAGCCTTGAAATTTCATGTGAATCGTCTGCTTGGCAGATGATTCACATGAAATGTCAAGACTTATTTTCTAAGAAAAAAGTAAATAAATAAATTTAAAAGTGTCGTCTGCTGCAGTTGTGATTGGCGCTTTAAGGGTTAAAACTTGACTCTTAAACATCAGAATTCATTAATGTTTAATTATTACAACAGTCCTAATGGAAATGCATACAACCATGGAGGGAAATAACTCTGACATAGAACTATTTTTCTCCCTCTTCTCACTGAGGGCTACTTAAAATGAAAGAATTTGCTCCCCCTCCCACTGGGAATAAATTCTTCTCTTTAAGAACAGCCTCCATTTTTTTTTTAAAAAAAAGATTTCAAATATTAGAGAGCTATTTTCTGGCTGTAAAAATTCTCTCCCTTTGGAAAACTTGTGGCAAAATCTTCAGGTGTATCTACATTCCCCTTGACCCTTAAAGTGCTTGGTAAATTTGTAGCAGACAACATTTTTAAACTGATTTTGTCATTTTCAGTAAAAAAAAGACTTGATATTTCAAGTGACTTGTCTGCCTAGCAGACAATTCACAGGAAAAATTAAGTCATATTTTCTCTAAAAAAATATTTGTACTTCAAAGTGTCGCCTGCTATAGTTGTGATTAGCAGTTTAACCCTTGTCCTGCTGAACCTGGATATACCCAGCCTTTGCAAACAGTGTAGATCCAGATCAGTTGGCTTCTGAAGAAGCCAACTGATCTGGATCTGCACTATTTGCCATTAAGTGTGCAAATTTATAGCAACAATCTGGATGTAGTAATCTGATTGGCTGAAAATTAGAAGTGGGCATGGCATCTTAATATATTCAACAGGACAAGGGTTAAGGGTTAAAATATTCTATACCGATCCTGTTCAGCATTCAACCCTATCAGTATCATTAAAGATTCAGCAAAACTAAATATAAACTGAGCCATAATAAATAAATCATGAAATGACAAATTAATCATTTACCGAAATTCTCTTATAAATGTGATGACTCGGTTTAAGTAAACATCAAGTCATTGTATCAATGGATTTTTTTAAGCTTTAGTACTCCCTGGGCAAAATATCACACCAAATGAAATTAAATCATTTTTTTCAGTCTTGAGTTAGTCTTTATTAGTTCAAATCATTTCTCATGAAGAAGATGGGAAAGAAATGTTGAATTGTGATAATTAATGATCTTTCACTTGTTCTTTGGTATGTGTGTGTTGATAACTTTCTTGAAAAACAAATCATAAGACCAGGTTTGAAAATACTTTTAATGAAATGTAAAACCCAATTTTCTTCATATAAAATCAGGAAACAAACCTACTGTAAACTGCTGTCTGCTGAATTTTAAACTCAGCATGTTTATGTAAAAAATGACACTTATTATCTTTTTACTATCATGTTCCAACTTATCATTATGAAAACATGCCTATTCAAATATATTGAAAATTTTACCACCAAAAAATGAAAATTTTCAGATGAAAAATTCTGATACTTTTCACATTTCTGCTCAAAACATAGATTGTTGGTAATCATTAGAACTGCCTCGATGAGGCAGTTCTAACGTGTACCCACAATCTATGTTTTGAGCAAAAATAAAACAAATAATGTATACCCCTGTAAACCCCAGTTTTACTATAGAAAAGTGGGGTTTAAGGGGGTCAAAATTATATAGGCACGTTTTCGTGATGTGGTGAAAAATGTCAGTACTATAGCTCTAGGATAGAAGGCTTTGCAGATGAATATTTTTAGTTATTTCTCCATGAAAACATAATTATGTGTTGGTACTCTTGTTAAAAGCATTTCCAACCTGTGCTCACAACAAAGTTTCAAGTGGAAAAATAAGAAAAATACCAATACATTTTTTTTTAATTAACCCTTGTCCTGCTTAACCCGGATATACCCTGCCTTTCCAAACAGTGTAGATCCAGATCAGTTGGCTGATCTGGATCTGCACTATTTGCCATTAAGTGTGTGAATTTATATTAACAATTCAAATCAAGTAATCTGATTGGCTGAAAACTAGAAGTGGGTGTGGCATCTTAATTTATTCAGCAGGACAAGGTTTAATACTTTATCTGGAACTATGAGCACTATAATAACCCTAATTAGTCAGAAAAAAACAGGCCTAAGCAAACAGGGTAGACCCAGATCAGATTCTGTGGCATCTGATCAGGGTCTACACTGTTTGCTATTCATCCAGTACATTTTACACACATCAACACCCAGCAAAATGGACGTGTTCAAACTTTAGGATAAGACTGGTAAAGAGTTAAGGTTCCCAATATTTAGAGTAAATATGGTATACAATGTCACATCAAAAATAACTAATTAAACCTTAAACAACCTGACTATCCTAAATTGACCCTTTATTTGCTTATGGAAATTACCTTTCTGCCAAGTGATAATATCATTAATTAGTCCCCTGAGGACTGAAACTTATTGATAGCAACTGCTCAACCATTCCTATTATGTTAAAAACAATTCCTATTAAAAATATTGATTGAAAATGAAATCGAGAATAATTAAATTACAACTCCAAATCCAGCCTAACATATTTACCCTAAATATTAGTGTAGAAATGCTTAAAACAAATGAATACACTTTCAAGGTGATGCTGTTAAAATTGTTTTGCCTCTCTTCTGAAAAGGGGTCTACTCTAAATGGAAAGAATTTGCTCCTATGGGGAGCAAATTCTTCCCTTTAGAGTATACCCCTTTTCAGAAGAGACTTAGTTTGTTGGAAAGGAAACAGAAAGTCACAATAATTGTCCCTGATAAGACACCACATTGTGTAGCACCATATTTTACAGAACATGGTGGAAAAAACTATCAGGAATATCCTGTTCCCTTAAAGGGAAGGGCCCATAAACTAGTATTCTTTTTTTTTACTGGGCAGGCTTAGTCCTATAAGCAGTTAACCAGTAGGTTTGTTTATCCATCCACCTCCGGTATTGCTGCCTCCGGTGAAGGTTTGCTTATCGGTCCCCTCCGGCATTTTGAAACAAGCTTCATGAAGATCGACCAATCTATAAGAAAGTTATAAAGGTTTAAAAAAATTGGTAATGTGAGTCCAGAAAGAGGCTGTGAGTTTATGATGTCATAAACTCACATTCAAAAGTCATAAACTCACAGTCAACTCACAATCAACAGCCATTCTGATGCAAGATAATTTTAGTGAATGGCCAATTTATATCCCTTTTATTGCATATAATGACAATTTACTGCTTTGAAGAGAAAACAACTTATCCTTATGCTTAAAATTAGTGATTTCTTATTTTGTCACGTCACATGACTGACAAAATGGTAGTCTCCATAGAAAGCTATTGTGAAATGTACAAAAGGCCATATCGCCTAAACTGCTCATTTGATTTACATAAAATTTGTGGCAAAATGTTTGCCTCTTTAATCCCTTTCTTCTGAAATGACAGTTAGTTTGTGGGCCCTTCCCTTTAAGCAAACAGTGCTGACTGAGATCAAACTGCTCCTAGGGTCTGCACTATTTGTCATAACACCAGCATTTAAGGCAGACAGCCAGGTATATAAACAAACTTATTTGAATTTTAGGATATGTATAGGGAAAAAATCAAGTGTCCAAGGAGTTGGAGAAAGTGTGGTAATACATGAGTTCTGCAAAATCATGTTGCTATGTGAACTGCACAATTCATTACAAATACACGCCTATTCAAATATACTGAAAATTTAACCACCAAAAAATGAAATTTTTCAGATGAAAAATTCTGCTTTTTTTCATATTTCTGCTCAAAACATAGATTGTGGGTACTCGTTAGAACCGCCTCGATGAGGCAGTTCTTACAAGTACCCACAATCTATGTTTTTAGAAGAAATAAGAAAAATAATGTATACCCCTGTAAACTCCAGTTTTACTATATAAAAGTGGGGTTTAAGGGGGTCAAAATTATATAGGCATGTTCTTGTGATGTTCAGCTTTGCTTATACATTTGCACCAATCAAGGTCTGTGACATGTGATACTGACATGCTAGTGGGTGTAAAATGTGACTTACGTTTGTAGATATCCAGTTAGACTCAAATGAAAAAGACTAATGGATACACTTTCACGGGAGACAATTCTGTCACACTACTCTATAAGGAAACAATGGCTCTTGGAATGCAGAAAAGCAAACAGGTAGTCAAAAAGGTTCTCTCCCTTGGTAGAACTGACAAAACAATCTACCAAGTGTATCCAGTCCCATAAAGAATGAGTTCCCATTTTCCTCAATAATGCCCAAGTAATAGAAACTGAAGCTCCTGAAATTTTTACTTCTTAATAAGCTGAAATTAAATCATAACACTTAAAGGGAAAAGTTTCAAAAACTACATTATGCCTTCTCAAGTACTCCTTGTGTAAATCTAGGCAACTAAGCCTGTTTCAGCTGTATTAAAAAGTATTCTGTTTTGTTTAAACAGTAAAGGCAAAATGCATTTCTATAAAGTTTTGTTTTTTTTATGTGCATAAATTGGTACAAAATTACAGAGGCAAAAAAGCTTTTGTTGGTATCCAAGTAATCCTTAGTAGAAATTCAGGATACAGTTCTTATAAAGTCATTCCTCTAGTGTGAGAGAAATGCATAAAGAAAACTGGCTTTATGCACATCTGTTTCATATATACTATATTTATGCACCCACCGTCCCGTCCCGTCGCATTTGAATATTGCTTATAACTTTGGTTATCTTTGGTGGACTGCTTTATAGTTTGGAACAGATACACATTGTAGCAAGATACAATGAGGGGATAACTTAGATAATACCAGCAGGCATTTTGCATGGATTATGGCCCCTTTCTGACTTAGAAATTGTCCCATTCAGATGCATTTTGATTCATAACTCTTGTTATCTTTGGCCGATTGATTTGAAACTTGAAACACTAGCCTGTTATCTTACAGAAAATTTGTAGAACTCGTACCATTACTCTGTTGTGCATTTTGCATGGATTATGGCCCTTTTCTGATTTAAAAATGTCCCATTTAGATACATTTTGATTCATAACTCTTGTTACCTTTGGGGGATTGATTTGAAACTTGAAATACTAGCCTGTTACCTTGCAGAGATTTTGTAGAACAAGTGCCATTACTCTCTTATGCATTTTGCATGGATTATGGCCCCTTCTGACTTAGGAAATGTCCGATTTAGATGCATATTGACTCATAAGTCTTGCTATCTTTGAAGGATTGATTTGGAACTTTAAATCTTTAAATACTAGCCATTTATCTTGCAGAAAACTTGTAGAATAAGTAACATCATTCTGTTTTTGAGTTTTGCATGGATTATGGCCCCTTTCTGGCTTAGATATTGTCCTATTCAGATGCATTTTGATTCAGCGGTTTTGACATTATTGCGGATTGACTTAAAATTTGAAATAGTAGCCCAGGATATTATTTATCTGAGAATTATAGAACAAGTATCATCACTGTTACACTTTTGCATGGATTGTGACCCCTTTCTGACTTTGATATTGTCCCATTTAGATGGATTTTGGTTTATGTCATCTTTGGGGGATTGATTTGAAACTTGAAATACTAGCCTTTTATCTTACAAAGAAATTGTATACATGTAACACTACTCTGCTGTGCATTTTGCATGGATAATGGCCCCTTGCTGAATTAGAAATTGTCCCATTGAGAGACATTTTGATTAAAAACTTCTGATGTCATTGTAGGATTGATTTGAAACTAAAAACACTAGGCTCTTACATTATAGAGACCTCATAGAAAAAGTTACATAAATATTTTATGACTTTTGCATAGGGTATGTCGCCTTTTTAATTAAAAAAAAAAGACGGCAAATTAGTAACTTAATTTGCTTTATATACCTATTAAATGGTTGATTTGTGTTTGCTTTGGAACACATGCATACTATAAGATAATAGAGGTGGGGCAAAAGGTCTGTGTCTAGAACTTGGCACTGAACACGAGACTGCAAGAAGTATGGAGGTGTCATTAGACCAACTTAATGCTGTAGTGAGGTGATGCATAGTGCAGTATTAGGAACCGCTTCTTGTCATCATAAGCATGATATAGTAGGAATTTCTCCATCTAGTGAGAGGACCTGGCCTGTAAATGTCTGTGAGTATTACTAGATTGGGGTATGCAAACCAGCACAGCATACCAGTAGAATGCCTACTTTTACTTTGCTTCTGATTTTATCTCAAACAGGGGATATATACGCTGACACTTTATGGAAAATCAGTGCTGTGATGCAGCCACTGCTTTTGATATGCTGCACATGATTGCTTAGAAGGTCAGACCTGTTATTCTGCTGAATTCCAGTTCTTTTTGTGATAAACATGTTTCATGCAAATTCCCATTTTCAGCATATTGTGGAATTCATTAATCAAGCCTTTGTTAAAAATGGTGCCAGGGTGGGGGCATGAGTGTGTTTCGCACACAGGTCTAGTTGTGTTGAGGTTTTACAGCCAAGTTAACCCAACGGGGGTCATGTAGTGCTTAACTTATCACTTTTATTGGGCAGGCTTAGTCCTTTAAGCGGCTAACCAGTGACAAGTGTTGTGCACATTCTTTTGCCAGAAACCAACAACTGCCCTTGAATCAGCGGAAGGGAGAAAATGACCACAGAAAATATTTCACGAAAGAATGTTGCCAACCCAGTGGGGGATCTAATCCACAACGTCCTGATCATCAGTCAGAAGCACATCCAAATGAGCCACCGAGGCCAGCCAATATACAGTCAAACCTCAATAGCTCCAACACCGATGGCTCATTTACCCTGGATGATTCAAACTCGTTTTCGAGACCTTATGAAATTCTTCTGATCGCTCCAGAAAACAAATATTTAAGGAAATTTTCTTATTTTATCATAAAATTGTATGTTGTGTGTACTCATTAGATTCACCTCATCAAGGCAATTCTAATGAGTACACATAACATACCATTATTGTATAGAAGATCAAAAAACTTCTTTAAATTATTGCCATTTGCTTCCTGACCTGGCACCATCATTAAGCCTCAGTGGTTCGAACTACCCATGTCTCGAACAAGTTTCTATAGTCCCTAAGATGTTCGAGCGGTTGAAGTTCGACTGTATACTATATTTACCCTACTTTTTGGAACATGTTTACTCCTAACCAAAATTGTCCTAAATGTATATCAAGTCAATTTCACTACCTGATCATGTACAGAAAAAACTGCTAGATGGGTGATAAACAGAGTAGACCCTGATCTGGTACCACATTTTGTAGCATCATATCTGGATCCACAGTTTTTGGTAGGGGACTCCTATGTGGACCGAATATGTGTCTGTAATTTGGAGTTGCATCAGAATTAAGAGTGAAATTTCATGTGAGTAAAACTGGTTTAAGTGTGCCAGTCATTTTTCTTCTGACCATTCCAAGGAGGTTTCTCTGTGGCAGTTCTTCTTTGTTTGCGTATCAGTGATTTCATGGCATTTGTTTTGTTAGTATTTTTTCTTCATTTCTCCTTCTTTTGGTGGCTTGGTAAAGGTGCACTTTGTGACTGTGGCATTTCCTTGATATACGGTAAATATCCTAAAATTCAGTACTTCAAAGTTGCCAAAAAAAATGATATATGCAAACAGTGCAGACCCAGATCAGACTGCTCCTTCTGGAGCAGTCTGATCAGGGTCTACACTGTTCGCTTTTCCACTAAGTATTCTATTAGATAACTGTATAAAAGGCAAAATTTGGGCAAAAATATATGGAGTAAAGTGTTTGAAATTTTAGGACATTTACCATACATGCTAGTAAATAATTAGTCTTATTTAAACTGATACAATCAGGAAATATGCCTCTCCTCATATACTTCACCTAGAAAATATCATTTAACTGCTTTTTCATCCAAATATACATTGCTAATATGACTAGTTATATGAGCAGCTGATCTCTTAAATCCTACAGGTCCACTGTTGCTTCATATATATAGCTCCAGTTAAGGCATGTTTTCCAACCAAAAACTGATGATATTTGTCTTATTTCTCCATGAAAATGTATGTTGTGGGTACTCATTAGAAGCACCTCACTGAGGTGCTTCTAATGAACACCCACAACGTATGTTTTCATGGAGAAAAAAAATATTTCTTGTTACCTATTGTTACCTGGAGCTTTGATATACAGAAGTGGAAATTTGGCCAATCATTTGAAAGGAGTGTTTTCTGTGATAATAAGAAGCCATATTTTAAAACAAACTTCTTTTTTTCCAGGCTATAGGGAGTTAACATTTCATGGAAATAGTGTGCAGGGAAAAGAGTCCTGAAATGAAAACATCAAACCCATTTTTCTGGAAAAACTGGGAAAACTGTAACAAAAAAGGATGGTGGAATGAAAGAATAGTGGAAGTTTACTAAAGGCAAATCCAGTACACTGCCAATTTTTCATATCACCACTATAACCAGTGAATGGAGATATGAAGAAATGCATGTATGCATTTCCCTCTTTTCATTTCTCTGCTTCATATTCTTTCCCTTTTTCAGGAAGGACTCGACATGGAGATTAGCAAATAGGAAGTCACAAAAGTTGTCTACCTGTAAAACAATGGGGGAAAACATACCAAGAATATCAGATTTCTTTCAATTTTAAGCTGAAATAGAAACAATAGACTGATATAATGAATATGATGCAGAGGTTACTTCTCTACTTAAGAGTAAAATTATATTACTAGTAATCAGCTTACATCTCTCTGACAGTCATTAGGCAGGACAATGTGTGTAGTTTCATCTGAGATCACACTATCTACATCTCCATCATATCTGATTCTGTTAAGGCAAATTGCTACAAAACAGTGAACCACAAAAGGCGATACAATAGAAATATTAATTAAAAAATCTATTTTGTTTCCAAACTGTCTAACTGATAATGCCAGTCTTGAATTCTGTTATACAACATTGGGACTTAGCGCATACATACATCTTAATCCTAAAGTGCCAAGCAAAATTTGTAGCAGACAATATTCTATTTATTGTTTTAGTATTATTTTTCAGAGAAAGTAAGTCTTGACATTTCATGTGAATTGTCTGCTTGGCAGACAATCCACATGAAAAATCAACATTTTTCTTGATTTTTTTCAAAATGTGTGCTGCAGTTTAAGGGTAAGCATCAATGGAAATGCCTAGATCAGCATGTGCAGCTTCTCAGATGTTTTAAGGTAAATGGACACATCTGGAAGGGTATGTCCTATTATGCAAAGGAAGACAACTTCTGCAGATAGGAAATTGCCTCTCTTGAATTTGAAACAGGCTACACCCAGAGGGACACATTCTTTCCTTTAAGAGCAGCTCTCAATGAAAAGTGAAGCAAATATTTCCATCTCAGTTACTTCCCTTGAAGATATATTCAATCCCCTTCAACATAATCTACATTATCCAGACATATCCAGGATGTGCCTACTAGTAATGGTAATCATGAATTTGGTCTTTCAAGTTTACATCTGTGATAAAGCCCATTTTCCATGATATTGTGTAACCCTTGTCATGCTAAATAAATTAAGAAGCCACACCCACTTATAATTTCCAGCCAATCAGATTACTTGCATCACGAAAATATGCCTATATAATTTTGACCCCCTTAAACCCCACTTTTATATAGTAAAACTGGGGTTTAGAGGGGTATACATTATTTTTCTTATTTCTGCTCAAAAACATAGATGGTGGTACTCATTAGAACTGCCTCGGTGAGGCGGTTCTAACGAGTACCCACAATCTATGTTTTGAGCAGAAATATGAAATATATCAGAGTTTTTTTATTTGAAAATTTTCAGTTTTTGGAGGTGAAATTTTCTATATATTTGAATAGGGGTGTTTTCGTAATGATTCAGTTTTTAATAGAAATTCACACATTTAATGACAAACAGTGCAGATCCAGATCAGTTGGCTTCTTCAGAAGCCAACTGATCTGGATCTACACTGTTTGCTAAGACAGGGCATGTCATGTTCAACAAGAGAAGGGTTAATACAATGTTGAGCACCAGCTCAAGATAAAATCTTCTATCTTGGTATATAAACAAAACAGACATATAAATATTGTAACAATGATACTGACTTTGAAAACAAGATCAAGGTGACCAAAACCTTGCTAGGGTCAAGCAAGTTTCTATCCTATAAGCTCGCAACATTTATTATGGGTCTGATGTAAAATAGTGAACTGCGAAAATCCAGAACCATACGTCTCTCTTTGGCAATTCTAATGAGTATGCAAAACATATGTTTTTATGGAGAACTGGAGAAAATAATCCCAGATTTATTGTCAAATACTCCTCCATAACAAGTCCTCTGGCCATCACAAAAACATGCCTATTCAAATATACTGAAAATTTTACTACCAAAAAATGAAAATTTTCAGATAAAAAATTCTGATATTTTTCATGTTTCTGCTCAAAACATAGATTATGGGTACTCGTTAGAACCGCCTCGACGAGGCAGTTCTAATAAGTACCTACAATCCATGTTTTGAGCAGAAAAGAAAAATAATGTATACCCCTGTAAACCCCAGTTTTACTATATAAAAGTGGAGTTTAAGGGGGTCAATATTATATAGGCATGTTTTCGTGATGCTATGCAGCTTGGTTTTTGTCTACCTTGCTACACATAATCTATGATAAAAACTTTTGCTGGTCTCCATCCATCCACTCATTACACCTAACACATTGCTTATCTAAGACAAAACAAACCATTATAGTGAAAGAAAGACTTAATAAAAACGCAATTACAACTGAACAGAGCAGACAAATAATACAAGATATAAGACAAAAAGACTTACATCAACTTACAAATAGGATAATAGTTACATCATGAAAGTGTAAAATTAATTATCTAATTACTGTGGGAATTCCATGCTATAGAAGAGGCTGCCCACACTCCATAAAATTTCCTAAAGTGTCTTGTTTGTATGCAATGAAAAAGGCTTGTTTCACAATATCAACTGATTGGGCATATACAGTCAACTCTCGTTATCTCGACCTCGCTTATCTCGAAAAACCGCTTATCTCGAAGTGAAATTCTGGTCCCTGTCTTAACATGGAAATCTAAGAACAGGTAACAAAATATTGTGGAAAAGAGGAGAAATTGCTCCTCTTTTCCACAATATTTTAACAGATCTTTAACTTCAGGAGTCAAATTACATATTCATTTGTTAAATGTGGTTGTTCGATTTATTGTTTTCCTCACTTCTGCAACTCTGATATTTCGAGGTATGGATCTCTCGAAGTGTTACAAAGAGTCCCTTGGACTTCGAGATAACGAGTCGACTGTAATATTGGGAATGAGTGGACAGACAACCCAACCCACACCCCTCTTCTACTGCATGAACAAAGTACTGAGTATGGCAGCAAACATTTTGTGACTCAACAGACAGTTTCATTTGAGGCGGACCATAGAAAACAGAAGGTAAATGATGAACAGGCTGCACTGCTTACTTACCACCCTTGCAACCAGATCCTATAACCAGATCCAAACATTATGAAAACACGCCTATTCAAATATTTTGAAAATTTCACCACCAAAAATGGGAAGTTTTCAGATCAAAAATCTGAGTTTTTTTTCATATGTCTGCTCAAAACATAGATTGTGAGTACTTGTTAGAACCGCCTCGGCGAGGCAGTTCTAACCAGTACCCACAATCTATGTTTTTGAGCAGAAATAAGAAAAATAATGTATACCCCTGTAAACTCCAGTTTTACTATATAAAAGTGGGGTTTAATGGGGTCAAAATTATATAGGTATGTTTTCTTGATGGGTGGTCAGAACCTGCTAAAAGTAGCTGCAGCTTCTAAGACTGACTTATGTCTCTAACACAAACTGGCTCTGTCAATCCTAGAAAATACTGGATGAAAATAGAGCTCCATTGGAAGCAAAGAAATACTGGATGAAAATAGAGCTCCATTGGAAGCAAAGAGCCCACAAAGAAGCAAAAATAGCAGTTGCTACTGAAAACATAGGCTGCATAAAGCAAAAACAACAATAAGAAAATGTGAAACAATACTACCCCACCACTATCATATCCAGGGCAGAGAACTGTTAAAAATTGATAAAATTGACTATTAGCTTACCCAAATCAGATCTCTACAATATCAATGCACATAGCAAGTTTGGTGGAAATCCAATGAGATTTATTGAAGTTATCATCCAGAAACGAAAATACGGACATGCTGCAGGCAGATAACTGTAAAAAATTAAAGAAATTTGCCCATTAGCAATCCCAAACCAGATCTTGACAATATCAAGCATGTATCGAGTTTGGTGAGAATCCATTAATATTAACTCAAGTTATCATCCAGAAACAAAAATACAGATGGACAGATGGACTTAGGACAGACGGACGGACAGATGGACATACACATGGACTGCCAATGTGATACCATAATATCCTACAACTTACATGTGGCGGGGTATAAAAATGAACCACAACATCAGAAAATGTATCTTTAGACATGTACATCCAGTGAAGATTCAGATCAGCTTACACATTTGTGCACTCTGGTCAGAATTTTCATTGGAGGCATTTTGGACAGCCAAGGATGCAGTTTCTTCATGCTGATTTCAAGATTCGGATCAGACTGCAAGGATGTGCTGGCTGATCTGAGGCTCATACACATATTTAGATTGCCCTGGGCATTGCATCTACAACGTTTCATCAGGTCCTTTTTGCTCTCTGTTGATGCATTCTACATTATCCAATGATACTGTAAGCATAGAGTAAAATCTCTGATCAGTCTGCATGAAAGTGCAGGCAGACATGTACCTTTATTCTGTACATGCCTGAAAAGACCATGATTTCACTTGATATAGCCTCAACATTTTTTCCCCAAGTTATTTCTTCTGTCAGTTATATCATATTAGCATTGATTATAACATTACCTCGACTATCCCAGTGTGTTATTATTGGTGCTTAAACATTTATGTCACAAAGGTGGGCTGATTCAGCCCACCTTTGTGACATAAATCTTTAAGCACCAATAATAACAAACTGGGAAAATCACCTTAATATTATAATAAATGCTTGTGAACAAAAGAACATGTTAGAAGAATGTTTAGGTTGAGGTTTTACGGCCCAGTCAACCCAATGGGGTCATGTCAAGCGCAGTCAGTTTACCTAACCACACGTTTACTGGGCAGGCTTAGTCCTCTAAACAGTTAACCAGTATTGTGCACATTCTTTCGCCAGAAACTGACAACTGCCCTTCTTGAATCAGCGGAAGGGAGAGAATGACCGTAAAAAATATTTCATGATCAATCTCCACGAACGAATGTTGCCGACCTCGGTGGGGGGAAGAGTGTCTGAAAAGTAGCAAGATAGTAAGGCAGATGTCCAGGAAGAGCCACAATCACAGAACACAGCTTACCCATGATACCAAGAGGAAGAGTAAACAAGCTGCAATATGCAGCACACATATTTCAAAGTAACAAAAAAAGCAAAGTAAACAGATAGTGCTTTCCCACTGAGGTGCTCACAATGCCAAACAAAACTTGCCAATCACAAAGGAGACAATAAACACGACAAAACAAGGCCGACATCGGGCAGCCACAGAGTTCTAAAATTTATACTGCATCAGGTTGCTTCCATATAAATATAGCTCCATATCACATAGTACCATTACGAAAACATGCCTATTCAAATATACTGAACATTTTAACCACCAAAAAATGAAAATTTTTAGATAAAAATTAGGATATTTCTCATACTTCTGGTCAAAACATAGATTGTAGGTACTCGTTAGAACTGCCTCGGCAAGGCGGTTCTAACGAGTACCCACAATCTATGTTTTTGGGCAGAAAAAAGAAAAATAATGCATACCCCTGTAAACCCCAGTTTTACTATATAAAAGTGGGGTTTAAGGGGGTCAATATTATATAGGTAGGTTTTCGTAATGCATAATTTTTGCCTGGAGTTTTGAAGATTTTAAAGAGTCAGCTGTCAAGAAAGTACCAAGTATTGATAATCAAACCGAGTCTCAGATTTTCATGACTTTGAGTGTTCTTTGTTTCCAAAGGTAATCCTTTTGACTTTTGTTTGACTACCCTTAGAATGATCAGTAGTTACAAATTACCTGGGGGGCCCCAGGATGTGTGTGTGTGTGTGTGTGTGTGTGTGTGTGTGTGTGTGTGTGTGTGTGTGTGTGTGTGTGTGTGTGTGTGTGTGTGTGTGTGTGTGTGTGTGTGTGTGTGTGTGTGTGTGTGTGTGTGTGTGTGTGTGTGTGTGTGTGTTGGGGGGGGGGGGAGAAAAAAATAAAAAAAAAACAAAAAAAAAAAAAAAAGAAAGCTAAGTGGGCAACAAGATTACAAAATATATGACTTTTAAAATGGTGTCTTTCCTTTATGGTTCCTCTTGCAAGAATTTTATCCAAAATCCTCATTTTCAGATAGTGTTTGCAATATATATATAAACAAAGGCCAAACAGAAAAAAAAATTAAAAAAAAACAATAGAGAGCTAAGTGGGCAGCAAGATTACTAAATATGTGACTATGAAAATGGTATCTTTCCTTTACGGTTCCTCTTGCAAGAATTTTATGTTTCTTGATTTAACTGTACATTACTAAGATCCAGTTTTCTTTTCTACTTATCTCTGAATTTGTGAACAAATACAATTAATTAAAATGTAAGATATCCTAGTGTTTATGATATTTAAAAATATTATTTTTAGAGAAAATAAGGTTTGAAATGTCCTGTGAATCTTCTGCCTAGTACTTTACATAACATGTCAAGCCTTATTTTCTCTGAAAAATAATATAAGAGGCAGCATCACGAAAACATGCCTATATAATTTTGACCCCCTTGAACCCCACTTTTATACAGTAAAACTGGGGTTTACAGGGGTGTGCATTATTTTTCTTATTTCTGCTCAAAACATAGATTGTGGGTACTCGTTAGAACCGCCTCGCCGAGGAAATATTAAAAATATCAGATTTTTTTCTCTGAAAATTGTCATTTTTTGATGGTAAAATTTTCAGTACACTTGAATAGGCATGTTTTCGTAATGGTTTTTGGCACTGAAGGGGTAGGCTAATGATGCTTTAAACAACTGGACTCTGCACTATTCTGGACATCAAATGAAGTAATGTGAAGTGCATCCAGTCAATAGCAGATAACTTTCAAAAGACATAACTGGTTTGTGGCAGCAGCGTTTGTAAACAGGCTAAATATAGAGACTAAATGTAATTTGGGAATGAAAAATTATATCCATGAAATTAATGGTCATTACAGTGAGGTGGTTGTTGTTGAGAGAAGGAGGCATCATTACATTTCTTGAAGTTTATCAAGAGGGTTAAGACTTGTAGATGACACTTAGAAATACTTTCCATAGAATATAGGGTTTTGAATTTTATGCTAATTGTCTTCTTAGGAGACAATATGCGTAAAATGTCAAATCCTATTACCTGGGGAAAATATATATACAAAATAAAAACATTACCTTAAATGTGTGTTTGCAAAACACTATGCACCCAACTATATGCTTGACCCCACAAATTGCCAGACTTGAAAAGGGGCTAAACTCTCATATTAAAAGGGGCTAAACCCTCATACCCATAAACCCTCATACCTACTCCTCATCCCCAACAGAACTGCCAAATATCAAAACCCTACCTCAAGTACTTTCTGAATATATCTTGTATACAAGGTTCAGTGCTTTTTCATTTTTTCTTAAAAAAAAGGTCAGAACTCCACAACTTTAGGTTGGCTGGAAAAGAAACATGTCCAAAGTACACAAATGTCCCTGCCCTTTGGACCCCTAGCCCCAACCCCAGGGGGCAACTCCAGCACAGGGTTAAAGGTGTGGGTCTGGTTAAGTTACAGTATACCAAATGTCAACTCCCTAGTACAAAACTTGAAAAGGTACCCAAGTTTTGATCATGAGAAAGGCGGAAGTAAATGTCAATGTAAATTTGAATGTAAACTTAAACATTTGTTAGACTCTGGTTATGAACATGACACATGCATGTATGGATGTAACATCACGGTGAAACGATATATGCCCGATTCCTATCTTCGGGAGGCAGGGGCATAAAAAAATGTAGTCAGCTAATTTTTCATAAGAAACCTATTTATGAAACTTCAGTACCCTAGCACCCTTCATCAGTTATGAGACCTACCAATAAGTGTGCCAAATAAATGGGTGAAGAAAAAGAAATATGCATCCGCTCAACTTTTCAGAATTTGTGGGCACAAAATATTATCAACTGTTTATTTGCTGATTTTGTTTGTGTTGAGGTTTTACGGCCCAGTCAACCCAATGGGGTCATGTCGAGCGCGGTCAGTTTACCTAACCACACGTTTACTGGGCAGGCTTAGTCCTCTAAGCGGTTAACCAGTATTGTGCACATTCTTTCGCCAGAAACTGACAACTGCCCTTCTTGAATCAGCGGAAGGGAGAGAATGACCGTAGAAAATATTTCATGATCAATCTCCACGAAAGAATGTTGCCGACCTCGGCAGGGGTTGAACCCGCGACCTCCTGGTCTCCAGTTGGGCGGTTTGTTTGCTGAGTTTGGCTATAATGTTAAAGTAAAGGATACGCAATGACATATCTTCTGTATTTCTTCCTGTCCTCTTCTGAAATCCCATCTGTGTGGAAGAAAACTTTCTTATCCGTAAATAAATTCAGCAGTTCTTTAGACAGGTCTCGACTTGTTGATGCAGTCTGTGTTGTTGAGTGCTTTTTCACTGAAATAAACATACCAGGGCCCAATTGTTCAAAGCATCGTTAGCCTAACGAGCTCGTTAAGGGTCATTTCGTTAACTGTTTTAGCGGATTCAATACACAATATTCTGATATTTTTTGCTGAAAAAATGTGAGTAGCTTTTGCACTGTAAAAGCTACTCAGATTTTTTCAGCAAAAAATTTCAGCATATTTGCGTATGATGCACTCGATGTAAATTTTAAGGAATCGTTAACTAACGACATCGTTAGCTTTGAACAACTGGGCCCAGATCACTTTAAAAATTCCAGAACATACAATTTTATAGGGAGATAAAACCTGTTCAGATGAACGACCTACAGTCAAACCTCAATAGCTCAAACATGGATGGCTCATTTACTATTGCTGATTCGGACTTGTTTTTGAGTCACTACATTCTTCTGATAACTCCAGAAAGCAAATATATAAGGAAATTTTCTCATTTTATGATGAAATTGTGTGTACTCATTAGAATCACCTCATTGACCTCAACATACCATTATTGTATAGAAGATTGAAAAGACTTCCCTAAATTATCATTGTTAGCTTCCTAACCTTGCACCAAATTAACCCTCAGTGGCACAAACTATCTATGTCTCAAACAATTTTCCATGGTCCTAAAGAAGTTTGAGCCATTGAAGCTTGTCTGTAGTGGGATGGAACACATGAAAACTTATTTTGGTTACCCTTTATATTCCAAAACTTTTACTCTTAGCATGTTCTGTGCAAACCTGCAGACATCATTGGACAATATTTTTTTTTCTTATTTTCCTCAGAAAATAGGATTTGAAATTTCATGCAAATTGCCTTGATAATATTTTTCTTATTTTTCCCACTGACATTTCATGAAAGTTGTCTCCTTAGGAAATAAATTGATATTCCTTAGGAGACAATATGTATGAAAAGTCAAATCCAATTTGCATGAAATATCAAACCCTGTTTTCTGGAAAAAAGTAAGAAAAGTATTTCAAAATGAAGCTTAATAAAACTTTTACCTACCATGATGAGCATTAATGGTAATATTTTACCTGTGTGAAAACTGTCATACCTATACTGCAATACAGACTAAACTTGGTTTTTTTATCTTTGTCAAACTGAATTTTTGTGATAACTATTAAAAACAGTAAAAATCCACTGTCAACACAACTCAAAATTCAGACCATTCTGCTATTAAGAGCAGCTTTGACCAGCTCCTAATGGTTTCTTCCTTATTATTCTAATATTATCCAATATTTAGACTACCCCAATAATAAGACCAGTTTCAGGCGGTCTTAACCCTTGTCCTGCTGAACCCGGATATATCCTGCCTTTGCAAACAGAGTAGATATAGATCAGTGGCTTCTGAAGAAGCCAACCGATCTGGAGCTGCACTGTTTGTCATTAAGTATGTAAATTTGTATCAACAACCTGGATCATGTGATCTGATTGGCTGAAAATTAGAAGTGGGTGTGACTTCTTAATTTATTCAGCAGGATAAGGGTTAATAGCAGAATTTACTGTATAAGTGTCTATATAAAATCATTCAAAAGATAAAAGATGTAGAGGAAGGAAGATGGACATCTGCAAATGTGTCATTCTAAAGTAATTTTCAATTCACCTCATTTAGACAAGTCTAATGACATTCCTGAAAGTGAATTTTGTGAAGGAAATAGAAACAAATATTTCACCTTTTAATCATAAATTTTACCTGGGGTACTGACAATCATTGAGGTGTAGAGGGGCCATGCTCTTTGCCTTTAAAATTCTACAGGATTTCAGACAATCATAAAACCTTCACCTGAGTATACTGAAGCCTATGAATATTTCAAACTTGAAACCTCCCAGTGCCTATCTCCCTCTACAAGCTAAGTTTTATCCAAGAAAATTTCCTAAAGAACATACATTTGAAAAGTTATCGTGAAACTTCACCTTGAAGTGATAAACATTTGAGTTTAAACCAGTACAGTAGTGATTCAAATTAATATAGAAGATATTCAATACAGCATGACAAATATAAGTTAAGGTAAATCGGTATACCTGGGGATTTAGCTACCTTTTATCACAAGGGAGACAACTTTTGTGACTTCCTATTTCCTTTCCTGCACACCAATCCCTTTCTGAAAAGGGGTCTACTCTTTATGGAAAGAATTTACTTCTTCTGGTAGCAAATTTTTTCTTTATAGAGCAGACCCCTTTTCAGAAGGGGACAAAATGATTTTGACATTCACCTCCCCTGAACCTTAATCTATTCTCCTTAAAAATATGTGAAAAAGGGTGAGCAATAGTGCAGACTACTGAAATTACATCGTTTGGGCTGCACCATCTGAAAATGAGTCTCTGGGCATATGCAGACAGCAAAGGCCCAGATCAACCAGCACATCACTGCAGTCTGATCAGGGCCTTCTCTGTTCACTGCCAGAATCATTGGATATTACAGAATGTATCAATGGAGAGCAATGGATCAGATGATACTTTGCACATGCCCAGGATGATCTAAATATGTGTATTTGATGCATGTTTGAAGCCACTTTTTTGCTTGAAGCAGCCCATTTGGTTTTAAAGTGCTTGAAAACTCTCTCAGCCTTTAAAGTGCTAACCACAACTGCATCAGACAACATTTTGAAATATTACATTTTGACTTTTCAGAGAAAATAAGCCTTGTCATTTAATGTGAATTGTCTGCTTAGCAGACAATTCACATGAAATGTCAAGCCTTATTTTCTCTGAAAAATAGTAATAGAAAAAATAGAATCTTGTCTGCTACAATTTTGCTTGGCAGTTTAAGGGCCTAATAAGACAGTCTGCACAAAGACTTATCTGTCTAAAACTGCGGTCAATTTTTTGCAAAGAGTCTCTTAATTCAGTCTGAATATACAGCTGAGGTGAATTGGGAGGAGATATTAAAGTCGTACAAGACAAGAGCCTTTCAATTTGTGGGGGAGGTGTCACTAGGGCAGTCTAGAATGTAACATCATAAACAGTCTGTAGATACATATTTTACCATTATATGTACTTCTTCAAAATTTCTTATTTCCAAACCCATTCTCCCATTTTTGTTACATAAAGTGGAGAACTGCAGGGGATTACCTGAATTCTGAATAAATGAAGCATTTTTCAGTGGTTTTGTTTAAAACCTATGAAATATTTTTGGCACTGTTTTGTTTAAACTGCTTACTGAAAAGGGAATCAACTTAACTTTGCAAAAGCACATCAGAGAGGTTCCAAAGTTGAGGTATGTAAGCCTGTTTTGTGTAAGACAGGTCCAATCTAAAGCAGATTTAATCCTTGAAATGCTAAAGACAACTTTATAGGAACTGAAGTCACTTCTGGGAATGCTGTGATATGCAACTCAAAGACAGTTTGGCCATTGTCCTATTTTCCACCACTGAGAAAAGTATCTCTTGAAATATACCAAGATCTTGCTGGAAATCATCCTATTTGTCAAAACACAAGTCTTACAATAGTGTGGATAGCAATTTTCACATTTAGTTTCCTATCTGAGACCAACTGTGCTTTTGCACAGGTTCTTTGGATCAAATTTCATACCGCTGAGGTCCTTACTGATAGAGTATAATAGCTGAAAAATAATGCTGGCAATGTGTCTGAAAGCTAACTACTGGCATTTGAAAACAACAAACTGGACAATGCTGAGAAAAAAAAAAAAAAATCATAATTTGTTCTGTGAGCAAAGTAATTATGATGAACGGAACAGAAATCTTCATACTGTTATTAAAAAAATCAGAAAATCTAGTGACAGGGAGGAAACTACATGAAAGCTGCAACAGTGGTTGACAATACTGATTAAGCACTCAGCATACTAAATGTTAATAACCAGTCACTAGAACAGGCAGTCTGAGTCCAAAAGATTCTAAACCATACACAAGCTGTTTTGTACTTTTTCTGTAGGCATGTGATAATTAGGGGATAACTGCTTTCAAATTTGGCATTTGGGGAGGTAAATCGGCGGTTTTACGGTCGGAAATTTCGTTTTACGGCGACGCGTCAGCGTCGCCGTAAAACGTAATTTGCGACCGTAAAACCGCCGATTTACCTCCCCAAATGACATATTTGATGCAGTTATCCCCATTCTAATGCATTTATTCATTTTTTTCTATTGAAAAAATATACTATTTGCACAAAACGGCAAGTGCTGTGAGCTGCAGTAAAACCAAACGCCAGCCAATGAGATGCGACGTTATGTGATGACGTCGGATTTGCGACAGTATATCGCAGAATATACCGTCGCAAATTTTTGACGTTATCCAATCAGACGTCGCGTTACATACGCGAGTGCATTAGAATCACCCTTTACTCATAACGTGGTTCAAGCCATGTCTAAAAGAAAAAAAAAGACAACTTCTTTGCTGTCAACCTACCGTTTGGCCATATGCAGACAGCCTAGACCGATCAGTCTGCTCAGCAGGATATGTCCATTCATAGCTCCAGATAATATGCTTTTATTTTTACTATGAAAAAGGATCAATATTTTTCTTATTTTCTGCATGAAAATATATGTTGTTATACTCATCAGAAGTGCCTAGCTGAGACACAGACAACATATGTTTCCATGGAGAAATAAGTCATATATATATTTACCTGATACCCCATCTAATCTGAAGCTATGTTCATTGATATACTGTAGTCAATTTAATTACTGCACCATGCACTTAGGTTTTTCAAAAGTACTCGGAAAACTTGTGGTAAAAGATGTAGCACTACCAAGAGAACACGTTAAAAAAGATAAGCAAAGGACTTATTTGATGATGTTTTTCTGATTTTCTTTATAAAAGCATATGTAGTGGTAACTCATTTGAATGGCATTGACTTGTCGATGCAATTCCAATGTGAGTTTTTTTAACAGAAATAAGAAAAATATCAGAATTTTTTATCTAAAAATTGTTCTTTTTTGGTTGTAAAATTTTCAATATATTTGAATAGGCGTGTTTTGTAGTGGTTGATTTTCTGCCATTTTGTAAAAGCAAACAACTTTTGTGACTTCCTATTAATTTTGCTTTGCTGCATACTAAGACCCTTCTGGAAAAGGGTCTTCTCTACAAGGGAAAACAAAGCTCTCACAGGGAGTAAATTCTTCCCTTTTCAGGTAAACCCCTTTTCACAATGAATGTAAATTCAATTTTGAAAGAGTTACCGCCACCAAAATTTTATCAATTCTTAAATTACATATAAGACCTAAGACCTACTTTCATGAAAAACAAGAAAATAATAGGACATGCAGTCTTAAAATATGCAACTAGAAATGTGTGTTTGTAAATGGCCTCAATTTGTATGTTTGTCCTACAAAATTCCAAACTTGAAAAGTGCCCAAACTTGAAAAAAGGCATAACATTTATTCATAAAACTAATCTGATTGTTTCTAAAAGTCAACCAAGGGATCTACTCCTCAGCTCCGATAAGTCTATGAAATATCAAAGCCTTAGCTGAAACACTTTTTTAGATATCTTGTACACTAGGTAAAGTGTGACAAAAGAAAGAAAGACAAACAAAGCAAAAGCAATATGCTCCCCCCCCCCTTATGCTTCCCTCCCCCCCCTCCTCCCCCCCCCTCAAATTTTTCAGAGTTGGGGGCATAAAAAGCGGATTGAAGGTACATAAAAGTTTACTGATCATACTTACACTTTGTTGGTTGATCATTTGTCATGGCTGTCTGCTTTCTCTTCATCATGTGCTGTTTCCGAGGAAAATAATATCTAATTTGTCAAGAAAAATATCAGATCCTGTCATGTTATAATCTAAAAGTCAAGTATTTCTGAAAAAATGTCATTATTTGCCCGTATCATGTGAATATGTTTCTTTGGGCATATGAGACAGTGAAGGCCCTCCTGTGCATTCATACTGTCTGTTTGTGTTGAGGTTTTACAGCCCAATCAACCCAGTGAGATCATGTTGAGTGTGGATAATTTACCTGACCACATTTTAACTGGGCAGGCTTAGTCCTCTAAGGGGTTACAGTATTGTGCACATTCTTTCGCCAGAAACTGACAAGTGCGCTTCTTGAATCAGCTGACACTGATGAGAATGACCGTAGAAAATATTTCATGATCAATCTCCATGAAAGAATGCTGCTGACTTGGCAGGGGTCAAATCTGCAACCTCCTGATCAGCAGTGCACATACAACTCAGCCACTGAGACCAGCTTCATGCAGTCTAATCAGGACTTTTTATAACTGCCCACGAAAAGAATCATCAAATGCTACAAAATGATCAATGGAGAGCAAATGCCCGGATGTGACTTTGAGCATGCATAGGATGAGTTTGAATCTTTGCATTTTGTGCATGTATGAAGACAAACATTTTGCTTCATGTGGCCTTTTTTTAATATAACATAATTAGCATCAAGAGGACAATGTCCTCAAGAGAAATGCAAGCAGCAAAGTTCCAGGATCAGTCTGTGTATCTGCAGTTAGAGCTGCCCCTTTGTTGGTCACTGTACACTGTTAATCCTTGCCATGCTGAATAAATTTAGATGCCAAGCCCACTTCTAATTTTCAGCCAGTCAATTAGTTGATCCAGGATGTTGATGTAAATTCACATACTGAATGACAAACAGTGCAGATCCAGATCAGTTGGCTTCTTCAGAAGCCAACTGATCTGGATCTACACTGTCTGCAAACGCAGGACATATTAGGGCTCAGCAGGACTAGGATTAAATGAGTCTGTAAGAGGACACAGAGTCCTTGATCCAAATGAACAGAATCTCAGGCTGATCTAAGCCACTGCTATCAAACATACAGAAAAGATCAATGTTATGTCATGGCATGCAGCAAAACTGAACTAAAGACATCAAGATCATTGCTATCTGTGTACCAGTTACAGGAAATTCTCAGACAAATATATCAGAAGCAAACGATGTAGATCAAGATAAAATTGCTCCTCAGTACTAATTTGAGCAAGATTCTGCATTCTTTGCCATTCAGCCAGTGTAGATTTCAGAGTTTAGTGAATTTATTCCCATTCCAAGGTAAGTATGGGGAGAAAATAAAATGTTGACTATCTAGGGTTAGTAAGAAAAGCTTTATTCTGCAACTAAACAAAATGGACTTAGTCACTAGGTACACCCAATTTAGTTTGCTCCTATTTTGCCAAGGGAAACAATTATTGCAGATAGGAAGTTGCTTCACAGTGTTTGGAAATTTTCAAAAATTAGGACTGTTTTAAGTAGAAAGAATTAGTAGGAGTACTTACTTTCAGGAACAGTCCCCAAATGAGAAGGGAGGCAAATATTTCCATGTCAGAGATTTCCATTGGAAGTGCTTCCATTCCCCTTACAGGTTTAGTTAGATTGATGGCAATAGTAACAGAGAACATTTTAGAGACAAATATGTTTAATGAGTCCCTAACACATATGTCTGCGGAAAAACAAGAAAATTATCGCTACTATTAGTTTGAAAACAATGCACCTTTATGTTATTTACAGCTATCCACTCGACATTTTAAAATTCATGCGAATGATCTCTTACCTAGAGTACTTATAAAATTATACAATGCCAAGTCCTAGGTTAATAAAAACAGAGAAATATTTTGAAATACCATATGCTAATATTTTAAATCAGTAGTGATTAGGTAAATATAAAGCAAGCTGCTTAGTGCCCAGCATGCTGGGAAAAATTTCCCACAGATACCATTTTGGAATATTTCCCTTATTTTTTCCAGTATATAGGCTTTGTCATTTCATGCAAATTGTCTCCTCAGGAGACAATTTGCATGAAATGTCAAAGCCTATTTTCAGAAGAATATATGAAAAATCTTCTCAATTTGTCATCTGCTGCTTTGTCTCGAGAGAGTTACAAAAATTAATCCTTGTCCTGCTGAGCCTGGATATACCTTGCCTTTGCAAACAGTGCAGATCCAGATCAGTTGGCTTCTGAAGAAGTCAGCTGATCTAAATCTGCACTGTTTGACATTAAGTATGTGAATTTGTATCAACAATCTGGATCAATTAATCTGATTGGCTGAAAATCAGAAGTGGGCGCGGCAGCTTAATTTATTCAGCAGGACAAGGGTTAATCAGTATGTGTTGACAGCTCAACATTTGAGGAGTATCCAGAGATTTATTTTTCTTATTCATATGTTGTGTGTAATCATTAGAAATTCCTTGTTGCTTCTAATGAGTACCCGCAACATATGTTTTCGTGAAGAAATAAAAAAAATATCTACATTTTTTTGGTTAAAAATGTGTCTGCTCTGAAGCTATGTATTTTATATTAACTCAAAATCCACTGTAAAATGCAAGGGTTTAATTTAGACTTTGCTGTTAACCGTGTCGGTCTTTATTCTTAAAATTTATTAACCCTTGTCATGCTGAATAAATTAAGATGCCACATTCATTTCTAATTTTCAGCCAATTAGATTACTTGATCCAGATTTTTTATATAAATTCACATACTTAATTGCAAACAGTGCAGATCCAGATCAGTTGGCTTCTGAAGAAGCCAACTGATCTGGATCTACACTGTTTGCAAAAGCAGGACATATCCGGGTTCAGCAGGACTAGGGTTTTTAATAAAATATCAATCAGGGTGTGCTATTTGAGGTAAAATCTTCAAGATCAAAAGACAGGATAGCCATCTCATATTTTCACAACTTTAAGATGTAATTATTGTATTTTACAGGGTATTATTTTATTAGTTTTGACAATCCTAATTACAGAGTTACTTTATAACAATTAAGCACCTCTTAATGACAAATATATGGCTGTCCTTAACAACAGCCGACCATTTGAGGAACCAGATTACTATCAAGTTACAATAAAAATATTAATGACAAACTAGTGCAGGTGATATGGCGGTTAATGCTCTGACTAATTACCATAATAATCTGATTAAAGAAACATTCTGCTAAAAGAAGACTCACACTGAAAAATACTTTAAATCAATAGGTACACTAAAATTAAGGTGCCTAGATATACTGATAGACGTTCTGCCATTTTGACAAGGCAGACAACTTTTGTGTCCCTAAACAACAAGCCTCCATTTTCCTCATTTCTCTATGAAAACATACCGTAAAGATCCTAAAATTTCAAACAACAAAGTGACTGACATATGCAAACAGTGCAGACCCAGATCAGACTGCTCCTGAAGCAGCAGTCTGATCAGAATCTACACTGTTTACCATTCCACTAAGTATTTTAGGAAACATATGCATAGAAAAGAAACTTTAGCCCAAAATACTGTGGAATAAAGTGTTCAAAATTTTTGGACATTAACCATATGTTGTAAGTAATCATCAGAAGAGTCTCAGTGTGTATTAACCCTTGTCATGCTGAATAAATTAAGATGCCACTTCTAATTTTCAGCCAATCAGATTACTTGATTCTGGATTTTGATGCAAATTCACATACTTAATGACAAACAGTGCAAAGCCAGATCAGTTGGCTTCTTCAGAAGCCAACTGACCTGAATCTACACTGTTTGCAAAGGCAGGATATATCTGGATTCAGCATGACAAAGGTTAATAGTTTGTTTCTGAGGGGAAATAAGAAAATATCAATTTTTTTTTCTTGAAAACAGACTTTTTTTATTTCTCTACTTAAACCTTTTGAGGTAACTTATTGGAAGAGCCAGGCCAGGTACTTCTTATTTATACCCCAATACATGTTTCATGGTGAAATAAGAAAGTACCAAATTTTTGACTGAAAAAAAAAATGCATTATCTAGTCTCCACACCATGAAGCTTGATCAGAACCTTTACAATTTTCTTTAACTCTTTCTATGCCATAGTTTTGACAAAGTGTTAACGTTGATGTCCCTTTATAGTATTTCAGTCAGTTTGAGTAAACAACATACTCATGAGAATTCCCAGTTAAAAAAAAAAACTTTTCACAGTTTAACGGAATAAACTCCCTCCACAGTATCTTTTGTAAGACTGACTGATTGTGTTGGGGTTTAAAGCACATCAACCCATGTGGGTCATTTTGTGATGTCTCCCAGAGAAAGGGAGAAGAGAGACAGAAAAGATAGTAGAAGAGATGAAAGAGAGGGAGCAGGGGAGAAAGAGGAAAATGAATGAAAGTGAAGAAACAGAAGAAATAAAAAACATTCTCCCTCTACCCTTACCTGCTCTAAGGATAGCAGGCCTTGCCCAACCGTAAGCCAATCTGAGTTGGACGCCCCGCTGACGTAAGATACACGACACCTTTACCTCACCCAATCACCCCCATATATTGCAAGAGTTGGATTTCAATTTTAAGTATGTCGGGCTATAAGATGTAGATATTTCTAGATAAAAATGTATAAATGAAAACAGTGTAGATACTGATCAGATGCCACATTTCTGCAGCACCTGATCTGGGTCTGCGCTATTTGCCAGTTACCCTTTTAAGGGTCTCCAGAATACAATGGGTTAACAATGAAGGACTTCATCTGGCCTTGGCCTTCAGCTACATGCAGAATTTTTTTTAGTTTTAATCTTATTAAGGAACACATTCTCTTTAAAATCCTACAAATTTTAATCAATCCTGTTATAAACATTTTTACAACTCTTGCTGTATAGGAATAAAATGAGATTAAAATCTGATTAAGCACAAATAAAATCAGAAAATATGATTTGATGTAAGAAAAGGGACTTTATGACACTATTGGGTTAACAATAGCAGGGTGTCTGGTTAGTTTTTATCATTACTATGTTTTGTAGATATAGTTGTAGTTAATGCAAACTGTGTAGACCCTGATCAGATGCCACATTCTGTGGCATCTGATCTGGGTCTGCACTGTTTGACAATTACCCTTTTGATAGTCTCAAGACTAAAATGGGTTAACTGAGAAGCAAAAGGGACCACTGGGAACTGCCAATTCTGATGGCCATATCAGCCTGTATATCCAAGCTGTCTAGATAGGGCAACTGTTGTTTTACTGAACGAAGCTCCAAAGCTACAGAATTTTTATACAAAAAGCAAATGTCCTCATCCATGCCTACCAAATTCACTAATGCTTAATCAAAGATTTGATTAGAAAATCCATCAGAGGTAAAGAAAGTATCAGCAGTACAAAAAGACAAGAGGCCCACGGGCCACGGCTCGATCACCTGAGTGACATAGCCACTGCAGATATGCAGATGTTATTTTTCCAATCCTATCACTGCAACTAATGAAAGGATCATCATTTAAGCAGTTCTTAGTTTTGAAGAAGAATATATGGGCATGGCAGTCAATGGAGCTTGATCATTTGAACAAACTGTCAATTACATTTCAACAGTAGGATCAATGTGAAATTTGGTGGAAATTGGCTAAGTGGTTTCTGAAGAGTTGTTTAACAATATCATGATTTTATATGTATAATGTTAACAGCACAGAGGCAGGGAAATATAATAAACGCCAAAAAGTTTGCCTTTGGAAACAAAGAACTCACTAGGGATTAGAAAATGGGAGTCTCGGTTTTATTGACTCTTGATAAGCAGTAATGAAGTTTGCAACACTGCTTACTGTGGTTTTGGAGGAGCTGTCATTTTTTTTTAATTTAATGTTACCATGGCAACCAAACAAAATCATCACTGGTCATAAAACATATAATATAAATTGGGTAGACAATCATCCAATGATCATAACTGCCAAATATGGTTCACATTACTTCAAAGGTTATGAAGAAAAAATGCAATTTAACTATTTTCTCGTATAAGTCTATGGGAGATTTCTGTTGCCATGGCAACTAAACCAAGAGACAGATTGGCAGACCTTTAGCTATTTTCAATTGCCCTTATCCATTTAACATTTGTACCAAATTAGAGTCATACTGCTTCAGTGGTTTTGGAGGAGTAATCATTAAAAAAGAAAATCCTTTTTTTTTTTTATCCCCACGCTTTTCGAAGAAAAAGTGGGGATATTGTTTTACCTCCCGTCCATCCGTCCATCTGTCCGTACATCCTACTGTAATGTAACACCATTGATCCTAGACCATTTAAGCTAGAATCTTAAAACTTTTGCAGGCGATAGCTCTATGGATGAGGACTGGAGGAACGCATTTGGAATTTTGATGTGCACGGAGATATGTGATGGCTCCCATCGACTTGCTCTAGTTTAAATTAAATGTTGCAATGACAACCAAACAAAATTGTCACTGGTCATAAAACACATAAATTGAGTAGACAATCATCCAATGATCCCAACTGCCAAATATGGATCACATCACTTCAATGGTTATGGAGGAAATGCAATTTAACCATTTCTCATATAAGTCTATGGGAGATTTCAGTTTCCATAGCAATCAAACCAAGAGACAAATTGGCAGACTTCTCAATTCAATTCTCCTTACCCTAGGAATATTTGTACCAAATTAGAGTCCTACTGCTTCAGCGGTTTTGGAGGAATAGTCATTAAAAAAAAAAAAAAAAAAAAAAAAAAAAAAATCACTTTTTTTCAAATTTAATCTTGCCATGAAACCAAACAAAATGGCCACAGGTCATGAAACATAAAAACTGGGTAGACAATCATCAAATGATCATAACTGCCAAATATGGCTCACATCACTTCTCTGGTTATGGAGAAAATGCAATTTTACCATTTTCCCATTATAAGTCTATGGGAGCTTTCTGTTGCCATGGCAACCAAACCAAGAGGCAGATCACCATAATTTTAGCTATTTTGAATTGTCCTTACCCAAACAACATTTGTACAAAATAAGAGTCCCACTGCTCCAGTGGTTTTGAAGGAGATGTCATTTAAAAATTCCTTTTTCAAAAACTTATGTTGCCATGGCAACCAAACAAAATAGCCATTGGTCATAAAACATACAAACTGGGTAGACAATCATCGAATGATCATAACTGTCAAATATAGTTCAAATCACTTTACTGGTTATGGAGAAAATACAATTTAACCATTTTCTCATTTTAAGTCTATGGGAGGTTTCTGTTGCCATGGCAAAAAAAAACAAGAACAGATCACCATAATTTTAGCTACTCTGAATAGTCCTTACCCTAGCAACATTTGTGCAAAATTAGAGTCATACTGCTTCAATGATTTTTGAGGAGTAGTCATCTAAAAAATTCCTTTTTTTTAAATTTAATGTTGCCATGGCAACCAAACAAAATAGCCATTGGTCATAAAAACATATACTGGGTAGAAAATCATCCAATGATCATAACTGCCAAATATGGTTCATAACACTTCTCTGGTTATGGAGAAAATGCAATTTAACCATTTTCCCATTATAAGTCTATGAGAGCTTTCTGTTGCCATGGCAACCAAACCAAGAGGCAGATCACCATAATTTTAGCTATACTGAATTGTCCTTACCAAAGCAACATTTATACAAAATTAGAGTCATATTGCTTCAGTGGTTTAGGAGGAGATATCATTTAAAAAATTCTTATTTTAAAATTTAATGTTGCCATGGCAACCAAACAAAATGGCCATTAGTCATAAAACAAATAAACTGAGTAGACAATCATCAAATGATCATAACTGCAAAATATGGTTCATATCACTTCACTGGATATGGAGAAAATGCAATTTAATCATTTTCCCATTATAAGTCTGTGGGAGCTTTCTGTTGCCATTGCCGGAAGGATGGACAGACAGACGGGACGGACGGATGGACGACAGACAAAAAGTGATCACTATAGCTCATCCTGAGCACAGCTCAGGAGAGCTAATAAACAAAATGAGATGCAATCATTAACAGCACTGGAAATCTACAAAAACTGAGCACTTTCAAATGCTATTAGCCTTCTTCATATAATTCAAATTACATATCTGGTGATAAAGTGAAGAAACAAATGTAGAAAAAACAAAATGCCTGCAAAACCAATACTACAAAAAAATACTAGTTAACTCTTTTTTATAGAAAGAAATATCTAATAGAAATCCTGAAGATTATTGTTTCTAAACATCAATTTCTAAATACATTCAAGTAGTGCATGCCCTTTTCTGCCCATTCTTCCTTAGAATGCACCATTTCTGCATATCAAGTTACTAGTTGTATAGCTCTTTTATATAGTAGACAATGAACACAATATTGATCAGTTATTATATTAATTTTTGTATATTGTGTTTATTGATATCACCACATCCCATAAACCCATTTTATATGTCAAGTGAACTCTTACTACAACTCTTTTGCTGGTCTACTTTCAATAGCTGGGTGTCTGGTTAGTTTTTATTTTTTTACTACGGTTTATAGAAATTCCTGTATTTAATGCAAACATCATGTGGCATCTGATCTGTGTCTGCACTGTTTGCCACTTACCCTTTTGTGGGTTTCCCAACTAAAATGGGTTAAAGAATGTTGATCCCTTTTCATATTAGTTTTTGTATGCTGTGTTTACTGACATCACCATATTCCTTTAGAGAATGCTGAGGGGTTTTTTTATTAATTTTTGTACATCAACTGCTTTCAACAGTATACTGCTGTATTCAAGCTTTTTCCAGGTAAACAGCATATGATATAATCAGACTGTGTGAGTGCAAAGGCTGATCAAGGACTTCAACATTTTTATATATATGTATGCCCATTTTTGGGCAGTTAAGCTCAAACAAAAAGATACACTAATGTTGGTATTCCTTTAGCAGCAAGATGTTTTTTTATCAGCTTTTCTGTCCCATACCAGTTGAATGCAGGAGTGTCATGACCAATACGTGGTAGATGTACACTGGCTGAAACAGACAAATAGAAAGGTCACTACGTCTACCACTTAGATGAGCTGGAACAAACAAAACTTATCATACTTGTCCTAAAATTGAAAATAGTTCATTCTACTACCTGATTATGTACCTAAATATTGCAGATGAGTGTATACCCCAATCAGGCACCATATTCTGTGGTGGTTGATCTGAGTCTAAATTGTTTGTACAGTCTGGTCTGTCCCAAACAAAAACATTTTATCTAGAGCTTTATTTGTTTGAGTTGAGGGTTTATGGCCCAGTCAACCCAATGGGGTCATGTTGACAGCAGTCAGTTTACCTAACTATACTTTTACTAGGCAGGCTGTCTTCTTCAGTTGGACGCGCATCCAACTGAGCCACCGGCTTATCTAGAGCTGTATAAAATACCTTACTATACAAGAAAAAAACATTGACCCAGACTAGAGGTAGTCAATCTACATTATTCACCATATCAACTTTGTTTGATCAGAGTCTGCCCTGTCTGCAATTCCATCATTTATTGTTAGACATATTTCAAGGATTTCTTTAAATTTCAGGACAAGTAAGGTGAAGGTTCCTTGAGTAGTTAGATTTCATTCTGCCATGGTTACACATGTACTTATTCACCCCAAGTTGGGACAGACAGGCTCAAATGAGCTAAAACACCACGAATCTGTCAACTGCAGCTATTGTGACTGTGTGACTTGCATTTAAAGGCTTACATTACGAAAACATGCCTATTCAAATATACTGAAAATTTTACAACCAAAAAAGGAAAATTTTCTGATGAAAAAATCTAATATTTTTCATATTTCTGCTCAAAACATAGATTGTGGGTACTCATTAGAACTGCCTCAATGAGGCAGTTCTAATGAGTACCCACAATCTATGTTTTTGAGCAGAAACAAGAAAAATAATTATACCCCTGTAAACCCCAGTTTACTATAAAAAAGTGGGGTTTAAGGGGGTAAAAATTATATAGGCATGTTTTCGTGATGGGAATCAATTACTTAAAAGAATATAATCCACCTTCCCCTACCTTTTTTCTCCTTGGCAATCTTGTAAACTCTCCTAAGTCCATATCCAAGTGCAGAAGTTTTAATTCCTGATAAAATGTTTCTTTTGTCACGATGTTGGGCTATAATTAGACCAAGCTGAAACATACAAAGCAAAATCCTTATTTGAACTGCCAGCTACACATAATTTATTTATAACCCAGACAATCACTAGACGCAAGGTAGTCCGTACAGTCCATCAGGTCCCCGCTATTCTCAGAGTTGATACAACAATTAGATGGCACCCAGCCATGCCAGTATTGGTCTAATATATAGATATACATTTTTTCTGGTTAAGTACAATAAAGTTAGCAGAAGTTAATATCGAGGGTTGAGCGCAAGACTGTTGTAACTCAAACATATTTTTGAAACCCTTGTTTAGGGGCAACTTTGACCCCTTTGTAAACAATGCAAATTTAGGTGCCATTGCTCATACGAGCAATGGCACCTAAATTCCATTGTTTACAGAAAGAAATGTTGTAATCTTCATAACGCCTTCATGGTGAGGAGATTAAGTATTGGGAAAAACAACCATCTGACTTGCTACAGTCTTGCGATCAACCCTCGATATATGATACAACCTTTCATCTGTCAACCGTCAGAAATATGAGGCAAAGTCTGTTCCATTTAGACAGCAAGAAGAAAAATAAATAAAACAAAGGAAATTAAATATGACCTCTGTTATGGAGGCCACAACACAGTGGACCCCAAAAAGCATTAAGTGGTAATTTCATATTATATATATGTATATTATTTGAATAGACAATCTACATTTCTTGCAATTCCTCATGTGAAAAAGATTGAAACTATTGGACAAGTTTAAAAAATAACAAGAAAATGAATAAAAAAATCTGTTTTCAAAAAATCATATCTGCATATTCTGCTTGCCACACTGCCTTTTTACCAAAATAAACAAATCGTTATTGCATGTAATCTTGTTACTTTAGGGTGTTATGACATTGTAAGATGCAACCTCATATGACATTAAAATTGAAATATCAACTACTGACCCAGTCATTTCCTTCTTTTCTACTTGTAACATCATCTATTGGAATCAAATGACAATCCCCAAGAGCAAGATCTGAAAAAAACAAAAAATCAAAATTAATGAATCTCTAAAACAAATCTTCTTGTATAAGATGACTCTATGAAATCAGTGAATAATGAAGGGTTACACAGTACATCTGCCACATTAATAATACCCTATTTACCCTGAGTAGTCAGACACCTCAACTCCTTACCATACTTGTTCTAAAATTTGAACAAATACAATTTACTACCCGATGTGTTGAAAGATTGCTGGATGAGCGGCAAACAGTGTAGACCCTGATGAGATGCCGCATTCTGCTGTATCTCATCTGGGTCTACACAGCTTGCTCAGGCCTGTCTGTTGGAATACATACAGTAAATACTGTACCTATAAGAATGATTTCATATTACATTAACATGATATGTTGTTCTAATCCATGACCTTTTCACTCTATGAATTAGGGCAAAGTGAAAAATATGTTGCTATTAACACAAGAAAATAGAAATGTGGAATGCAAAATGTTGATCAAAACACAAGCAAACTTAAATTACATTAAAAGAAAAACTTTCAAGTCCTGTCATATTGTCTAACATTGTAAAACACCATCCCCTATTCCCCCGTATACCCCAGTTTTACACTATATATAACAGGGAAGCATGGGGATGTTCATTAAACAAACAGTGAAGATTGGATAAAATATCACAGAAAATGGCATCTGATAAGTGTCTAAAGTGTAGGTTTTAGACACATCAACAGGTAGTACAATGGACTTCTTCAAATTTCAATAGAACTATGGTAAAAAGTTGTCCCATATTTAGGGAAAATATGGTACCTATATTTTTTTCATAAAAGCTCTAGTAGTATTAAAATATGTAAAAATATTCAAATAAATAGACAATTTATTAATTTTGATATACAGCTTATGATCCTTTTAACAAATGGGTTTTGAAAAAGGGAGAAGCTAATGGGAAATCATTAGATTAGAGGTTCAAAGTACAGTATGTACCCTAAATATTGGGAAACCTCAACTCTCTATCATAACTGTCCTGAAATATAAACAAGTCCATTTCTTTATCTACTGACATGTCTAGAAAGCTGCTGAATGAGTGCCAAAGTGTGTAGGTCTTGATCAAATAACCTGTTTTGCAAAGTCTGATCTGTGTCTACACTATTTGTTCAGTCTGTCTATCTCAATATTTAGGGTAAATATAGTATTAACAATAAATAACATTAAAATGTCAAGAATAACTACAAAGCACAGGAATCAAACACCAGTAGACCTTTGAGTTTGAGTTGAAGTTTAACCCTTGTCCTGCTGAATAAATTAAGATGCCACACTCACTTCTAATTTTCAGCCAATCAGATTACTTGATCTAGATTGTTCATATAAATTCACATTCTTAACCACAAACTGTGCAGATCCAGATCAGTTGGCTTCTTCAGAAGCCAACTGATCTGGATCTACACTGTTTGCTAAGGCAGGACATATCTGGGTTCAGCAGGGCTAGTGTTAACAGCTCCTTCAACATTGTTAAGGTCATTTTGAGCTGATCAGTTCACCTATTCACACAGTTCCTGGGTAATCGTGGTCCTCTAGGTGACTAACTAGCACTTGCACACATATGTTCACCAGTAACTGACAACCACCCTTCTTGAATCAGCAGAAGGGAGAGAATGACCATAGTAATGATTTTGTGCTCAATCACCATGAAAGTTTCCAACTTGTGACCCCTGGATCTGCAGTCACATACACTTCCAACTACACTATGGAGCCCGAAAAACAAGTAGGTCTGGGTCCAGTTGGTCAAAACTAACAATGTCTTTAGTTAACGTATTGTTAAAACTTTAATCTTTAAATATGGCATATACGCTAATATTTTTGCTGAAAAAACCAGTTGGTCAAAACTAACAATGTCTTTAGTTAACGTATTGTTAAAACTTTAATCTTTAAATATGGCATATACGCTAATATTTTTGCTGAAAAAATGTGAGTAGCTTTTGCACTTGCAAAAGCTACTCACATTTTTCAGCAAAAATACCTGTGAATTAGATATTGTACTTACTAGAACAGTTAACATTTTGACCACTAACAAGCTCGTTAAGCTAACAATGCTTTGAACAACTCGGCCCTGCACTTTAAGTATCAGCTAAGATGAGGCATACCTTTCATTTTAGCAGCAAGTGTGTACTGTTCTTCTGGTAATGATGACCTTCCTGCTATAGCAGAAAATAATCCTCCTCTTCCCCAGCTACCAGAGTCATCTGAAACATAGAACATGATCTATTAAAGGCTTAACCCTTTCAACCTTGTCAACCAAACCAGATACCTTTGCAAACAGTGTAGATGCTGATGAGACTGATCATTATGAGCCATCTCATCATGATCTAGACTGTTTGTCATTCAGTTTTGGATTTTTACCAATACCTCCATTCATAATGATGGATCTGTCCAAATTTAAAGATGAATTCAGGAGTGAAAAGGTTAATTATGGAATCAAAGTGAAATGATAACTTTCAGGTAAAACAACTTTGTCAAAATTGTTTAATCTCCCTCCAGAAAAGGGGTGTACTCTAAAAGGAAAGAAAGCATATTATTAGGGGAGCAAATTATTTCCTTTCTGAGAAGACCCCTTTTAAAAAGGGGGCTGTTGTGTAGAAAAGCAAAGAGGCGGTAAAAACAATTATCTGCCTTGCACAATGGCAGAAAATCTACCTTGTGTATCTATTCCAATAAGTGACATGTGTCTTTAAATAGACCTGTCAGAAAACTGTATTCCAAGTTGCACGTTACATACAGAAATTCTAAAGCCTGGAAGAGTTAACCCATTTATGCCCAGTGGAATCTTCTACCATTACTCTTTCAGACTGGTCCATTTCCAAGTAAAGGGATGTCTGATTAGTTTTATTAATACCATCTTTTAAAGAAATTCCTGTATTTAATGCAAACAGTGTAGACCCTGATCAGATGCCACATTCTGTGGCATCTGATCTGGGTCTACACTGTTTGCAAAGGTCCCACTTATGGGATGCTAGGTATAAATGGGTTAATGTTCTTGATTATACAAATATACATGCAAGCCTCAGCAGTTTTATCTCTTTATGATATGTACGTAAAAAACTACACAGTTGTTGATATAAAGTTCAATTTTCTATGTACCCTGACTCTTAAATGACATTTTCTGACTTTTCACTATATACAACTATACCTTAGCATTGTACATAGACGAATCCAATGTTTTTTTGACAGGGGTTTGACTTTAACAAAGAGAGGGGAAGGGGTTCAAAAGCAGGAAAACTGGACCAGTGTTATTTCAGTCTAAAAGATTTTTTCCCCATTTTTCAATGGGAGAAATTTTTATTTCCACCTGACAATATTTGCTTGGTGAATAGAAATATTTTTATCAAAAAAGAGTGTTGGACTCAATTACCAAAACAACTTTTCAACCTGCACAAGTAATCTGTCAAGGCTGCCAGTATGGTCTTCAATGCATTACATGAACTTTCTCATAATATCTGACACCCATGATACCTCATTTTTATTACCATGCACTGTGCACTTTAGTTTTTTCAAAAATCACTAGAAAGACTTGCAATAAAATAGCCTCTTAATATGGGAACACTTCAAAACAAGATCAGCAGAGAACTTCATGAGTGGCGTATTTAATGATACTTACGCAATATTTTTATTACTTTCATTATAAAAGCATATGTTGTTGGTGCTTATTTGAATCGACTTGTTGAGGCAATTCAAACGAGTACCAACAACATATGTTTTTATAAAGTAGATAAAAGTACACTGGCTGTTATGTAAAGACTACAAAACTGCTTGACTGAGCGCTTATAGGAGCATGCGCGGTAATTAGGTCGAATACATTATATAAGGTGATGAAATGATGAGGGGGTTCTTGAATTTGTAAAAACTGAAGCATTTCTTTTTGTGATGTGTTTGAAACCTCAGCAATAATTTATGAAATCTTCATGTGTTATATAAAATGCCTACTCCAAGTGGGTGGAACCTAATTTTGTGCAAGCACATTAGAGAGGTTCTGAAATTGAAAGCTTAAAACTTTAACCTGCTGCTCCAAATAAACACAAATAGCATTTTAAAATAAGTTTTATCTTAAATTTTACAGAAAATAAAATTTACAATTTCCAAAGGAGGCAATTTTAATGAAACATCAAGCCTTATTGTCTGTGAAAAATAAGAAAACTGTCACTTAATTTCATTTGATAAATTTACCCTATGGAGGGATAAGCTTAAAATATATATGGGGAGGAAACATAATGCCTCTGCAGTTAACAATTTCCATAATTGTCAGTGAGAGATTCAAAATCAGATCATTATTGGTATTACGGTAAATATCCTAAAAATTCGAACACTAAAGCATCTGACAAAATGACATATGCAAACAGTGTAGACCATGATCAGACTGCTCCTGAAGGAGCAGTCTGATCATGGTCTACACTGTTTGCCATTCCACTAAATATTTAAAGAAACTGCTGCATAAAAAAGCAAAATTTAAGCCAAAAGAATATGGAATAAAGTGTTCGAAATTTTAGGAAATTTACCGTATACATGTAAAGACATTCATGCAAAGTGCTTAAATAGTATTTCATGAAATACACCTTGAAAAGCTTTAACATAAAACCTCAACATCGGTGTGGATGCTAACACTAAAGCCAAAGCCCGGGGTAGTGCAACAGCTTTTCTTGTACTTTCCTACAGGCAAGCTAAAAACCTACATACACATATACACAAAAATAGCAAAGCATAAAAATCCAAACAAGTGAAATAAAATAGTAAATGTTTTGTTGTTTTCTCAGCAATGTAGAATTTGTTCAAAGCTTTTGATAATGTAGGCCTCAGTACAGATTTTCAGAAGTTCACAAAAATGAAATAAGTTGACAGCACCAACCTGCACAATGTACCACAATATTATTAGTCCTGCTAGTAGCCTGAGGCTGAGTTACATCCCCTATCACATATTTTATATCTCTCCTAGTTGTCTGCCCCTCGTCTTCCTCATCTTCCCCTATCTCCTCCTCCTCTGATTCTTCACTGTCAGTCTCCATCTCTATATTACAGGACTCATATTTGTGGGATTTCCAAAATTCATCCCTGTAAAGCAGAGTTATAAAGTAACAAAATTCTACAGATATGAGGATTAGAGTTCTAGATTAAAGATTAGAGAGCGGAAGGAGAGGGGATAAAAATGTAATTATGCAACCATGATGGGTGAGCCATAAATTTACTGATCCCAGAACAAAAAAAAAAAAGTACAGTCGTTAAGTACCAATACTTATTTCTCCAAGAAAACTGAGGTACAGTCAACTCTCCTTATCTCGAATTCCAAGGGACTCAATGAAACACTTCGAGATCTCCGTACCTCCACATATCAGAGTTGACAGAGTGAGGAAAACAATAAATTGAACAACACATTTAACAAATGAATATGTAATTTGACTCCTGAAGTTAGAAATATATATATAAAATAATGTGGAAAAGAGGAGAAATTGCTCCTTAGGAGCAATTTCTCCTCTTTTCCACATTATTTTGTTACCTGTTGTCATAGTTGCATGTTAAAACAGGGATCAGATTTTCACTTCGAGATAAGCGGTAATTCGAAATAAGCGAGTTCGAGATAACGAGGTTCGACTGTATATTAAGACTTCCCTTGATATCTGAATAATATATTTACCTGTAAACATATGCTCTCCACATGTCCTGTTCTTTAATTTCACTGACCATCTAACCTCACAGTTTTGCTGCTATGAGTATTACTTAGAAAAGTTATTTTTATGTTTTTCTTTGTTTCTGAACTACTCATATTCTTGTTGATCAGTGCTTGCATTAAGGGAAGTCTGGGAGTCAGAGACTCCCAAAAATTGCCCTGGGACTTCCAAAAATCAATGCCAAGAAGTCTGGGACTCCTAACTTTAAAGATATTTAGTCATTTATACCAAAAATTTAGAATGAATTCATGTGTTATTTAGCTTAAGAATGGTGATTTTACTCCATAAATGAGTTTATGAATACTGAGGTTGAATTTCTGAAAGTGAGTGAAAATATTTGATCACCAAGACTTCCAGATATTGGAGCTAGGAAGTCCTGGGACTTCCTGATTTTGACAGTTAGTGCAAGCACTGTGTTCATCATTTCTTCATTGTCCTAACAAACTCTATGTAGAAACCTACCTTCGTTTTCTCTGGTCCTGTGCTCTCCTAATTTCCTGCTCCTCAGCTTCCTTTACTCTTTTTTCAGCTTTCTCCTTCATCTAGAAAAGAACAACACGTTTTAAGGGGAAGTTACCTATGTTAAAACTGCTACTGTCCCCTCCTGAAAAGAGGTCTTACTAGGGAAAGAATTTGCTCACCTTGGGAAAAAAAAATTCTTTGCTTCTAGTGTAAACACTTTTTCAGAAAGAACTTGGTGTGCAGGTAAGCAAACAGGAAGTCACAAAAGTTGTCTCCCTTGTAAAACACTGACAGACAATCTACCATCAAGTGAATCTTCCTTTTAATTTCATTATACATGTATTATATATAGATATCATAGATAAAATACATGTAATTCAGAATATTTTGCAACATTCAAATGTAGAGATACAAAATAAAGATTTTTCAGCTGGCAGTCTGCCTACAGCTTGCTCATTATAACTTTCAAAGATATGTATAACTATTTATAAACTGCTGAAACATTTGTTTGTTTGTGTTGAGGTTTTACAGCCCAATAAACTCAATGGGGTCATGTCGAGCACGTTCAGTTTACCTAACCACACTTTTACTGGGCAGGCTTAGTTCTCTAAGTGGTTAACCAGTATTGTGCACATTCTTTCCCCAGAAACTGTCATAATAATGAATATTAATGAATATGTCAAATTTAAAGAGGAATGTTGGATATTCAAGAGGGAAAGAGTTAATCATGGAATCAAAGTGAAATGATAAATGCCCTTCTTGAATCAGCGGAAGGGAGAGAATGACCATAGAAAATATTTCATGATCAAATCTCTATGAAAGAATGTTGTTGACCCGGCGGGGGTCGAACCCGCAACCTCCTGATCACCAGTCGGACGCGCATCCAACTGAGCCATCGAGGCTGGCAGCTGAAACTTTTGTGTCCTTACAACTATATTTCAATCATTTTAGGATGATGATGACAAAAAGAGTATAAAGACATACAAACTGTATTGTAACTTGACTGTATATATCTTATTTAACTATATCATATCTTATTTGAGTATATCTTGGAACCTTTCTTACTGCAGATTACAATAAGACTATTTGCTTCCACTTGAGTAAAATTTCACCAATTTACTCTAAGGAATGACAACTGCTGATATGACTCTACCTCATTCACTATTATTAGTCTGAGATCAGAAGATATTCATTCAGGTGAGAAGGTATCATCAATGATCCACAAGGATGGCAATACATGAATAAAAAATATTCCAAAGAGCAAGTATCCAGGTAAGTTTAAATATATATTTTGAACATATCCTGTACATATATCTGCATACAAAAGCATAGCTCTTAATGAGATGGTTTTTTTCAATCCAAAAGTATTGATCATTTTCTTATGTCGCCATGAAAACATATGTTGTGGGTACTCATTAGAAGCGCCTCAGCAAGTCACTTCTAATGAGTACCCACAACATATGTTTTCATGGAGAATATGTTGTGGGTACCCATCAGAAGCACCTCAGCAAGTCGCTTCTAATGAGTACCCATAACATATGTTTTCATGGAGAAAGGAGAAAAATATTTACTCATCCCCACTCTTATCTAGACCTATGAAAAATATATGCTTTACATAAATAAGGGCTCCTTGTATTTCACATATGTGAAACAATACATAAATGTGTTTTATATATGTGCAAAGTATTTTACACATGTATACCATTCTGTATATCTGGGAAATTTTCCTGTTCTCTAATTTACATAGTAATTTGTGGTTCAATTATTACATGTACAAGTACATGCATACACACTGACAACATATATGAATGTATTAGAAAACAAGTGATAAAGAAGGTAAACTTGGTATAATTTTGCCAAGTAACACTGTAGCCTTACCTTGTTTATCCTAAAAATTTCACTCACATTAAACTCCTTTTACATTATACTTGTCTTAACATTTGAACAACTCCCATTTACTACATGCTGATGTATCTAAAAACAATTGGATACATGGCATCTGATCTGGATATTCACTGTTCACTAAGATCTGTTTGTCCCAATACTGAATTAAAGGTAAACATTGTAATCTTTGTTACATTCATAAATTTATGGCATAATTTTGTCATGTAATAAAGTGTTACCTTTCTTCTTCTTTCTTCCTTCTCTTCAGGGGTGAGTGTCTTCCTGGGTTTACGTACCAACACGTCTGGTAGTGGACCATGTAGTGCTGTCTGTCTCTTCCTTAGAGGTCTTTCTCCCGCTCCAACACTAGCTGCTGCAGTCTTGGATTCAAGAACAGCTTTCTCAGCTAAAAATAAACCATAAGCAGTATTATAAGAGGACAAACAAAAAGGTTAGTGAAGAATAGCTCCAGATAAGAGGAAATATCCAGAAATATATTTTTCTTATTTCTCCACATAAAACATATGTTGAATGGTGAATGTCTTAAAATTTTCTACACCAAAGTTGCTGACAAAATGGCATAAGCAAACTGCAGACCCAGATCAGACTGCTTCTGAAGGAGAAGTCCAATCAGGTTCTACACTGTTTGCCATTCCACTAACTATTATAAGAAGCAACTACATAAACAGAAAAATTTAGACCAAAAAAGTATGGATTAAAGTGTTTGAAATTTTAAGACACTTACCAAACTTCTAATGAGTACCCACAACATAGGGTTTTGTGAGAGCTTAGTAAAACAAATACTTTATGGATGAAAAATATGCCTTATCTGGAGCTATGGTAAAGGCTGAGATTAGATTTCTGAGAAACCTGAACAAGGCCTCTGCTCTCCACTTACAGAAGGGCTGGATATTATAGACATTATCAAGTGAGGACAAGTGCTTAAATCATACTATGTTCATGCACAAAATGATTTAAATATATGCATATTGCAAATGAACAAAAACACCTTCAAAAATCTAGATAAGACACTTTTTCAACTCCTATAAGCCATATGCTTTAGAATATACTGAAATATTAAGAACAAATATTGATATTGGGTTTTAGCTGCCCTTCCCCAGATGTAACTGTTCTCTGAACTCATCACCTTAACCTAGTAACACTTAGCTAAAGAGAAACTGATCGAAGTTAGCGATCCATGAAATATAAGTCATGGTCAGCTGTTTCGTCTCAAGATACAACCTTGGTTCACATTACGAGAACATGCCTATTCAAATATATAGGAAAAATTAACTCCAAAAATTGAAAATTTTCAGATAAAAAACGCTTATATTTTTCTTATTTCTGCTCAAAACATAGATTGTGGGTACTCGTTAGAACTGCCTCGCAGAGGCAGTTCTAACGAGTACCCACAATCTATGTTTTTGAGCAGGAATAAGTAAATAATGTATACCCCAGTTTTACTATATGAAAGTGGGGTTTGAGGGGGTAAAAATTATACAGGTATGTTTTCGTGATGATGTACCTAATCCTAACCTAGAGGCCTTCTTAAGTAGAAGTATTTGATGATACTTTTTGCACATTTTTTCTTTTTTCTACATAAAAACTTATACTGTTTATACTCATTAGAAACACCTCAGATTATTGTCTGTTTCAAACAATCATATCAAAGATTAACAAACGTATTTTCACGACATATAAGTGAACCGAAGAACAACATAATTAATATACTGCTTCTAATGAGTACCAACAACACATGTTTGTATAGAGACATGATGGAAATTATCTGAGAATTATCATCAAATACTCCTTAAAAATCCTCTGCCTAACCCATACAGTTACTGAGAAACTCGGCTAAAGCAAAAGGTGAACAAATCTTTCAAAGTCTGTGACCCAGTAGGTTAAAGTCATATAGTCACTGTGGGCATCAGCTGCAATCCCTCAGATACAACTGTGGTCCAAGTATCAATTCTTTAGCCCTAACTTATTGATACACTGACCTAAACATATAGTGGGATAACAATGTCAATTATCAAAGTGAAGAGCAAAAATAGGTCACAGTTATATACTACTGGCTTCAGATGCACTCCCCCAAGAAGCAAGTGTGCTTCAAGTAAGAAGACCTTATGCATTATAATATCTGAAAATTGACCTAAATGCAACAGGTGGAACTAAATTTTCTTATTTAAGTATTGGCCATGGTAATGTGCTCTCCTAGAGAAATAACTGTGATCTGAGGTTAAAGGCCTTATGATTATTGTGAAACTGACTTAAATGTATCATCTGCGTGTGCATAACGACCCACACAAGAAACACACAAGCAGCAACATATACATGTAGCACTCCTTGATTCACAAAAGCACACTAAAAGGAACTATCTAGTGAATCCTACAAAGACTTGCACCCTCTCATGTAGAATTCCTGGTCACTACAAAAACATCATTAATCTAGATCACTTCCTGCCCCAAATTAAGTGGCCTCATTATTGGTACAAGAAATAAAGACATTGAGTTTCTCGAGCCTCCCCTCCCCTCCCCCCTCCCCCATCCCCCCTCCCATTCACACCCTCTCCTCCCTCTTAACATTTGTCCTTCTATAATGGAGGAAAACTAAGTTTCCAATTTATGGGATGCAAATAATTATGGGATGTAAATTAAGGGTATTGATACCTCTCCAAAGGAAATAGCTCTGGCTTGGTAATATCTGTCTCCTTACTCACTGAGGTCTATTCTTAAAGGAAAGCATTTATTCCCTCATTTCTTTAACGCCTAGCATGCTGGGTAAAATTTCCAGCAGACAACTGAAATATTTTTCTTATTTTTCCCAGAAAATAGGTTTTGATATTTCATGCAAATTGTCTCCTGTTTTTTTCCCAGAAAATAGGCTTTGATATTTCATGCAAATTGTCGCCTTAGGAGACAATTTGCATGAAATATCAAAACCTATTTTCTGGGAAAAATAAGAAAGTATCGTCAATTTGTCGTCTGCTGAGTTTGCCCTTAGTGTTGTGTCAAAAGTAGTCCCCCTTTTTGAAACAAACACTAGGAATCAATTTCTGGTCTACAAAAGTTGTCTCCCTTTGTAAAATAAGGGTAAAATCTTTCAGGTGTATGTATTCACCTTAAGGTTATACATACCAGCAAGTAGCTCTTCAAAGGCTTTCCTATCAGCATTTGTTGGTTCTGCAGAGTAATCTGTCCCTTCAAACACATACATACTCTGTGGTGCATCTTCTAAACTATGAGTCACTGCCTCCTGAATTACAAGAAAATTGCCTAACAGCATTATGGACAGGTTTTTTAAATAATGAAGAGAGTTGTGACTTGTCTCTCTTGCATGTGAAACATCTGCTGATCCTCCTCTTCATTCCTATCAAATATGAAAGCAATCCACTGTAGAATAAAGGTAACATACAACTTTGAAAAAAGGTTAACCAAAAGATTAACCTGGGACAACACTTGCCTGGACATTGCTATTTTAAAGGACAGATTTTCTGAAAAATCCATCCAAAAACGTGAAAAATATTATGCTTCTTGAAAAAAAATTTCAAACATATACATACTTTTGGTTTCCAAAAAAGGAGAAAACTCCATTATTATAAAGTTTACAAACTTAAGTTTCCTGAAATGATCAGGTATTATTCCGTACTTAACGATTGCTATCTACCTGAAAACAATCACAAAAATAAATGAATTTGCAAAGGTGTAGTCAATTTTGTCATATTTCTATAATAATTTCAGTGAAATTTCTCAGAGAAACTTAAAGCTCAGGTGAGCTAAAAGCTCATAAATACTTCTCAGGTAATGAGGTCATTTGTGCATTCTTTCTTGTGATTGTGGTGAAAAGGACTTAGGACCTCTTATACCTCTTTGTCATCTGCTTCTTGTTCCTCAGGCTGCCACTCCCCACTCACTGTTGGTCCTAGGATTTTAGTGAAGTCTACTTCAGACTCAGAATCATCACTGTCTTTCATGAGTTCATCTACACCAAACATAAGGATATCTTGTAACTGTAAAATAAAGGTGCTGAGATGATTCTAATGAGGAACTACAAGCATGTACTATTATGGAAAAAAAAACAGAAACAAAAAATGTGAAGGTTTTTTGTCAAGATAGTTACTTACATGTCACCTGGAGTGCTGGTCAACTTATGAATCGAAACTCAAGACAATACAAGAGGACCTATATCTGAACTGCATCAATCTTGCAATTCTCATGAGTAACCTCTGCATATATTTTAATGCAGAAATAAGAAAAGAATGCTGAGTCCATTAAGTGCTTGCATAGAACTGGTTTTACATTCTTGGAAAGGCAGATAATCAACTTCATGTATGTCACATGAACAGATAGACTGGTTCTATTTGTAGTATAAGAGATACAGTGTATTGACTTAGTTCAAGATAAGGCACTTTATTTTTTTCAACCAAAATGTATGGATATTTTTTTCTTTTTCTCTAAGAAAACATGTGTTGTGGTACTCATTAGAAGTGCCTCAGCGAGGCTGAGGCACTCCTTATGAGTACCCACAACATATGTTTTTGTGGAGAAATAAGAAAAATATTATGTGGATACCCTCTCCTATCTGGAGTTATGCATTAGAAGATGAAACATTACAGTAACATTTACTTAATTCAGTGATATACTGTCAAAACTGTATTATCTCACTCTAGTCTGGAGACCTGAAGCTGGGAGGCTAACAGTAAGACCTGGCCTTTTCAGCAAGTACATTATAAAGGATAAAAAAAAAAAAAAAAAAAAAAAAAAAAAACTTCAGTCTGTGAACAGAGAAGGTAAAGATCAGACTACAAAGATATGCAAGCTGATCTGGGTCTTCACTTTTAACATGTATGTTGATCACACATTTTCCCATCTGGCAAAATGATATTAAATGTAGCTGGTGAAATACAATATTTACCATAATAATCCTAAGTATTGGAACAGACAGGCCTAAGCAAACAGTGTAGACCCAGATCAGATGCCGCAGAATGCGGCATCTGATCAGGGTCTATACTGTTTGCATTTCATCCAGCAATATTTTAAACAGATCAACAGGAAATGGAATAGACTTCTAAAAATCATAGGAAAAGTATGATAAGTAGATAAGTTGTTCCAATGCTTAGGGTAAATATGGTATCTTAAGGGGACTGGACACATTTGACAGATTTCCTGCAATTTTTTACAAGGGAGAAAAGTGCACATCAACTTACATCTTATAATAGATCTACTCTAATAGGAAAGACTATTCTCCCAAGGGGAGCATATTCTTTCCATTCAGAGCAGATCCCTTTTCAGAAGGGAGGCAAAACAGTTTTTAAAGAGTTACTACCTCTTGAAAGTACATCAATTCCTCTTAAAAGCAGTTCAAGTCTGGCTTTCCACATTTTGCCGTTTAGCAAGTACTTTTTAGACGCAGCAGCAAGACAGCAAATGGATTTATTCTAGGACAAGTATGATAAGGGTTATCTTACACAACTATTTCATACCTTTCTGGGCAAGTCAAAACTATCAGCCCCGAGGTGTTGTGGACCACCTGAGGAACTTCAGGTGGTCCACAACACCAAAGGACTGACAGTTCTGACTGTCGCCCAGAAAGTTATGATACAGATGTTTTATTACACAATCCATATTTTTAAGGAACTGTATTCTTTTGATCGCTATGATCATTAAATAATAGTAACTATCTGATCACCTCAGTGGGAGATTCTCCAAACTATGAGCCCGGGTGATAGTTCTCTGCAAACCTGTTCAATCTGGCTGGCTTTTGTCACAGGTGAAGTTGCTAGGTAATTCGCCTGACTAGGAGACAGTCCAAAATATGAGCCCAGGTGATAGTTCTCTGAGAACCGGTTCAATCTGGCTGGCTTTTGTCACAAGTGTAAATGTGTTAGATAGATAAAAATGCTTTATAACTTCTCATATAGTAGGTTGGGTAAAAAGAGTAAATGTTGTACCTTAACTTTGTCATCAGTAAACATGGCCTGCTTGGCGAGTCCAAGAGAGAACTGTCCCTCTTCTATTACTTTCTCTGTCAATTTCAACTTCTCCTCTGCCCTCTTCAAGATGATTTCTTCCACTGTGTTCTTACCAACAAGTCGTATAACCTTCACTGGTCTACAAAATGAAAGGAAAATTGGAAGTCAAGTCAAATAAGTCTGTAACCTTTGCCTATGTTTCGTAACCACTGCGATTAATGAAAAGATCTCTGTAAAATTATGTGTGATTCCTTTCCTTCTGATCCTTTATTATATATTATTCACAACATTTGTATCAATGTACATTTTCTGAAATAAAATCAGTTTTAAAAAAAAAAAAATATGCAACTTTTGAAGTTTTCCTAATCATGTGTAGAAACTATAAATAAATAAATATGTTTCTAATCTTAACCCATTTAAGCCTAGCCTCCCATAAAAGGGACATTGGCAAACAGTGAAGACCCATATCAGAAGCCGCAGAATGCTGCATCTGATCAGGGTCTACACTGTTTGCATTAAGTTCAGAAATTTCTACAAAATATGATAATATACAAACTAACCAGACACCCCTTATATAGGAAATGGACAGTCCAAAGACTTAAGGTAGAATAGTCCACTCGGAATAAATGGGTTAATAAAATTTCATGGCTTGAATCTGTTGAACTAAGTTTATAAATATCTTCCTAATCTCAGATAGTCTTCCATTATGGTTTATACACATTATACAACAGTTACATGATCTGACAATGTATCATATCAAGTAGTAGTTCCAAGATCACAAGATCATGTGGGAGGCTTGTGTAATCCAGATATATGAGAAGGTCCACAAAGATATGATACAGAGTAACATGTCATATGACGTACAGTATTTAGAGAATTCAAACAAATAGTTTGTTTTTTTTTTTGGTTTTTTTGTGATGAACAGGTTACATCCATGAATCAAATACTGGGCCCAGTTGTTCAAAACTAACAATGTTGTTAGTTAACATATTGTTAAAACTTTGATCATTAAATATGGCATATATGCTAATATTTTTGCTGGAAAAAAATGTGAGTAGCTTTTGCATTTGCAAAAGCTACCCACATTTTTTCAGCAAAAATACCTGTGAATTAGATATTGTACTTATTAGAACAGTTAATATTTTGACCACTAACGAGCTTGTTAAACTGGCATTTGCGGTAGCAGCTACCACCAGAAAATGTGGGCGGGGCTTATTGATTACTGGTCAGCTGTTTACATGTTTAGCTGGGGTCTGCTAGCCTCTTGCTACAAAATAATGTATATACTCACTACTAGGTATGAATATGGCAAATAAGATTTAAACTTGCACCTAACATGCCTGGCTTACATGGGGCACAAATGGTTGTGACTTTTAATAAATTGTACCCAGCAAACAGTGGCATAATTTATTTACTATATTTTACTTGGTTTAAAGAAACAGGATTCACAATATATTACATGTTTTAGTGCAATTTCCATTGCTGGAATAAAATTGTAACTGACTACTTAAAATATCTCCCTACATGTATGCAGATTGCATAAGCTCCTATAAATGCCTATTAATAATGGTTTTAACAATTTTCTTTTTGAATCATGGAATATGAGTGCAATTTTCTCTAAAGGAATCAAAGATAGAATAGTTTATCTGCTTTTACTGTGATTGCCATCTTACAAGTAGACAGTGTTTGTATTCTACACTCCAGGTTGCTATGTTTACATCACATGACCCAGGTTAAAGGTTATATCTAGTTTGAATTTCTCAGCACTTTCAGGTTATTTTATTCAGCTTGCTTGTTTAATAATATTTTATAAGACAATATTTTAGTGTTAATGTGTAAAGTAAAGACATGCCTTCTAGCAAAAACACTTTTGTGTATGAAGGTTTTCTTGTTCTTTTATTTTCATTGATAAAGCTTCTGCAAGTAACAAAATGTGAAAGTCCTGCACCATTTTGAAATAAGCCCCGCCTACATCCTTTTATAGAACAGGTGGGGGTTTAAGCTAATGGTGCTTTGAACAACTGGGCCCTGAGCTACTGGTATTGTATTAAGTTGTATCTCCTTTTAATTCTAGTGATTCCCTCCTCTGACTAACAGCATGCTGTTTCCTACCTTGTTTGTCCTATCCTGTGAGCCCTGGCAGCAGCCTGGAGGTCATTTTGAGGATTGAAGTCACTGTCTACAAATATTACAGTGTCAGCACTTGTCAAGTTGATACCTTGGCCACCTAAAATTATATTATTTTTTTCCAAATTCATTATCATATCATTCAATATGAAGCTATATATATATATATATATATATAGAGAGAGAGAGAGAGAGAGAGAGAGAGAGAGAGAGAGAGAGAGAGAGAGAGAGAGAGAGAGAGAGAGAGAGAGAGAGAGAGAGAGAGAGAGAGAGAGTTTTCATCAAAATGTGCTACATTGTATTTAATATACTTACAAGGAAGGAATTACTATTGTATGTTATAGGTGATTTAATTCCTGGCAGGAAAACTCTATTTGTATTAAAAAACAACAACACTACATAGCATCTTTCTACCTGGGTAAGTCACAAGTCAAATCTCCAGGTGAGTAATACCAACAACTTCAAAAGATGGTATGTGTACCCAGGATAAAGGAAGTATTGATATAAATGAGCACTGAGGTCACTATCACATAAGTCACTGTCCTGATTCAGAGGATTTCTTAAGAAGGAATATTTGATGATATTTCTGGAATCATTTTCTACAGTTCTCTATAAAAACCAAATTTGTAGGTATTCATCAGAATTGCTTTGCTGTGTAAATTCTAATGAGTACTACACCAAAAATACCCTTCCTTATTAAGTCATCTAATGGCAGACAGATTACTGAAAGGAAAGTTAAGCATTAAATGCTAACACACAACAAACATTAAATTCTGACCATGTAGTCTAAAGGATTACAAATGATGAAAATGATTTGGTGCTTTAGGTCTCTTTCAACAATATTTAACCCAGATTGTTCATACAAATTCACATACATTGTCAAACAGTGCAGATCCAGATCAGTTGGCTTCTTCATAAGCCAATGGATCTGGATCTACACTGTTTGCAAAGGCAGGGCATATCCAGGACCAGCAGGACAAGAGTTAAGTCTTGTTAAGGAACTGGAAGGGCAATACTGAAAGGATCTTCACACTGAAGGGGCCACACAGTAAAGAGAAAAACGCTGCTTAGAGCAGACCCTGAACCCAGAATCCCATGATCAACAGCAGGAAGTGCTAACCACTCAGTCACAGATGTTTCAGGATTCCAAACAACATACCGGCAGCTCTTGATAAGGTCCTCTTTTCAACCATAAAATATTGATATTTTTCTTATTCATGAAAACATATGTTGTAGGTACTCATTAGAAGTGCCTCAGTGAGGTGATTCTAATGAGTACCCATGATGTATGTTTTCATGGAGAAATAAGAAAAATATTATCTGGATACCCACTCTTATCCGGAGCTATAATAATAAGATGCTATATTCAATCGAATTTTCGTACCTCTAAACTAACAGATTGACGTCTGGCAACCCCTAAAAGGGTAAGCGGCAAACAGTGCAGACCGAGATCAGACACTGTAGAATGTGGCATCTGATGAGGGTCACCACTGTTTGCAAATAGTTCTACCACTTTTCTTTAGGAATATCAAAATCAAAATTGGACTCTTCCAATATAAAGTGTGGGGCAGTTTATTTAGTCTATAATGGGTTAAAACACATCCATACATCTGGTAATGTAATAATTGAGGGGGATTTTCTTATCCCATTGTACACTGAATAGACTCCCCCACACTATATATCGGAACAGTCCAATTTCAATTTTCAGCATGTCCAGCTATGAGATTTAGTTATTCCTAGAGAAAAATGGCTAAATCATTTGCAAACAGTGCAGACCCTGATCAGATGCCTCATTCTGCTGCATCTGATCTGGGTCTGCACTATTTTGCCACTTACCCTTTTAGGGGTCTCCAGACTACAATGGGTTATTTTAGCACCAAATCATGTCTTGCAGATACACATTGGAATTGCCAGAAGGTACATTTTGATGCAAATCACAGCTTCTTAACATTTCTTTTATCTGGACCAATAGCTGTGTGCACAGGAAGGTAATTCTAATGAGTGCCCTCAACATGTCTTGATGAAAGTATATCTACTCTAAAATGGAGTTCTGGCCCCTAGGTTATAACACGTTTTTCATGCTCAACCCAACTGAGCATGAAATTTTTCATGCTAATAAATCTCAAATTACTAACAATTGCAAATTCTTTCTTGCTAAACATAGCTGAGAATGAAATTTTCTCTGCTAATAAATATGAAAATGCCAACTATTATTGGCATTTTCATATTCATTAGCAGAGAAAATTTCATGCTCAGCTGAGTTGAGCAGGAAAAAAGTTTTATAACCTCGGTGCTGGATAAAACAATAATGTACCTGCTTTTGTGCTCAACAAGAACACAAACGTTTCTTCATTCTCATTAAAGTTCTGGACAGCAAGAAATCTCTCTTCACCTCTCACAGAGCCGTCCAATCTCTCATAAAGGTAACCTGGAGATATAAAAGAACTAAATGTACTGGTCTCATCAGGATAGAAGGGGTTTTACAGCATATACAAATCTGCAGTCTCATCAGGATAATTTCTTTCTGCTTTGAGGGACTGAATACACCTTAAACCGGAATAACGGATTCAGAAATATTTACCATCCTTCTCTCTGGGGTAGCTACTCTTAAAGGAAAGAATTAGCTCCAGGAGGAAGCAAATATAGCTCTCATTTCTGAAAGTATTAACCCTAGTCCTGTTGAACCCGGATATACCCAGCCTTGCAAACAGTGTAGATCCAGATCAGTTGGCTTCTGAAGAAGCCAACTGATCTGGATCTACACTGTTTGCCATTAAGTATGTGATTTTATATCAACAACATTGATCAAGTAATCTGATTGGCTGAAAATTAGAAATGGGTGTGGCTTCTTAATTTATTCAGCAGGACAAGGGTTAAATACTACATCAGCAAATTCCAGTCTGCAAAAGTTGTCTCCCTTTGAAAAATGGCAGCAAAATCTCAAGATGTATCTATTCACCTGACAAAAAACATTGGACTTTGTAGAACATTTGGGAAATTACAAATTCATTTGTGAAATGTGATTGTTTGATTTATTTTTTCCTCAATTCTGCAAATCTAACACATCAAAGTAAGGATATCTCGAAGTATTTCAGACAGTCCCTTGGACTTCAAGATAACGAAATATAGTACAATAGGATCTGGTTTCAGGACCATTCATAAACACATCCTACCTCTATATCCAAGATAATCTTGAAGGATATCCAGCATGTGTGTCATCTGAGAGAACAACAGGACTTTATGTCCAGTTAACTTGAGGTACTCCAACATTTTATCTATCAATACCAGTTTACCACTAGCTTCAATCAGGTGGTCACCTAAGACAAACGGTTCTGGTTCCACTCCTGAAAAATACAAACACAATGCATACTCTATGGTTTCCTTTTAGATGATTGGAATTGATCATTTATAATCAAGTTCTCAAGCTCTACTTTCATGCAACACTATATTAATTTCCAGCCCTGTCTTCCTAAGGCCATGACCAACTAAGATGAAGTTACATTTTTTCTGAAAAATAAAAAGTAATTTCCAAATGTTGTCTGCCTGTCTGCTGCAATTGTGATTTGTGCTTTAACTGGTAAAAATCATGGGGAAAATGATGTGTAATTTGAGAAAAGGGCTCTTTTCTATATATTGGCAATGAAGGCCTAGACATTACAAGTTCCACTGCATACAACCTTAGAAAATAAAACTCGACTTTTCATAAAAATTCTCCTTCGTACTTTGTTAAATACTGTCTGCTTTTATTTATAATCTGCAGGTTAAAGTTGAAGTGTTCAACTTTAATACATCTTTAATGTTACTACACAAAGTTAGGATCTAGCTCTTTTCAATAGGTGGCTTAACAAATATTGAAAACGTTTTACAAATTAGCTCTGACATTTTACACACAACCAGAAAAAGAATCGTTTATTCAGAATTCAGGCAAACACTCTAATTTACTACTTCATAAAGTGAAATGGGGAATCAGGGGCATTTGAAATTATAAAGTATTTAACATGATGTCAGATTGCCCACTTATAGAACCATAAGATAATAAAGAATATATATACAAATATTATGATAAACAGTGATGAACCTAATCAAACTGTGCCAATTTGCTGGCTGATCTTGGCCCTTGCTTTTCATGTATGACATACTGGCCCTTTTCTTGCATTATGTAACATATGATTAATTTGTCATCTGCTGGGGCTAAGACAAATAGAGATGGCCCTGATAACACTGCCAGTTTGCAGGCTGATCTAAGCCTTTGTTTTTCATATAAATACAATGCACAAAAAGGTCCCTTATGCAATTTGCAGACAATGCAGGTCCTGATCAGCCTGCACATTTGTGCAGGCTGATCAGGGCCTGCATTGTTGCTTACAGAATCAATGGATACTGTGGTATATGTCAACGAACAGAGAATGTCCAGATCTGACTGCATGATACTGACTGCATGATATGCACACTCATCTGGATTTTCACTGTTTACATATGGTGAAAGGGCCCTTTCCCCTCCTTGCACAACATATATGATATACAAGCCCTTTCCTTGCATTGTGTAACATATGGCTTATTTGTCATCTACAGGTGCCTGCTGAGTGAAGGTTTAACTACTTCAGGAATTACACTACCTACCATCAAATAAGTATGGATGGTTCACACATTTTCTCAGCTGCATCAAGATGTTCATTAAACTAGTTTGTTGTTTCTGTCCGCTGTAGCCATACACACTTTCAAATGCCTCTGCAATCAAAAATACATAGTAAGCTAGCGGGCTTCTACTGTTCTTTCAACGTCTTTTGGAAAGTTTTTTTTTTTTTTTTTTTTGCCTGGCATTTTACACAGAAAAAGTAAATTTGCAAACTTTTGATATGATATAAACAAAAATCATTTTTCGTAGCTATATACACACAAAAAGTTTTATGCTATTCACTGGTTTTAAAAAAAAATGGAAATTTTCATTTTTGCCATAGTAAGAATGGCTCTGAAATATGCTGAAATTGTAAGGGTAGGTAAACTTCAGGCAGGTTTTCAAAAAGTTCCCCTTGTTCAAAATTTCTGGGCCCAGTTGTTCACAGCTAACGATGTCGTTAGTTAACGATTTGTTAAAATTTACATCGAGTGATACGCAAATATGCTGAAATTTTTTGCTGAAAAAAATGTGAGTAGCTTTTGCAGTGCAAAAGCCACTCACATTTTTTCAGCAAAAAATATCAGAATATTGTATACTGAATCCGCTAAAACAGTTAACGAAATGACCCTTTACAAGCTCATTAAGCTAACGATGCTTTGAACAACTGGGCCCTGAAATTTTCACAATACTGTTATAGAACATCAATCATTCAAAATCCATAAAGAAAAGCTAACAATGTTTTCAAATAAAATTTAAAAAAAAAATCAAGTTTACTATAGGAATTGCACAAGGCATTTAGGGATTTTCATCATAAAAATACTTCACACATTATTCATAACATACAATAAAGCATTTCCACTTCAAGTGAATACCATATATTAGAGAAAGGACAGCATTTGTTTTTGTTTTTGCACCACTTGTTAACAGACAAAAGACTGTAACTCTAGTGATACCACTGTAAATGTCTTAAATTTTGTACTACAGTTATTAACAAAATGACATATGCAAACAGTGCAAATCCAGATCAGGGCTACACTGTTTGCCATTCCACTGTCTTTTCAGAGACAGTTGCATAAAAAGCAAAATTTATGCCAGAAAAGTATGGAATAAAGTGTTTGAAATTTTAGGACATTTATCATACACTGTAATGGTAATGTACCTCATCAGTAACCTTTGACCTTTTAATGAGTACCCACATTTATCTGGATACTCCTCTTATCTGGGGCCATGAGTTATGACACAGCTTAACCCTTGTCATGTTGACTAAATGCCTCACACATTATGCCATGTCTATTTCTAATTAGCAGCCAATCAGATTACTTAATCAAGACTGTTGATATAAATTCACATACTGAATGACAAACAGTGCAGATCCAGATCAGTTGGCTTCTTCAGAAGCCAACTGATCTCGGTCTGCACTGTTTGCAAAAGTAAGGCATTTCCGAGTTCAGCCGGGCCAGGGTAAAAAATGTATCTTGGGATGTGTATCCAGTAAAGACTCAGACTATCCTATGCATCCATGCAATCTGTCAATCTTAATTGCTACTACGTGTGCAGACAGTGGATTCAACGAGTAAACTGCATAGATTCTGATAAGACTGTCTGGCTGAGCATGCTGATCCAAATCCCTATTGGGCACTTATGTCTAAAGGTACATTATGTAACACTGAGCAATTCATATGCTTTCAAACTATGAATAATTCTGAGATGAAAATAAAGCATATTATCAAGATTCTAACTACTAATATATAATATTAAATTATATATGTCTAGTGGACTCTAGCTTCTATCACAACTCTTTGACTGGTCTATTTCTAATAGCAAGGTATCTGGTTAGTTTTTATGTTTTATAGAAATTCTGTATTTCATGCAAACAGTGTTGACCCTGATCAGAAGCCAGATTCTGCAGCATCTGATCTGGGTCTGTACTATTTGCCAATTACCCTTTCGGGGGTCTCCAGACTAAAGTGTGTTAACCCTTAATGCGCTTATTAAAAATGCAGTAGATGACATTCTCAATCTTTTATTACTATTTATCAGAGAAAATAAGACTTAGCATTCCATGTGAATTGTCTGTCTAGCAGTCTTTTTTCCTCCAAAAGATGAAAAAAAAACATGTTGTTTGCAGTAGTTGTGATCAGCACTTAACCATTCTCATGCTGAATAAATTAAGATGCCACGCCCACTTCTGATTTCCAGCCAATCAGATTACTTGATCCCAGTTTTTGATAGAAATTCACATATTTAATGACAAACAGTGCAGATCCAGATCAGTTGGCTTCTTCAGAAGCCAGCTGATCTGGATCTATACTGTTTGCTAAGACAGGGCATGTCATGTTTAGCAAGAGAAGGGTTAAACCCATTTTAATCTGGAGACCCCCCAACAATGGTAATTGGCAAATAGTCCAGACCCAGCTCAGATACCACAGAATGTGTCATCTGATCTAGGTCTCCTCTATTTGTGAATAGTTTAGCCATTTTCCTCTAGGATTATCTAAATCACATACATGTAGCCTGACAGATCAGAAATTGAAATTGGACTCTTCCAATATATAGAGTGGGGGAGTATATTCAGTCTAAAATGAGTTAACCATTAATTTTACTCACCCATATCTTTCATCAGTATAGCCTTATACAATTTAACTTGTAGTTTAGATATCCCATGTGTCAGTATGACCTCCGACTTCTCAGGTAGATCTTTGAGTACTACTGTCTTTGTTCGACGTAAAAGAAGTGGCTGAAGGAGTTTATGAAGCTCAGAGGCATCTACAATAGCAGGAAAAAACTGGTGGATAATGTAAAAAGGTCCCTTAGTATGAATGCAAACATCAAGGTAATGATGACAGGGATGGTTTTATCAATGTTTCAACACTGGCAAATCACTCACAACCTGATAAAGCCTGGGTTTTATATCATTTTTGTCAGCGATTTGCCAACATTTACACATGGATAAAATCTGCAAACATAGCATTCATTTGTTTTAATCCAACTCTGCCATGTTTACATTGAAAGCATTAGGAAAATAACTTAAGAATGCTTTGCAAAGGAAAAAAGTTCCAAGATTTCTACCCAGTGGATTTATCTAAGTATGAATGCAATTTTAATTAAAATTTACTCCTAGCCAATCAAATTGCACTAAATTAATGTAAATCTGTTGAGCCTCACTTTATCAAATGGTGTTTCCAGACAGTATCACCTTGGCTATTACTGTATTCGATCTAATTACCGGACATACCCCTATAAGCGCACAGTCAAGTAATTCCGTAATCTTCAGATTACAGCTAGTGTATTTTTTCTTTACTCTTTATAGAGGCATATGTTGTGGGTACTCATTTGAATTGCATCCACTTGTCAATGCAATTCAAATGAGTACCCACAACATTGCCTTTGTAAAGAAAATCAGAGAAAGAATCGCATAATCATCATCAAATAAGTCCTTTTCTGATCCTTTTTATAGTGTACCCTTAGTAGGTAGATACATATTTTACCACAAATGAGTGTTTCCAGTAATTTTGAAAAACCTAAGGGCACAGTGTGGTAATTAGGTCAAATACGGTAACCCAAATTACTGCAAAATCTACTAGCCAGTTGGGACAATGCAGGTTCAGACATTATAGGTCTAGAAGATAATAGGGGTATCAGGTAAATATTTTTCTTAGTTCTCCATTAAAACATATGTTGTGGGTACTCATTAGAAGTGCCTTCATGGAGAAATAAGAAAAATATCAATACTTTTGGATTGAAAAAAGCATCTTATCGAGCTATGAGACATGCAGGCAGATACTGAGTTTTGCCGTAACATATTTTAAGGATCCCTTTTGCTTTATTCATTACAAATTTGAAGGATCCTTTTGGTAGTGAGACCGATAAATTTTAACAGAGTTGCTCCCCCGAAAGTGTACTATACTAATACCCATTACGAAGCCATTTGATGCCACACATGACTTTCAATTTCCAGATAAAAAAGAAAATACACATTAAGATACAGGACTTATTTTTCTTTAATAAAAGGCACCTTTGAAATGTTAACTGCATATTCTTCCAACCCCAGCCCTAAATATTATATCATACCAGAATCTCCCATATCTGAGAATTTCTCCACAAAGTCCTCACAATCATTAGGATCAAACTTATGTGGTCGGATGAAACTCAATAAAGCATATAGTTCCTTCAGGTTGTTCTGTACAGGGGTCCCAGTCAACAGATACTTCTTCTCAAAATTCCACTACAAAATAGTACAAAATTCCAATAACTACTATGACATGAGGACATGTCTGCATTGCCAAACAAGTAGTGATTCCCATTTAGGATAATGGGGTCCCAGATTAGACCCCCTTGCAGCCAGATTTACACTTTTGACGGTATAGTGGTTCATTACACAGAGCCTTGCATTACTGGGTTTCCATCATCTTTATATACAGTCGACTCTTGTTATCTCAAAGTCCACGCGATTCTCTGAAATACTTTGAGATATCCAAACCTCGACAAATCAAATTTGCAGAATTGAGAAAAAATAAACAGAACAACTACATTTCACAAATCAATATGAAATTTGACTCCTGACTTAGGAGACATATTGAAAATATTGTGGAAAAGAGGTGAAATTGCTCTTTAGGAGCCATGTCACCTCTTTCACAATATTTTGTGACTTGTTGTTAGATTTCCATGTTGGAAACAGGGACCAGATTTTCACTTCCAGGTAAGCAGTTATTTGAAATAGGCAAAGCTAAGATAATGAGAGTCGACTGTAATTGAAACAGCAATGAAAGAGATGGAAAGCAAAATCATCAACCCTGATCAGATGCTGCACTCTGCGGCATCTGATCTGGGTCTAAAGTACACTGTTTGCTCAGGTCTGTCTACCAATATTTAGGGTTATTTCTGTATTGCTGATTCTCTTATGTTTCCATGAAAGTCAGAGAGGCCATAAAACATGTATAAGCTTTAGTGGAAAAATAAAAGAAAATGTACATGAATCTCGATACCCACTTATTTATTGATATGTGTACGGATATATAAAATAAAAATAAATAAATAAAAAAAAAAAATATGAAAAAGCAAAGACAGGATGCACTTCTGTGTTGCCTAGCCTGGTGTTTTGTGCTTGTCCACAGGTCCAGGTAAGTTTTTTGTTGTTTAAGAAATAGATCAGCTCTAGCAGTGATTTGTTGAGTAATAAATTACTGTTTGGAGGTCAGTTGTAAAGTAGATCAAATCACGAGCGCGGAGCGCGAGTGATTTATCTTCTTACAACTGACCCACAAACTGTGATTTATTACTCAACAAATCACGCACAAGAGCTGATCTATTTCGATTCTAACACATAGAAAACGATGAAAAGGTAATTGTATCCTTTAGATTTTTCAAACTTTCCGCCATCGAATAAAGAAATCCCGCCAAAAGTTTTGACTGTAACGCTGACGTTTACATGCATTTCTTACGTTGCTGAAGTGAGAAAGACGACGTTACACAGTCTAGCGTCGTAGAAACTAAGACTGACGTCAGCAGCGTGTCAAAATGACGTCTGAAAGGCGCCAGATAGCGTCGCGCGTTTCCGCCCAGTGATTTATTGCATAATATATCACTGAGTTTAACCATTGGCTATATAGGCGAGGAGTGTTAGAATGTTTTTTTTTCAACCAAAAATGTTGACATTTTTCTTGATTTTTCATGTCCATTGGAAGCACCTTACCAAGGTGTTTCTAAACAGTATCCACAATATGTTTTCATGGAGAAATATGAAACATTATTTAAGAAATAGATCAGCTCTAGCAGTGATTTGTTGAGTAATAAATCACTGTTTGGAGGTCAGTTGTAAAGTAGATCAAATCACGAGCGCGGAGCGCGAGTGATTTATCTTCTTACAACTGACCGACAAACTGTGATTTATTACTCAACAAATCACACACAAGAGCTGATCTATTTCGATTCTAACACAGAAAACGACGAAATGTAATTGTATCCTTTAGATTTTTCAAACTTTCCGCCATCGAATAAAGAAATCCCGCCAAAAGTTTTGACTGTAACGCTGACGTTTACATGCATTTCTAACGTTGTTGAAGTGAGAAAAACGACGTTACACCGTCTAACGTTGTAGAAACTAAGACTGACGTCAGCAGCGTGTCGAAATGACGTCGGAAAGGTGCCAGATAGCGTCGCGCGTTTCCGCCCAGTGATTTATTGCATAATATATCACTGAGTTTAACCATTGGCTATATAGGCGAGGAGTGTTAGAATTATCAGCATACTCCTCTAATCTAAAATTATATCATCTATATACAAAGTAAGGCCCCTGTTGAATGCATTATGATTATGACAAACAGCCAAAGACCTGACTGAACAGGCTCTTCTGAATCTTAATTGTCATATATGAAAATACTGGTTTCCAATTATGGGCCTTGATTGAATTCCTGATTATACAGCGCCAAATTTTCATAAGGAACTTGATTCAAAAGAAAAACAACATTAATAACAGAATGAATTTGGTATTTGTTACAAGGTTAGCACTTATTTCAGATGTAAGCAGCTAAAGTAAGTTTTGCCTTGCACACCAGAGCCCAGTTGTTCAAAACTTAATGAAGTTGATAGACAACATGATGTTAAAAATTTCCATCTTGAAATATGGCAAATACATAGATTTTTTTTTTCTGAAAAAAAAAATGTGAGTAGCTTTTGCAACTCAGAGTTTTGCAGCAAACAATATCAATGTATTTGAAAATACTTTAGCTACAACAATTAATGAGTTTGACATTAACAAGCTCATTAAGCTAACAATGCTTTGAACAATTGGGCCCTGTTATTTTGGTTACATCACTTGCTGTTGCTGCAAAGCACATGAATACAGCCAATCAGTCTAGAGAAAATATTTGCAGCCTGCTGCACTGCTATGGGTAGTTTACACCTATTTGGCCACATTTATCATAATAATGTAAATTACATGTATTGGGACAGGCCAGAGCAAAGAGTGTAGACCGAGATCATAGTCACAGAATGAGACATCCCAATTTGGATCTACACAGTTTGCCATTCATCAAGCAGTTTGTTCAGAAATGACATTAGGTAGTGAAAAGGAGATGTTAACACTTGCCATGCTGAATGAGTTAAGAGGCCATACCCACTTTTAACTGTCAGCCAATCAGATTGCTTGATCCAGGTTGTTGATACAAATTCACATACTGAATGACAAACAGTGCAGATCCAGATCAGTTGGCTTCTGATGAAGCCAACTGATCTGGATTTACACTGTTTGCAGGCCAGAACATATCCAGGTTCTGCAGGACCCGGGTTTAACATTTTAGATTATGTATAACCTCTCATGCAAATCATCATTCACATGAAATAAAAGCCTTATTTTCCTGGAAAAATATTTTAAAATGTAGTCTGCTGATACTGGTATCTAAATTCACAAACTAAGGGATAATACCCAAATAAATGTCTCTCTTCTATAACCTTTTAAAATGAAACTGTATTTATAAACAAGAAGCATAAAAATCTCAACTGTATGAAAATCTGTCCATGAATCTAAAGCAAAAACTAGGTGCAACTAATATCCAATTTAGTAGTTCTTACCTCAACTAGTGTCTTATGTAGAAGAGAATCTATATTCTTGAGTCGATGAGCCTCATCAAAAACCAAAAGGTGCCAGGAAAACTTTCTCAGGAAACTTGCATCTTTCAGACAAATCTAGTAAAAAAGAAAAGGAGGTAACTTGAGCCATCTCACAAATTGTTTACTATTCTGGCTAAGTGTTCAAAACTTAACAAAGTTGTTAGCTAACCAGACATTAAAATTTCTATCCTAAAATGTGGTAAATACATTGATACTTTTTGCTGAAAGAATGTAAGCAGCTTTTGCAAAAACTATTCACATTTTTGCAGCAAACATATCAATTAATTTGTAAATACCTAAGCTACAACAGTTAACAAGTTGGTCATTAACGAGCTTGTATAGCTTACTATACTTTGAACAACTGGGCCCTGGTGTTTAACAGCCCACCAACAGTATTTGAGATATGTAAAGTATAATCAGAGCTCCAGATAAGAGAAGTAGTCAGATAAGTAATTTTCTTATTTTCTCTATGAAAATATATGTGATAGGTACTTATTAGAAGCACCTCAGTAAGGCACTTGTTATTTGTACCACTAAGTACTTTTGCATGAAGAAAGAAGAAAAATATCAACTTTTTTGTTGAAAAAAAAAATCATATGATCTCAAATTACGCTTAACCCTAGTCCTGCTAAACCTCGACATACCCTCCCTTTGCAAACAGTGTAGATCCAGATCAGTTGGCTTCTGAAGAAGCCAACTGATCTGGATCTATACTGTTTTGTCATTCAGTATGCGAATTTATACAATCTTTCAGTCAAATAATATCCATAAAGGTAGCTATTGGAAACAAAGAATGCATCAAACAATGAAAATCAGAGTATCGGTTTTATTGAGACTCATCATGTGACTGCAATGTTGTTTGCAGGGCTGCACATGCACCCTGGCACTGACCGAAATGGAACTCAATTCCTCAAGATACCAGAATTCAAGTTTCAGGATGTGAATTTCTTGTCTGCATAAACAATGCCAACACTTATAACAATTCCATACTGAATATTTTTATTATTTTGTCATAAAACATTTTACCATTACTATTTGAATGTTAATTTAATGTTGCTTTGAACAAAAAAATACTTTTAGATTCTCAATCCCCCATTGTAGTCTGAAGACCCTTAAAAAGGTAATAGACAAACAGTGCAGACCCAGATCAGATGCCACAGAATGCAGCATCTGATCAGGGTCGCCAATGGTTGCAAATAAATCAACCATTTTTCTCTAGGAATATCTAAATCACATTGCCTGACATACTTGAAATCAAAATTAGAACCTTCCAATATATTATGTGGGGGAGCTCATTCAGTCTACAATGGGTTAACTATGGTTGGCCTTATTTATCTGAATACCTCATATGTAGTCATAAGAACTTGAAACTCCAGTTTTCCCTTTTTTCTATCTGATTTAATTTTCTCTGCCACCTCTTCTCTCTTCTCCTTGTCTCCAACAAATACAAATGACTTCAGATCAGGAGCAAACCTACAGAACAAGTAAATAAGAAATATAAGTTACTGAAATTATATCTGAAACATAGTCAATACTGTATAAAATTTTGCTTCTGTAAAGGTTTGAGGAGTGGCTCATGAAGCTATTTGAATGTCTGTGTCTTAATAGTGCCAATTCAAGGAGCCAGTAATATATATAACTAAACGGGAATACAATTTTTATGTATTTTACTTTTTAGTAAAGTACATGTAAGACAAACCTGAAAAGATATTTTTGTTTCCTCTTATCCAATCATATCAAAAGGAGAAGGATTCGTTGGTTGCTGAAACTTTTTTATTCTTGGCTGAATGAAAACAAATTCCAAACTTTGAGAAAAATATCAAAAACACCACTTCTTTAGAATATTTCAAAATAGTGTTGAATTTAGAACTTCAGAAGAATAACATAAAAATAATAATAATTATACTTTTTAAATGGCAAAGTATAAAATTGTGGTAAAGGAAGAAATATTTCATTTTCAGACCAAGAAAAAAAATTCTTTTTTATGCTGGGACCTTTTTTATTGGTCAAGTGAATAAGGGGAAACAAAACAAAAATTAATTATTACCTCAGAAAATCATTAATTCATAAGAATATGTAAACAACATCTGACATTAGGGGAACAGTTCAATAATAAATCTTCTCCAGGTTTCCTCAACGTAAAAAGCAAACCAGGGTTTCTCAGAGTACCAAGAGAAGCTATTTTTCCTCTATAATGTTATATCATTTTATGTATAGAAATATACAAAAATAGTCAAATGCATTTTCAATAATTTAATATAATTTAAACAAAACTTAAGTATATTTTAATGCTTAGCATCCTGGGTAAAAATTTCAGGAGACAACACTTTGATTTTTTTTCTTATTTTTCCTAGCAAACAGGATTTGACATTTCATAAAAATTGTCAAAGCCTTTCTTCTGGGAAAAATAAGTAAAACATTGTCAATTTGTCATCTGCTGAATCAGCTCAAAGAGCAGTAAATGTTAATACAGCTGAAATGTACTAAACTGCCTATAAAACACAAACTATCACGAAAACATATCTATACAAAGTTGACCCCCTTAAACCCCACTTTTATATAGTAAAACTGGGATTTACAGGGGTATACATTATTTTTCTTATTTCTGCTTAAAACGTAGATTGTGGATACTCGTTAGAACCGCCTCGCCGAGGCGGTTCTAACGAGCACCCACAATCTATGTTAGAAGCAGAAATATGAAAAATATCAGAATTTTTTATCTGAAAATTTTCATTTTTTGATGGTAAAATTTTCAGCATATCAACTTTACAAAGCAGTTCCTGTAATAAGAATTCCTCAAAGAGCTTTGAAACACGGTAATTCATTTTTTATTCAACTTGAACCTTTATCACTCTCTCAGCTAATACAGCAAATTGCAAATTGATATTTTTCATATCTTTTCCCATGAAAAAGGCTTCGATACTTCAAGCAAATTGTCTCCTAAAAAGAATATTTTCAACTGTCATCTCTTGAAATTTTACCAAGCATACTAGGCATTAAATGAAGTAAAAACCGAAAATTGTTATATAGCTCATTTCTGTGTAATTCTCAATACAACTGGATCTAAAAATGCAAAAAAAAACACATCAATGAAAACAGTGATACCTTTTTATCTCTTCCTGCCAGTTCCTAAGAACTGATAAAGGGCATATGACAAGACTTGGTTGATTGCCTGTAGCATTACTGTGGATGTAAGCAAGTACTGCTATCAACTGAAATGAAATTGACACCACTGCAAAATATGTCCAAAATGAATAATATATTTGAACCATGTACTGTGAAAATGGACAATCAAAGCATACGGTGAAAGCAAAGGCCCAGATCATCCAGGGCCCGGTTGTTCAAAGCGTCGTTAGCTTAACGAGCTCGTTAAGGGTCATTTCGTTAACTGTTCTAGCGGATTTAATACACAGTATTCTGATATTTTTTGCTGAAAAAATGTGAGTAGCTTTTGCACTGCAAAAGCTACTCACATTTTTTCAGCAAAAAATTTCAGCATATTTGCGTATCACTCGATTAAAATTTTAACGAATCGTTAACTAACGACATCGTTAGCTTTGAACAACTGGGCCCTGGACATCTGTGCAGACTGATTACTATCCTTTTGACATCCTTTGGAAAGATGTGTTTTGCTTGGCATTTTATTCTAAATGAAAATGTTTTGTTCTGATTGACCATATCAGAAATCATTTGTCTTTTCTGTTTTTCCTCTTTGTTTTCAAATATTTACAGTAAAATCAATTTTACGCCCAAAAATAGGTCCCACCTATGCAGTTTCAATAGTAAAGTGATTTTTTTGGAATCTTTATCTAAGAACATATTTTCACTTTTCTTTACTGATTTTAGATTAACAATGTTTTATAGCAATATTGTGGAAATTTCAGAAAAATTAAACAAACGGAACTTGTTGAAAACCTGTCTCAAAGTTACCTACCCAACCAATTTCTGCATAATTTACAGCCATTTTTACTATGGGAAAAAGTAAAAATATTTGGTTTTTTAACATCAATGACTAGAATAAAACTTTTTGTGCATAGGTAGTTATGACAAAACATTTTGCATTAAATCATGACAAAAGTTTCCAAATTTACTTGCTCTGTGTAAAGCACCAAGCAAAAAACTAATTTCTGGAAGCTGTTGAAAGCAGGGTCTTTGCTGCCTACTCACAACATCATTTGGTACTGCAGAATTCACAATGTATAGTAAAGTCCTGATCCAAATCACCACTTTGCTGGCTGATTTGAATGTTTACTGGCTGTATACACCCCTAAGACCATAGCAACAGATAAGGCACTTTTTTCATCCAAAAAATGCTGACATCTTTCTTATTTCTCAACAAAAACATATGTTGTGGGTACTCATTAGAAGCGCCTCAGCAAGGCACTTCTAATGAGTACACACAACAAATGTTTTCATCGAGAAATAAGAAAAATATTATGTGGATACCCCCTCTTATCTGTAGCTATGCAAAGACACATTTTCTAATTTCTTGCCTTCAACACAAACGAGGTATGCCATTAGAAAATGAAAGTAAACAGCAAAAACCCCAGCCAAGTGCGCAGTTAAACCATCAGATCATTGCTTCTCTTCTGATCAAGTTTGGGCTCTATTAACTGGTCTGGTTATGGTTTTACTTATGCATGCATTTGGTGTAATCCTTTGTAGACTGAACAGACTCCCCCACACTATATACTGAAAAGGTGCAATTTCAATTTTAGATATGTCAAATTGTGATATTTAGATGTTCCTAGAGAAAACTGGCTAATCTATTTGCAAACAGCGGAGATCATGATCAGATATTGCATTCTGCAGCATCTGATCTGGTCTGCACTGTTTGCAAAGTACCCTTTTATGGGTCTCCAGACTATAACTGGTTAAAATGGTCAGAAGAATGCAGAAGCCATCTATGCAAACAATTCAAGTTGATGCACTTGGATATTTTTCAAGGTATTAGCTCCAGACAGGACACTTTTTATTCAATGGAAACATATTGATGTTTTCTTCTTATTCTTCCATGAAAACATATGTTCTGGGGAAACTCATTAGAAGTGCATCGTAAATGTTTTCATGGAGATATAAGAATGAAAATCAAACTCATTATCGTCCATCTTACATTATTTGGAATGATATTATTTACTTTGAAGCAATAAATTTCAACAGTGATCTTAAAATAACTTTCTTATATTTGACCTTTTGGTCCGAAACATTTACCATAAAGTTCATTGTATAGGATGAAATTTGGTTTGATCTGGAAATTTCAGTAAGATGTCTTCTGAACATTTTCCCTGGAAAAACAAAAACAAAAACAAAGAATTTTAATCAGTAGCACTTTCAAACACTGTTTAAAATTTCAAAAAGTTTGAAGAACCATAAACTGTTGTTTCTGCTTCAAAGCTCTGGTTCCTTTCAATTTTTATGGTCACTTTTCCTATCAAAAACTAAAGTAATCTTTACTTTTTTTTAACTCATAGATATGCAACAAAATGGTTTTAATTTGAAAATTTATGTATTTTGAATATACAGTCGACTCTCGTTATCTCGAATTCCAAGGGACTCTCTGAAATACTTCGAGATATCCGTAGTTCGACATACCAGGTTTGCAGAATTGAGGAAAAAATAATTTGATTAACCACATTTAACAAACTGATAGGTAATTGGACTTTTGAAGTTAGAGATATATTGAAAATATTGTGGAAAAGAGGAGAAATTGCTCCTTAGGAGCAATTTCTCCTCTTTTCTACAATATTTTCCATCGGTTGTTAGGTTTTCATGTATAGGCAGGGACCAGATTTTCACTTCGAGATAAGCGGTTATTCGAGATAAGCGAGGTCGAGATAACGAGAGTCAACTGTATAGCCCAGAAAGTAGGAGGAATGTTAACCTATGTCTGCAAGGAAAAATAAGACAGCTATTAGGGCTTTTTGGCTGAACAGTGTCTTATCTGGAGCTATGCAAAATACCCCCTTTTTTTTTTTTCTTGGACAATGATCACACTTCAGCATGTTACCTGACAAGTTTTTCCAAGACCCATTTCATCTCCAAGTATACATCCATCTCCATGGTAATATTTGTCAATCATCCAATTAACTCCTGCGATCTGGTAGGGTCGCAATTTTATATCTGAAAGACAAAATTACCAACTTTATCCTAAGCCTTGGGAAAGACTGCCTGTGTAAACTGTGTAAACCAGACAAGATGACACACAACATGGCATCAGATCGGGGTCAACATTGTTTGCCACCAACCCAGCAGATTTTAGAAACATCAAGAAGTAATGAAATGGAGTTGTGGGTATTAAAATTCTAGAAGTAATGCAGTACCTTTGTTTCATTGTACAGAAAAATGGAGAAAGCTTAAACAATTTCACAACTTTCTCTTTAAAAGCTTCTATCTCCCTTTGTGCAAATGGTTTCTGCAGATCTCTACAGCACCTGCCATCTACTTGCAATGCATATTTTAGCCTCCTACTTCAAAGCTTATCGAGAAGGATTTTAACAAAAAATTAGGCAAATGGGAAGAACAATTCTAATTTCTTCAACTTCAAGGCTCAGTAAACAAATTCACCAGTATTTTCTGCTGAGGTGAGTAATCATCACAGATGGCAGAGTTCATGATTTTTGTGATTTTGTCAATGCATTTTAATATGGCAATACATGTATTATCAGAACTCTTCAGTTCATCAACACTTGAGTAATTCTTTAGGATCTCAATGAAACCTGGAAAACAACACGCTACCGTTCCCTTAATATATACCCTCCTGATCATACACAGTAACCTCTGAATAACACAATTCATTATAGCACAGTTTTGGATATAACACGATTTAAAGATAGACCCCAAAATATTGTATACAAACAAAAATGTATAGATTATATAGAAAAATGACCATTTATGGTCATTAAAATATATGATCTATACATTTTTGATTGGATACAAAAATGTACACAAAATATAGAAGAATGACCATTTATGGTCATTTTTCTACATAATCTATACATTTTTGTATGGATAAAACACAGTTGTTAAGCTAACATGGTTTTTACTTTGAATCCTAGTAATAGTGTTATATCGTAGTAATAGTGTTATAAAGAGACTGTGGTGTTTGTTTGTGTTGAGGTTTTACGGCCCAGTCAACCCAATGGGGTCATGTCGAACGCGGTCAGTTTACCTAACCACACGTTTACTGAACAGGCTTAGTCCTCTAAGCAGTTAACCAGTATTGTGTACATTCTTTCACCAGAAACTGTCAACTGCCCTTCTTGAATCTGCGGAAGGGGGAGAATGACCGTAGAAAATATTTCATGATCAATCTCCACGAAAGAATGTTGCCGACTTCGGCCGGGGATGAACCCACAACCTCCTGGTCTCCAGTCAGACGGCGCATCCATCTGAGCCACAGAGACAGGCTTCAGAGAGACTGTGGTGTATGTTACTAGTTTGGCAATTAGATAAAAATTTTCCAAAAGCTCTTCCTTTCTCTGAATGTTGACTTGCTCTCAGAAGCAGTCAGCTGATGTGAGAATCACCAAAGCAATGTATGAAAGAAACCAGGCTGATTCTCAAGTCAGCCTGTTACCAAATTCAGAGGCAATGCAGAACCACCAAATTTTATCAGTTGTTTCTAATGGATCTTTGTATTAGTTGTAAGAGTATCAAGTTGTTTGTATTAATGGTTTATATGCTCATTAACAGAATATAGTTTATAGAGGAACAGAGAAGGCCCTGATCAGAATGAGCAGCTTTCGTTTATTTGGACCTGTGCTAATAAAATATGGCATACCAGTCCTTTTTTGCAACTATGAAGCTTCCTACCTACAAATGTTGGTCCCACAGGTAGCTGCAAACAAGCCTCAGAAAAGACAGGAAAGACTGAAATGACTCATAATTTTCACAAAAAAAAATGTAAATTTACACAGGTAAACTTTTTGTATCATGTGCGTATTTCAGTATTTAAAAGATAGTTTGTTTCACATGTATTTGAATTTGTTTAAAAGGTTTTAAAACTTAAAAAAGTTTTAATCTACCTTTAGATTTATTTATTGTACCTGGCCCAGAATCCAGTGCCATTTATCAGTTGCAAATGAGACAAAATTTGTGCTCCATAGTTTGCAGATTCGTACACCATTTTATTTGCATGACAAATCAAAATCAGAATGGGCAAACATTTTCATAAACAAAAGGAATCAATTCCATTCAGATTTGAAAAATTTGAAAATCGTCTGTCCAAGAGAAGTTGGTATTAATGGCACTTCAAAGTGGGTGGTACAACAGGTTTGTGGGTCCCATTGTAAGCCTATAATTCATATTAAATTACTGGAGTACAGCTAACCCTTGTAATGCTAAATAAATTAAGATGCCACACCCACTTCTAATTTCCAGCCAATCAGATTACTTGATCTGGGTTTTTGATAGAAATTCACATATTTAATGACAAACAGTGCAGATCCAGATCAGCCAACTGATCTGGATCTACACTGTTTGCTAAGACAGGGCATGTCACGTTCAGCAAGAGAAGGGTTAAGAAAAGGAAATGTCTCCGGGTACCCTACCATACTTAGAGACCCAGGGTCAGAATCAAAACCAGAATTTTTACTGTAGATACGTCTAGTGACATTCATTAGCCAAAACATGTGATATGAAGAGTTAGTCCCTAGCTTTCACCGGTGAGGTAAACCTAGACCATAGGCGTAGCGCTCAGTACGCACGTACGCATGTGCGTAATATGCGTAAGAAACTTTTTTATGATAAAGTGGCATTAACATAAAATATTTGGTTCCCTACATTTGGGACTGCTCTTAAAGGAAAGAATTTGCTCCCTCTGGGAGCAAATTCTTTCCTTTAAGAGCAGTCCCTTATTTAGAAGTGCTTCAAGGCATACTTTTTCAAGAGTTTTCCTGGATTTGCGTACAAATAATTCTGTGTTAGCTACGCCACTGTAGACACACAATCCTCCGCACCTTCAGCAGAGATAACAATAGAATCTGGTAGGGCATTCCAATCTTTGATTGTTTAAGGGAAAAATAAGCCTTGTAAATATCAGTTCTTGCAGCTGGGGACTGAAAAGTCAATGAATGGTGATTTCTACCCCGCCTCATTAGGGGGAGAAGATCATAAGATCATTTGATGGAAAGCTGGCAGCACCCTGAAGACCTTTGTACAAAAGAATCAATCTACTGTATCTCCTCCTTTTCTTGAGAGATTCACATTTTAGTTTTTCCAGTATTTCAGTCATACTCCCTATTTCAAAGCAGTAATTGCTAGTTAGTTACAAACCTAGCAGCCCTATTCTGAATTTTTTCAATTTCTTGTTGAAGAACCATGCCTTGGGGATCCCAAACACTGCTGCCATATTCCAAAATGGGGCAAACAAATCCCCTAAGTGCTGCCTCTTCCTTTTACATCCTGAGGACACTGTCTGATAAAAATTTGGTCTCAAGAAACCAAGAGTTCTATTTGTCTTTGTTTGTGTTGAGGTTTTACGGCCCAGTCAACCCAATGGGGTCATGTCAAGCACGGTCAGTTTACCTAACCACACGTTTACTGGGCAGGCTTAGTCCTCTAAGCGGTTAACCAGTATTGTGCACATTCTTTCGCCAGAAACTGACAACTGCCCTTCTTGAATCAGCGGAAGGGAGAGAATGACCGTAGAAAATATTTCATGATCAATCTCCACGAAAGAATGTTGCCGACCTCGGCGGGGGTTGAACCCGCGACCTCCTGATCTCCAGTCGGACGAAGCATCCAACTGAGCCACCGAGGCCTATTTGTCTTAGTGCACATGTTGCTGATATGTGTATTCCATCTAAAGTCATGTGTGATTGTTACTCCTAGGTATTTCAGGTGTGTAAAATTCCACTTGCCTGCTCGCATTGAGAGTAAATTTTAAGGCAGGACGAGTGAGACTTTCAGAACTTTCTTCACTTTTTCCTCATTTTTAGCACCCAAAATGAAAAATTTAGACTATAAGGGCGAGTAAGTTTTTTAGGGAATTTTACACCTCTGTATTTAATGGAATCCACATTTTCTAGGACTGTACCCTCTAAATAGTAAGAAGCCTAAATCTCAAACCCCATTTTCTGGCCCAACATCCTAATCTATCTATATCCTTCTGAAGTTTCAATGAGTCCTCTATGTCTCTGATTTCATGATAGCAAATGCAGTCATCTGGGAAAAGTCTTAACACTGAGTCAATGTCTGTGGAAATATCATTTATGTACAGAGAGCACAATAATGGACTAAGAACGGTCCCTTGTAGGACACCTGACAGAACTGGAGCCCACTCCAAAGTTTCACCATTTACAACAGCTTGTTGTGATGTATAGCAAAGAAAGGAATATATCAACCTGACTGTCTTTCCGCCAATGCCATAACCTGCATATGATTTCCTTTTAAGAATTTCATGACACTGGGTGTCAAAAGCCTTCTCTAAGCCCAGAATAAAGGTGTCAACCTGTCCTCCTTTGTCCAAGTTTTTTATAACAGTGTTCAACTGAGTTTCACAACTGTGCCTTTTCCTTAATGCATGTTGCCTGTCGGACAAGAGCTGATATTCATCCAAGTGAGCCATGATTTTTGAGCATACTAAACCTTCAAGCAACTTACATGGCATATATGTCAGGGACGCAGGGCAACAATTACAAGCAAGAGCCCTATCTTCTCTCTTAAAGTGGGGACAAATGTTTGCAAGAAGCCTTTCCTTGGGGATTTCACTCGTATCAAGAAATTGTTGGAACAAATGTGCAAATACTGGATCAAGTTCATTTGCTAGCTCCTTTAGCATGTTTAGAACTCTAGGATGAAGGTCATCAGGTCCTAAGACTTTTGAGGGTCTCCTAATATGGTACCGTACCTGGAGACAATCCTTGTAGGACTGTCTCTGGGTATGGCAGTATATAAAAAGCCTTTATAACTTCTAATTTTTTAAGTTGTGTATATTAATGCATTTAAAGGAAGATAGATAGATAGACAGATAGATAGATAGTGGTACAGGTGTTAGAGCCAGTATTTCGAAACCTACCCCATTCATATAACTGGCCAGTGAAAAAATGGACCCATTTATATACTAGATCGTCTGAAATGTTGACCCATTCATATACTGCCCTTTGTGATTTTTGTACCCATTTGATGCTGGTAGCTAGACAAATATTGCAGTCTTCATTGAATACCAAGAGAACAAGCAGCCTTGAATATCTCTGAAAGAAAAATATGTGCCTGTACTGGGATACATCAGAAAAAGTGGGGCGTTTTACATACCATTCCAGAAAAAATGGGGTCAATCATATATACTTGGCAGCGCTGAAAAGGGGGCCATTCGGCATGCACATTCATACTATGCCATATATAGGAAGTTAACCCCACCCCGAGGCTGTATATACGAATCTGCAACTGTTACTCTACACTTCAAGGAATTTAGGCAAGCGACAACCTGAAATTACCACAAGGAACAGAGCAAAATTATATGTATTACCACCCCATCCGTAAGGCTTCAGATCCTTTGTTGATTCGATATAAACATTATTTTCCTTGTTTTCCTTGTTGTCACCCATCCTTTATCGGTGAAATTTCCTACAAACAAAATTGCAATCGCGGCAATAAATTGGTTGTGAGATATAAACAAAAGGGAGATAACTCCAAAAGATCTATTGATGCGGTACTCGTGCAGATTGACACAACCGTCGTTCTTTCCCATTCAGAGGAGACTGTCCCTTAAAAACTCGGCCCATAATTTATTGAATGAGATATATGTCCTACCGATACTATTTCCCAGCAGTCTGTGATTATTACCCTAAAGAAACTCCAAGTAAGGGTAACGCCTTTTCATTGCCGGTAAAGTAACTCATAAATGTAAGTTTGTAAAACTCCTAACAATATGCTTGTCCATCTGAAACGGCCAAAGTAAGAAAACGTACCTTCTGACAAGTGCGCCCAACGGACACTCAGATCAGCCTTCGCACCAACGCAGTCTGATCAGGGTATTTGTTGTCCGCACGAAGAAACTGTCTGTGCATCCTTGGATCCAATATGCGTCCAATGGAGATTCTGATCAGACTGCGCGAATCTTCGCTGGGTGCACATGTTCGAAGGTAAGTTTCTGACGTTTCTGCTCATATATAAAGGATGGGATGGGTATACTGAAGATACAGAACCCACGCGGGGTGTATGTGTGGGAGGGTGGCTGTTCCATCAATAGTGTTGAGTGGCCATAAAATTACAGAACACCTTGGGTCTATACTACTGTTTAATACATGAGGAGAAAACTAACAACAAGACTGCATTCACAACCAGCATGAACACCTCAGTGATTATTATTCCAAAGATATATTTGTGAATACCTAAATAGTAGCAGACTTTCAAACGTCTCGCACAACTATGCATACAATGTTCTACACTATATCCCTCCTTTTCATCACGAAAACATGCCTACATAATTATGACCCCCTAAAACCCCACTTTTATATAGTAAAACTGGGGTTTACAGGGGTATACGTTATTTTTCTTATTTCTGCTCAAAAACATAGAATGTGGGTACTCGTTAGAACCGCCTCGCCGAGGCGGTTCTAACGAGTACCCACATTCTATGTTTTGAGCAGAAATGTGGAAAATATCATAGTTTTTTATATGAAAAAATTCCGTTTTTTAGGTGAAATTTTCTATATATTTGAAAAGGCGTGTTTTCGTAATGATCAAGATAAAATTAACAAACATGTATCGGCATTTAGGCGGTGGGCACAATCTTTTGAAGGAATGCTCATAACAGATACACTACCAGTTAGTTTAGTGGGCCTGTTCAAATTTTAGAACAAGTATGGCAAAGAATTAATGTGTCCGAACATTAAGGGCAACGAGCAACGTATTTATCATCACAAAAAACATGCCTATATAATTTTGACCCCCTTAAACCCCACTTTTATATAGTATATCTGGGGTTTACAGGGGTATGCACTATTTTTTCTTATTTTTGCTCAAAATCATAGATTGTGAGTACTCGTTAGAACCACCTCGTCGAGGTGGTTATAACGAGTACCCACAATCTAAGGTTTGAGCAGAAATATGAAAATAGCAGTTTTATTTTAATTTTTTTTTATCTGAAAATTTTCAGTTTTTGGAGGTGAAGTTTTCTATACATTTGAATAGGCGTGTTTTCGTAATGTGTTCATTTCTCACATGTAAATGAGCCATAACATCGGAAAATGTACCTTCGCACATATGCGCCCGGAGAAGATTCAGATCAGTGTGCGCATTCGCGCAGTCTGATCAGAAGCTTTACTGGATGCATTACGAAAACACACTTATTCAAATATATAGAAAATTTCACCTCCGAAAACTGAAAATTTTCAGATAAAAAAACTGATATTTTTTTCTTATTTCTGCTAAAAACATAAATTGTGGCAGTACTCGTTAGAACAACCTCGGCGAGGCGGTCTACAATCTATGTTTTCGAGCAATAATAATAATAATAATAATATAAAATAATGTATGCCCCTGTAAACCCCAGTTTTACTATATAAAAGTGGGGTTTAAGGGGGTCAAAATTATATAGGCATGTATATTGATGGAAGGATGCAGTTTCTTTATGCGGACAACGAAGACTGATTTGACTGTGCGGAGGCGTAGGATGATCTGAGTCATCCGTTGGGCGCTCATACCATATTGTACGTTTTCTCTCGTTGAGGCTCATTGTAGTTATTGGAAGGAGAGTTTCTACAATGGAATGACGAGAAATTAAATATGTTAGTGTTATACGGAAAATAAGAGATTTACCGAAATAGCACTAAATTTTGGGACAACCAGATCTGAGCAAACAAAGCAGAACCATAGAACGTGGTGTCGGATCAGTCTATACACTTTTTGCCAAACATCTTGCAGTACTTTGGGCACATCAACAGGTAGTAAGACCGAAAAGACATCCCTTAATTACCCGCATTTGCCTCCTGACCTTGCGATATGATTAACCCTCAGTGACCCCAACCACGAACCAATGTCCAGAACAAATTTCCATATTCCTAAACATCATCACGAAAACACGCCTATATAATTTTGAACCCCTTAAACCCGAATTTTATATAGTAAAACTGGGGTTTACAAGGGTATACATTATTTTTCTTATTTTATTAAAAAAAAAAACATAGATTGTGGGTACTCGTTAGAACCGCCTCGAGTACCCACAATCTATGTTTTGAGCAGGAATACGAAAAATATCAGATTTATCTGAAATTTTTCTTTTTTTGGTTGTAAAATGTTCAATATATCTGAATAGGCGTGTTTTCGTAATGTGTTCGAGCCACTGCAGTTCGACTTTCTATTGCTTTAAAGATCTGTAAGCGCCTATCAAAATTCCTCAAGATTCCATGTGTTCATCGGTCTTTCGTGCATCTTCTGGACTTTTGTTTTTTGTCCTTTTTATGTCTGCTACACTGCGTCGGGTGTCAAACATTAGTCATCGGTTTGAATAGGCCTTTGATGTACGTATCATCACGAAAACATGCTTATATAATTTTGACCCCCTTAAACCCCACTTTTATGTAGTAAAACTGGGGTTTATAGGGGTATACGTTATTTTTCTTATTTCTGCTCAAAAACATAGATTGTGGGTACTCGTTAGAACCGCCTCGGCAAATATATATTGTGGGTACTCGTTAGAACCGCCTCGGCAAGGCGGTTCTAACGAGTACCCACAATCTATGTTTTTGAGCAGAAATAAGAAAAATATCAGAATTTTTATCTGAAAACTTTCAGATTTTTGGCGGTGAAATTTTCAATATATTTGAATAGGCGTGTTTTCGTAATGATTTTACGATTTGGAGGAAAATATTCGTCTCTTCTGATTACAGCAAAAATGACCTAGAAAGACAACTGAATAACTCAATTTATAAATTGTCCCATAATGCATAGTCTATAATTGTTTTAAAGTGCATTAAAAAGCAATAGTATTGATATCGTAGATATTGTCATGTGTGCAGGTTCCAGAGGTCCACTCTTAAACACGAACGGACGAAATCAAACAAAAATAGTTTTGTACGTGTATAACTTATATTAAGTTGTCCCTTTAGGCATGAATAACTTTTCAATATCTGTTGACATTCCGTTTTTAACCCACACTAATCTGGAGACGCGATGTCGCACATATTCAACTAGTTTATAGAATACATCTCAAAACTCATTCCTCAGCATACCAATAGTCATCTGATGTCCTTCTAAAGTAAAGCTCGGGCGACGTCCCAGCACTGATTTTTTTTTTTTTTTTTTTTTTTTTTTTTTTTTTTTCTGAAGCGGATATTGTCTAGGATTCGCATGACCTTAAAGCAGTCACTCTGTCTACCTACTGTACAGGAAAGTTGCGAGGAAAATGCTTTCTTCGAGCAACGTTGGAACAAACCACTGATAGTCTATGAAGCTTGAAATAACATTTTCGGCGTATTTACTTGCTAAAGGCTGTACTTAGGTATCCAAAACACGCCAAGAAGAGCATAGCATGGAACGCGTGCGAAAATAGCAATAAAAAGTATAAAACTAGATTTTTAAAACATGTTTTGGAATTTTCGATGCTGTCGAATGTGTTTACTGTTAGATCTGTAAATTTAAGGAACCTGGATATGTATGCCATTTCTAAAGGGAGGCCACTTTTATGACTCCCTGTTTGCTTTTGCTTCTCTAAACACCATTTTTCTTTTTCTTTTTTTTTTTTTTTTTTTTTTTTTTTTTTCAAAATAAAGGATATACTCTAAACGGATAGAATTGGCTTCTCATGCGAGCAAATTCTTTCCTTTCAGGTAGATCCTTTTCAGAAGGGAGGTAAACCAGTTTGACAGATTTGCCTCCCCTGAAAATGTATCCATTCCCCTTAACACGCCCATATTGACGATAGGAGTTGCAACGTCAGAAAACGTAACTTTGGATGTGCGCTCAGCGAAGAGTCAGATCAGCCTGTGCCATCGCGCAGGCTGATCAGACTCTTCACTGGGCGCATTTTGAATAGCCAATGATGCAAAGTTTCTTCATACGGACAACGACGACTCTGATCAGACTGTACGGTTGTGTAGGCTGATTTGAGTCTTCGTTGGACGCAAATGTCCAAAGGTACGTTTTCTGAGGTTGTGGCTTATATGACTGGTAATTGTTGATCTAATTCTAATTCTAATTTTGTTCTATTATTTTTCTGAGAATACACGGCAAACGAATCCTTTGAAAATTCAGACATTATTTCTCTCATTTTGGTCATTCCTGCTGGAAATATAAGTGACCTACCATTGAAATTTAATAAATGTTTTCTGGTACCTGAGATTTTCTGCTTTACATTGTGCGCAAGCCAGTTTTTGTTTGTTGCTTTTTTTTTTTTTTTTTTTTTTTTTTTTTTTGTTAATGCTGCTGCTGCTGTTGTTGTTGTTGTTAGCACTACAAGATTTCTAGAGCTAACGTGTTTTGATACACATGTAATGGTTTTAATTGTTTCAAACTCACTCTGAACTAGCTTTCTGTAATATTTACCACTCTCTGCATGGGCTAATTCAACAGACGACAAACTAATGATATGTTTTCTTATCCCCCGCCCCCACTCCCGCCCCTCTGCTCCCTATGTCCCCCCTTCTCCCCTCTCCCCCCCCCCCCCCCCCCCCCCCAAATTTTAGAACAAGTATGGCAAAGAATTAATGCGTCCGAACATTAAGGGCAACGAGCAACGTATTTATCATCACAAAAAAACATGCCTATATAATTTTGACCCCCTTAAACCCCACTTTTATATAGTATATCTGGGGTTTACAGGGGTATGCACTATTTTTTCTTATTTTTGCTCAAAATCATAGATTGTGAGTACTCGTTAGAACCACCTCGTCGAGGCGGTTATAACGAATACCCACAATCTAAGGTTTGAGCAGAAATATGAAAATAGCAGTTTTATTTTAATTTTTTTTTATCTGAAAATTTTCAGTTTTTGGAGGTGAAGTTTTCTATACATTTGAATAGGCGTGTTTTCGTAATGTGTTCATTTCTCACATGTAAATGAGCCATAACATCGGAAAATGTACCTTCGCACATATGCGCCCGGAGAAGATTCAGATCAGTGTGCGCATTCGCGCAGTCTGATCAGAAGCTTTACTGGATGCATTACGAAAACACACTTATTCAAATATATAGAAAATTTCACCTCCGAAAACTGAAAATTTTCAGATAAAAAAAAAACTGATATTTTTTCTTATTTCTGCTAAAAACATAAATTGTGGCAGTACTCGTTAGAACAACCTCGGCGAGGCGGTCTACAATCTATGTTTTCGAGCAATAATAATAATAATAATATAAAATAATGTATGCCCCTGTAAACCCCAGTTTTACTATATAAAAGTGGGGTTTAAGGGGGTCAAAATTATATAGGCATGTATATTGATGGAAGGATGCAGTTTCTTTATGCGGACAACGAAAACTGATTTGACTGTGCGGATGCGTAGGATGATCTGAGTCATCCGTTGGGCGCTCATACCATATTGTACGTTTTCTCTCGTTGAGGCTCATTGTAGTTATTGGAAGGAGAGTTTCTACAATGGAATGACGAGAAATTAAATATGTTAGTGTTTAACGGAAAATAAGAGATTTACCGAAATAGTACTAAATTTTGGGACAACCAGATCTGAGCAAACAATGCAGAACCATAGAACGTGGTGTCGGATCAGTCTATACACTTTTTGCCAAACATCTTGCAGTACTTTGGGCACATCAACAGGTAGTAAGACCGAAAAGACATCCCTTAATTACCCGCATTTGCCTCCTGACCTTGCGATATGATTAACCCTCAGTGACCCCAACCACGAACCAATGTCCAGAACAAATTTCCATATTCCTAAACATCATCACGAAAACACGCCTATATAATTTTGAACCCCTTAAACCCTAATTTTATATAGTAAAACTGGGGTTTACAAGGGTATACATTATTTTTCTTATTTTATTAAAAGAACATAGATTGTGGGTACTCGTTAGAACCGCCTCGAGCACCCACAATCTATGTTTTGAGCAGGAATACGAAAAATATCAGACTTTTTATCTGAAATTTTTCTTTTTTGTTTGTAAAATGTTCAATATATTTGAATAGGCGTGTTTTCGTAATGTGTTCGAGCCACTGCAGTTCGATTTTCTATTGCTTTAAAGATCTGTAAGCGCCGTATCAAAATTCCTCAAGATTCCATGTGTTCATCGGTCTTTAGTGCATCTTCTGGACTTTTCAGTGATTTTTGTCCTTTTTATGTCTGCTACACTGCGTCGGGTGTCAAACATTAGTCATCGGTTTGAATAGCTCTTTGATGTACGTATCATCACGAAAACATGCTTATATAATTTTGATCCCCTTAAACCCCACTTTTATATAGTAAAACTGGGATTTATACGGGTATACGTTATTTTTCTTATTTCTGCTCAAAAACATAGATTGTGGGTACTCGTTAGAACCGCCTCGCCGAGGCGGTTCTAACGAGTACCCACAATCTATGTTTTGAGCAGAAATAAGAAAAATATCAGAATTTTTATCTGAAAACTTTCAGATTTTTGGCGGTGAAATAAGAAAAATATCAGAATTTTTATCTGAAAACTTTCAGATTTTTGGCGGTGAAATTTTCAATATATTTGAATAGGCGTGTTTTCGTAATGATTTTACGATTTGGAGGAAAATATTCGTCTCTTCTGATTACAGCAAAAATGACCTAGAAAGACAACTGAATAACGCAATTTATTAAATGTCCCATAATGCATAGTCTATAATTGTTTTAAAATGCATTAAAAAGCAATAGTATTGCTATCGTAGATATTGTCATGTGTGCAAGTTCCAGAGGTCCACTCTTAAACACGAACGGACGAAATCAAACAAAACTAGTTTTGTACATGTATAACTTATATTAAGTTGTCCCTTTAGGCATGAATAACTTTTCAATATCTGCAATATCTGTTGACATACCGTTTTTAACCCACACTAATCTGGAGACGCGATGTCGCATATATTCAACTAGTTTATAGAATACATCTCAAAACTCATTCCTCAGCATACCAATAGTCATCTGATGTCCTTCTAAAGTAAAGCTCGGGCGACGTCCCAGCATTGTGTTTTTTTTTTTTGTTTTTTTTTTTTTTTTTTTTTTGAAGCGGACATTGTCTAGGATTCGCATGACCTTAAAGCAGTCACTCTGTCTACCTACTGTACAGGACAGTGGCGAGGAAAATGCTTTCTTCGAGCAACGTTGGAACAGACCACTGATAGTCTATGAGGCTTGAAATAACATTTTCGGCGTATTTACTTGCTAAAGGCTGTACTTAGGTATCCAAAACACGCCAAGAAGAGCATAGCATGGAACGCGTGCGAAAATAGCAATAAAAAGTATAAAACTAGATTTTTAAAACATGTTTTGGAATTTTCGACGCTGTCGAATGTGTTTACTGTTAGATCTGTAAATTTAAGGAACCTGAATATGTACTCGTATGTTACATTTTCCGCCATTTTTAAAGGGAGGCCACTTTTATGACTTCCTGTTTGCTTTTGCTTCGGGAGGCCACTTTTATGACTTCCTATTTGCTTTTGCTTCTCTAAACACCATTTTTGTTTTTTGTTTTGTTTTTGTTTTTTGTTGTTGTTTTTTGTTGTTGTTTTTTTTTTCAAAATAAAGGATATACTCTAAACGGATAGAAATGGCTTCTCACGCGAGCAAATTCTTTCCTTTCAGGTAGACCCTTTTCAGAAGGGAGGTAAACCAGTTTGACAGATTTGCCTCCCCTGAAAGTGTATCCACTCCCCTTAACACGCCCATATTGACGATAGGCGTTGCAACGTCAGAAAACGTAACTTTGGACGTGCGCTCAGCGAAGAGTCAGATCAGCCTGTGCCATCGCGCAGGCTGATCAGACTCTTCACTGGGCGCAGTTTGAATAGCCAATGATGCAAAGTTTCTTCATGCGGACAACGACGACTCTGATCAGACTGCACGGTTGTGTAGGCTGATTTGAGTCTTCGTTGGACGCAAATGTCCAAAGGTACGTTTTCTGAGGTTGTGGCTTATATGACTGGTTATTGTTGATCTAATTCTAATTCTAATTTTGTTCGATTATTATTCTGAGAATACACGGCAGACAAATCCCTTGAAAATTCAGACATTACGGAAGATGGCGTTGCCGTCTCCGTGTCGGGCCATTCAAAAGAAAAAATTCCGCAGAGGAAATCCGGGGCATCAACATGTAGATCGAAAGAACCGGATTTTTCTGTGTATTCTTCGGGTCAGGATTTTTCTCAGCGGCCGCCATTATATCAATTCGGGCAAGGAGCCTCGATTCCACCTATTTCTAGAAACATGCCTTTTATGGCGAGTCACGAGACCAACTCTATGGAAACGTCACCTGGCGAGATCTCGGCGAGATCACAACAACAATGGCTGCCGCCGTGGTTTCCGGGAGCTAATTTCACCGCCCCAAATCCTTTTTTCGGAGGATTTTATTCACAAAATACGATGCAAATGCAGTTTAATCAGCTGGAGCAAACTGTGAAAAAGATCGAGGAGAAGATTTCCGCACAAATCCCGAGTCGGGCGACTTCTTGTGATCAAAATGAAACTCCTTTTCCGTCGAATGACAATAACAGGGAAAGCAGAAAGAAATCGTCCAAGAAATCTCATGAAATAAGTGACAACGAGTATTCAGACGTTTCGTCAGAAGAACATAATTTTTCGTCCGACTCGGAGGAAGAAGGTGAAATAAGATCGGGAAATTCGAGTTCCATTTTTAAAGATTTGGCGACAGAATTGTCAAAAGAGGATGTTACTAAAGTGCAATCTTCGTCTAGTAATATGGACAGACTTGACAAGTTGTCTTTGGAGTTCGAACAAAAGGAGTTTTATGGACCGAAAGTGAATGATAAATTAGCTAACACAGTGAACATGGGACTTAAATCTACTTTTTCAGCATCTGCGTTAAAGGAAATTACAGGCAAATATGCAACTCCCGAGAACTGTGAATGGGTGCGAGTGCCTCTTATTAATGCTGAAATATGGAATTCTGAATCCCTGCAAGAAACTTACAAATCAAATGACAAACTTTTTTACAAGAATCAGATGCTAATTACCAAAGCTATGATTCCTATCATCCATATTATGAATAACTGTATAGAGAAGAAAAGCCAGAATGACACATTTGACTTAGCTTGCGATGCTTTCCAGCTGCTGGCGTATGCTCACAGAGATGCATCTAATCTTAGGCGACATATGCTGAAACCTAGCATATCAAAGGAGTATAGGAAATTGTGCAACCCAGCCACTCCTATCACAGAATTTGTTTGGTGACGATTTGCACAAGCAAATCAAGGATCTTAATGAAACTAGGAAACTCACTTGTGATTTTTCAGTTACTAGACCCAAAAGAAAATTGTCATACAGCCAACACCAAGCATATAAACGGTCAAGACATTCACAGAAAGACACCAACAGGAAATCTTTTTTGGACAAAAGGCCCCGATCTTTTCAGAAGAAATCGAAGAGTCAAGGTCAGGGCCGAAAACAGTAAAGAAAACAAACGAGACTATTATATCTAAGGAGATCAATGTAAGTACCTTTCCGATAATTTCACTTAAGAACAATCCAGATAATTTTGTAGCGGGAAAAATAACAAAAAAATTTCATGCTTGGTTGAATATAACTTCAGATAAATGGATCCTTGACATTGTGAGATATGGTTATGATATTGAATTTGAACTTTCTCCACCTGAAAAAATTTCAAAATACGAGATCAATTTTAATGGAAAAGAGAAGTGCATAGTGTCTTCTGAAGTAGAGAAAATGTTGAGTAATAAGGTTATCAGAATTATTTCGGAGAAGGATGTGAAGTTTGTCTCAACTATATTTTTACGGCCCAAGCGAGATGGTAATTATCGATTAATACTGAACCTTCGTGAACTGAATCAGTATGTCGTCACACGACATTTCAAAATGGAAACACTTAAATCTGTGCTTACATTAGTAACTCCAAACTGCTATTTCGGAACTTTGGATATCAAAGATGCCTATTACAGTATTCCTGTTAGTAGAGACAGTCAGGGCTGGCTTGTTTTTCACTGGCAAAATACTTTTTTATGCCTTCATAGTGCTGGCTAATGGTTTAGCATCAGCTCCTTGGGTCTATACGAAAGTGCTTAAACCATTTTTTTTCATCTCTTCGTAAGGTTGGATTTTGTAATTCCACTTACATTGATGACTCCCTACTGAAGGGTGATGACAGAGACAGTTGTTCAGAGAATATTTGTGAAACACTTGAGCTTGTTGATACTCTAGGCTTTACTGTACATCCGGATAAATCTATCTTGAAACCTACTCAGGAAATTGTTTTTATAGGATTTGTGATTAATTCTGTTGAGATGACAGTGCGGCTTACAACTGAAAAGGCGTGTGATATATTTGAAGAGTGTTGTCATATGATAAAACAGGACAAAATTCTTATCAGAGATGTAGCTAAACTCATCGGCAAGTTTGTTGCAAGTGAACCAGGGGTCAGATATGCGCCACTTTATTATAAGGCGTTAGAAATTGAAAAAGATCAGGCACTGAAACAGAGTAAAGGAAATTTCGATGTACAAATGACTTTGTCTCAAGATGCAAAGGATTGTTTAAAGTGGTGGATTAAACATGTGAAACACGCCTATAAACCTATTATTCTCCAGCAAGCTGACCTAGTTATTGAATCAGATAGTTCTATGTATGGTTGGGGTGCCATAAACAAGTCTTCTCATGAAATCATAAGCGGTGTTTGGTCAGACTCTGAGAAAGAGTGTCATATAAATCTCCTTGAAATGAAAGCAGCTTTTCTTGCGATTCAACAATTTTGCTCCTCAATGAAACATATTCATATTAAACTGTTTCTTGATAATTCTGTAGCGATAAAATATCTGAACAAAATGGGAGGTAGGAAACTTCCACTAAATGGGTTGACAAAAGACATATGGGTTTGGTGTTTGACCAGAGATATCTGGTTGTCAGTTTTCCATATCCCGGGGAAGACCAACTATATTGCGGACAGGCTAAGCCGAACTTTGAATGACGACATGGAATGGGAACTGTCGCAGGAGGTTTTTCAGATGGTTCAAAATCAGTTTGACCCGTTGGACATAGATTTGTTTGCATCCAAGGATAATTATAAGTTGGATAAATACGTGTCATACCTTCCTGACCCAAATGCTGTAGCTATCAATGCTTTTTCCTCCTTTTAGCTTGTTAGGACTAGTGCTTCAGAAGGTACAACAAGACAAAGCGACAGTGATCCTTGTAGCACCAGTTTTTCATACACAACCATGGTTCCCGACACTGTTGAACATGATATGTCACCAACCTTATCTTTTGCCGAAACCAGAGTTTTGCCTCAATCTTCCCAAGAACAGTCAGAAGCGACACCCACTAACAAAAATGAGACTGGGTGTTTTCAAGATATCCGGAATATCATCATTGGTCAAGGAATTCCAGAAAACTCTGCAGACATTATCGTATCATCATGGAGGGCGTCTACCAAAAAACAATATTGGTCGTATGTACGCAGATGGCTGTCATTTTGTGATAGGGAACAGGTTAATAAATTTGACCCACTTATCAAAGATGTGTTAAAATTCTTGTCAAAAATTTTTGACGATGGAATTGGATATAGTGGGATTAATACAGCAAAGTCAGCAATTTCTAGTTTAGTGGCAGTTGTGTCAAATAAAGAAATAGGATCTCAGGTGTTAGTCAAACGATTTATGAAAGGAATATTTAATACAAAACCATCTCTCCCTCGTTACAATTCCACATGGGATGTAAATACAGTGTTAAACCACCTTGCCACTGTTGATATTGGCAATCGTTCATTGAGGGATGTGTCTAAGAAGCTTGTTACCTTGCTGGCTTTGACTACTGGCCAAAGAACTCAATCTTTGTGCGTGATCGACATCAGGAATTTGGAGCTTACTGCTCAGGATGTAAAAATCAGATTTGGTGATCTTCTTAAACAGAGTAAACCTGGGAATCAATTATGAAGAATTATTTATAGAAAGTTTCCCTCAGAATAAGTCATTGTGTGTTGTTGCTTGTTTACATAGGTATTTAGAAATAACTGCAGCTCTTAGAGTAGATACTTGTTTGTTTATTTCTACACAAAAACCACATAAAACAGCTAGCACAAATACTGTTTCAAACTGGCTGAGAGAGTGCCTAGCTGATAGTGGAATTGACATGTCAATTATTCACCCCACTCTACAAGAGTGGCATCTACTAGTGCAGCGGCGTTAAAAGTACCAATTGATACAATATTAAGGACAGCCGGATGGAAGTCAGATTGTGTTTTTCGTAAACATTACAGGAGACCTGTGACAAATGATAGTTTCTTTAGCAAAGTTATTTTGTCAAGAGCTAGCCCATCCTAATGGTGGGGTTTGCATACAGTATATATGTATATATGTATAGTTGCCTGTTGGTTTCAAAAAAATTTGGTTTTGGTTTGTGTGTGGATTTTATTATCCTGATTAGATACATTGAATCAAACACGGGATAATACCGGCTGTATATTTTGTTAGATTTCTACAACTTTAGTTACATTTGAAGTCATGTAACACGGTGTTTGTATTCATGAGACCTGGACTCTGAAAACTCCAATAATCCCAATTGGTTGCTAGGATAAACAAAATTGAACAATTAAATGAGACTTACCTGTAAGTCGATATTTGATTCAGATTTTGTTTATCCAGCAACCAAGGGATTATAGGCCCACCCAGGCCCTCCCTTGGTGGTACTGGATCTCCATGTCTCAAGAATTGTGTTACTGCTCTGAAGGCTGAAATTTATCACGTGACCAGTGACGTGCTCACTCCTATAATCCCTTGGTTGCTGGATAAACAAAATCTGAATCAAATATCGACTTACAGGTAAGTCTCATTTAATTGTTCAATTATTTCTCTCATTTTGATCATTCCTGCTGGAAATATAAGTGACCTACCATTGAAATTTAATAAATGTTTCTTGGTACCTGAGATTTTCTGCTTTACATTGTGCGCAAGCCTGTTTTTGTTTGTTGCTTTTTTTTTTTTTTTTTTTTTTTTTTTTGTTAATGCTGCTGCTGCTGTTGTTGTTAGCACTACAAGATTTCTAGAGCTAACGTGTTTTGATACACGTGTAATGGTTTTAATTGTTTCAAACTCACTCCGAACTAGCTTTCTGTAATATTTACCACTCTCTGCATGGGCTAATTCAACAGACGACAAACTAATGATATGTTTTCTTATCCTCCCCCCACCCCGCCCCCACTCCCGCACCTCTGCTCCCTATGCCCCCCTCCCCCCCCCCCCCCCCCGCCACCCCACTTCTCAAAAGAAAATAATAGGCTGACATTTCATGCAAATGGCTCTATCAAACACTGTATAACATGCATAGTCGCATCACAAAAGGTATCATAGTCGCACTGTTATAAAATAATTTGATGAATACGAATTCAGTGCCTGTTTTGTAATATTACTGGTTTATCCATAGCTCTAGATACTAGAGGGTATAAGCTATACATTTTTTTCTCTAAGAAAACAACAAAACAACAACAGTAGCAACAACAACAAAAACTTAAGATTTAAGAACGATATAAAAGCTATAGAGAGAGTTCAGAGACGATCAACAAAATAAGTACCGATTAAAAGCTTTAAAATTGTCAAGTTTGTCATACAGAAAACTCCGATAGGTTATGATAGAAGTATTCAAACTTTTGAACAAATTAGAAGATATTAACTATCAGATATTCTTTGAGTTAAATGAGCAAACAATTAGATCAAATGGCAGAAAATTGAAAGGTAAACAATGTAAAAAGGATAAAGAAATATTTCTTTTCATTGAGGGCCATATCTGAATGGAATACTTTACCAGAGGCTGTTGTGTCAGCGCCATCTATTAACAGTTTTAAAAACCGTCTTGATAAGTACATGGAATATGCAAAATACACAGTGTTTCCGGAAAAATGCTAGGTTAAAAACCAGGAGGGGGTTATATGAGAGACCTATCTCGCGACCCTACAAGAAAATGTTAGATGTTAGAAACATATGCTTTCGAATGTTACCATTTCATGACGTTGATTTTGATGACATCTTGTGGGAATGACGTCTTGCCTTGATTTGTCATCTGTGCAGGCTCTGCCTTTTAGATAATAAAATGTCTTAAATATTTATAGCTATATAATAAAAAAGGTCATTGCACTGGCATTGCTGAATATTACCACGCGTTGGGATATGAATGGACGCGCGCTTATCAAATTAATGAGCTGCTTCATTGGGAAAAAAACCGTTAAAGCATATGCAAACAGCAAAGGCGATCACGTCGGTAAGCGGTACGCCAAGGTGAAACTTCAGCCAAAGAAATAGGCATGTGCCCCGGCTAAGGGACCGAGCATGCGCACTGAAAGATAGATTCGACGGACAGTCCGAAGTCAAAGATATTTTTCTCGTGATGCATAATCACATTCAGTATTTTGGGGTTGTCTTTTTCCAGTGGCGACGCCCTTTTTTGTTGTTGTTGTTTGCAGGACAGTTAAGTTTGTACACTGAACGCAGTAATGCTATCCTATGCAGCCTTATATCTGGTCTGTGTGTTAAAATTATACATGTATATCTTACACCGAAATTTTAAAGACTATTGCAATAATTCAATGAAGTTTTCCACTTTTGCTTAGGTTGGATGCTCATTGCATTATCTTGAAAACAGTGTTGTTAATGCTGATCGCTCATTGATCCATGGAACAACATTTCCCATACCTCTATGGCAACAGATTAACTCATACGTGTATAAATCTCACCTCATTAGATTGAGGAACGTTAGACTCACAAAATATTTAGCGATCAATTTGCGGATACTGACGTGGATAATTTGAATCCCGTTCTGCAGAGAACCCTCTTATATGGTTGCAGAGTTTCCGTGCACAGCAATTTGTAAGACTGCCATCTTATCATTGGCCCAAAAACCGCTGAAATACCAATGTTATGAAGTCAATATACCAAAATTGATCCACCACGCAAGTAAATTTCTAAACTGTTCAACGATAATTTAATAATTTTAATTTTATTCATTTAATGAATAATAAATGATTTAGCGGGATTCTTCATGTTGTAATATTCGTACCTTTAGGCAAATACATACATTATTAATCCAGGTAAAGAGATTTTGACCATTGTGCCAGCAGTGTAAATTCATACAGTAGTGTTTAATGGACCTGTGCCACAGACTCATCTGGAAAGTGTTAAGTCTTTAAATTTTGGAAAAGTCCTAAAAATGATCCGCTAACGTGAGAAAACCTACCTTCTGATATATCCGCCCAACGAAGATCTCAAACCAGACTGCTCTTCCTCGCAGCCTGATCAGAGTCTTCGTTGTGGGCATAGAAGCAAATTACCAAACTGCGCCCAGTGAGGATTCTGATCAGACTCTGCGCTGATCTGAATCTTCGCTGGGCGCACATGTCAGATAGTACGTTTTCTCACGTTGTGACTCAAATGTTTCATGATTAAAAATATTGCGCTGTCGTGATAGATAATTTTGACGTAACGTGAAATGATCGTGTAACATTTTGGCCGCGCCATGCGAAAACGTATCTTGTGCGTATGCGGACAGCGAAGGTCCTGATTCGCGCAGTCTGATCAGGACCTTCACTGTCCGCTTATAGAATGATAGGGTACTGTATAATATCGCGAAATACAGCAAAATTCCTGATCAGACTATATATCCACTGGCTGATCTGGACCGTTACTGCTTGCATTTTCTCCGAAGACACTGTTTCTTATGTCGCGGCTCAAATTTTGATGTCGATGCGTCTAGTGAACAGCGTTGTTCTATTTTGTTGGTACTGCCTAGGCTGTATAGTTTCTTGGTACCGTAATTTAACCCATTTATGCCGAGTGGAATCTTCTACCTTATGTCTTTGGACAGGTCTGTTTCCCATATAAGGGATGTTCGGTTACTTTTTATTATTATAATATTATGTTTAGAAATTTCTGAACTCAATGCAAATAGTGAAGACCCTGATCAGACGCCGCGTTCTGATCTGGGTCTACACTGTTTGCCAATGTCCCTTTTATGGGACGCTTGGCTTATATGGGTTAATAACCTACATTCATGTTAAAGTTGCATAAAATACCATGTTTTGTATTTTGGAAGTGGATTGAATTACTTTAGATATGTTTATTGTTTGATACTATCAGTGAAACTCCTTTTGATATGCTTAATGTTTGATACCATCATAGTGAAACTCCTTTTGATACATGTATGCTAAATGTTTTACACTATCATAGTGAAATTCCTTTTGATATGCTTAATGTTTTACATTATCATAGGGAAACTCCTTTTGATATGCATGATGTTTGATACTGTTATAATGAAACTCCTTTTGATATGCTTGATGTTTGACTATCAAAGTGAAACTCCTTTTGATATGCTTAATGTTTGATACTATCATAGTGAAACTCCTTTAGATATGTTTAATGTTTGATACTATCATAGTGAAACTCCTTTTGCTATGCTTAATGTTTGATACGTCATAGTGAAACTCCTTTTGGTATGCTTAATGTTTGATACTGTCATAGTGAAACTCCTTTTGATATGCTTAATGTTTGACATTATCATAGTGAAACTCCTTTTAATATGCATAATGTTTTTTTACTGTTATAGAGAAACTCCTTTTGATATGCTTGATGTTTGACTATCAAAGTAAAACTCCTTTTGATATACTTAATGTTTGATACCATCATAGTGAAACTCCTTTAGATATGTTTAATGTTTGATACTATCAAAGTGAAACTCCTTTTGATATGTTTAATGTTTTACACTATCATTGTGAAACTCCTTTTGATATGCTTAATGGTTTATGCTATCATAGTGAAACTCCTTTTGATATGCTTCATGTTTGATACTATGACAGTCATAGCTAAACTCGGGCTAACGTCTGGTCGTATCTGAAGATGTTTTCTGTCTTATCGTTTATGTTACTTGTTAACGCAAGCATTTGCTTAAGTT